>OX328129.1:2104741-2452241 GCA_946811695.1 Gonocerus acuteangulatus | reverse complement strand
TTGTAAAATATCCCCCCAACCCCATTACTCTCTCCCCTATCCCTCCTCCCTCTCTCTCCTCTATCTCTCCTCCCTCTCCCTCCCCTTCCCAGTCCTATCAAGTCCCCATCGTTAGTTAAAGCTAGTGGATCATCAGATCCCAAACCATCGATCAAAAAGCCTGGAAAGGAACTTGAAGATCCCTTCAAAACTCCACTCCCCAAGCTTAAATCAAGTAAGAATGTCGAAAAACAAAATAAAAATAAAAATGAAAACAAAAAAAGTGAAGATGAAATGGAAACAACATAAATAAATTTTTAAAAATGCGGTTTAAGACTCTTGAATAATCAGAATTTATGGAAAACATAAACATTAATTCAGTTCATAACAAAATAAAAACATTACATATCATGATTCTCATATACATGCACTTGTATATTGAAAACCTAACTATCACTATAATAAACATAAATTCTAAACTGTTCTGCTTAACTATACACAAAACAACTCCCATTTCGTCAAAAATCAACTCACACAACAAAAGAACATTACAAGTAACACTCATGACTCAGTCTCACACACATAACACTACATATTTCTGTAATATACTCTCTCAGGTATCCAGTATATCTTTAAAATTATATTACAGAAAATTTATTAAAAATAATTATATACTATATAATCCTCTAAGAATACCAACAAAAGAATTGAACATTATTTATCATAATATAATAAGATACATGTTAGGAAAAAAGCATCTTTTCAAATATTATGCCAATCATCAGCTGGAACTGTAATGGTATTAGAACCCAGTTAGAAGAATTGAAAATCCTATTAGAAGAAACACAACCAGCAGTTATGTGTCTGCAGGAAACCAAACTATCTCCTAACTGGGATTTGAAAATAAAGGAGTACGAGATTTTTAGAAGAGATAAAGAGACAGAAGAAGGAGGAAGAGCACACGGAGGTGTCGCCATTGCCGTCAGGAAGGACCTTTATTCTGAAACATTAAATAGAGAAACCCCTTTACAAGCTTTAATAATAAGAGTAAAGCTAAATTTTCCAGTTACTATATGTAACCTATATTTACCACCCGGAGAAGCAATAAATGAAACAGCTCTGACACAGCTGATAAATAGTCTTCCTTCTCCCTATTTAGTCGTAGGAGACATGAATGGCACCCACCGTTCTTGGAGTCTGGGTATAACCAATACAAGGGGAAATATACTCCGTAGAATAATAGATTCAACAGACTCATTACTTCTAAATACAGGAGAGATGACGTATCTTTGTCCCAGAACTGGTACCTTATCAGCCATAGATCTAGCATTCTCCTCTCCCATCCTGGAAAATCATCTGACATGGGAAGTATGTTGTCAGCAATATGGGAGCGACCACTTTCCAATAAAGTTAAATTTTAATGAAGAGACCGTTAGAATAAAAAAACATCCACGATGGATCACCGAAAAGGCGAACTGGGATGAATTCCAAAATAAAATTAATATATCCATTCACGATCTCCCAGATAATATTGACGAAATGGTAGAACACTACACCAAAACAATAATAGAAACTGCCATAGACACAATACCGAAAACTAAAGGCCGTCCGAAACCAAACCACGCTCCATGGTTCGACGATGAATGCCGTGCTGCAGTAAAATTAAAAAATAAAGCACTAAAACTTTTTCAACAGAACCCAACCACCCAAAACCTGATAAATTATAAAAAAAGGAAAGCCTTTACCCGAAACCTAGTAAAAAATAAAAAGAAAAGCTCATGGATCTCATATGTCGAATCTATCAATATAAACACTCCCATTAATAAAGTTTGGAAAAAAATTCACAGTGTTTCAGGAAAATACACGGCAGAAATACCAGTTCTAAGGATACGAGAAGAAATAATCACTCAACCTCAATCCCTAACTGAACACTTTGTAGATTATTTTCCAGCCATTTCAAATTCGAATTTAAATCAAAATCAGGAATCAGAGCTCTCACAGGAAATAGACTTTACCGAATCTAATGGGGACGAAAATGAACTGCACTTAGACTACAATAGTCCTTTCAATACTTGGGAACTCCACACTGCCATTGAAGAGTTGAATTCGTCTAGTCCAGGGAATGACTATGATTGTATTGTGAATTCACAATACAATGATAAAAAATTTGCCTCCTGAATCCAAACAAACATTACTACACATCTACAATAGAATTTGGGAAACCTCCTCTTATCCAATAGCATGGCGTGAATCAATAGTCATTCCAATATTAAAACCGGGAAAAAACAAATTACTACTTACCAGCTATAGACCAATATCACTCACAAGCTGCCTATCAAAATTGCTTGAGAAAATGGTCAATAAGAGGCTTATGCCTCTAAGATAGAAAAACTCAATCTTTTATCTCCATTCCAGAGTGGTTTTCGCAAAGGTCGATCAACAATGGACGAGCTAGTAACTATGGAGGCTGAGATATTAAATACATTCATTCAGCAAAAGGAAGCAGTGGGGATATTTTTTGACATAGAAAAAGCATACGACACCATAAACAGAAACTCAATCCTCAACACTCTGTACAAATGGGGTTTCAGAGGAAAACTGGCCAATTTTTTGAAAAGTTTTCTGCAAGGAAGGTCTATAAGGGTAAGAGTAGGAGACTCGGTTTCTAGTTGCAAGGAAATAGCTAACGGCATCCCTCAGGGAAGTGTTCTGAGCTGTACTTTATTTGCAATTGCTATCAACTCGATTGTAGAAGTAATACCTAGGTCGGTTAAAGCATTCCTCTACGTGGATGATCTTACCATCTTCCTTCGATTTAGAAGCTATGAATGGATGAAGCGAATTCTCCAAAATACTATTTACAATCTACAAGCCTGGGCAGAGAGAAATAAACTTCGATTCTCTACAGCCAAGACCAGATGTATAATGTTCTCCAGGAAAAGAACTCCAACTCAGTATCCAGAGTTATACATGTATGGGAACGTACTGAGATTCTACGAAGAAGCTAAATTCCTGGGGCTGACATTGGATAAAAAATTAACTTGGTTGTCCCACATTAAATTCCTACGAGATGAATGCTTTAAACGATTAAGGATAATGAGAGTACTGGCCAAAACATCCTGGGGGGCTGACCGTAAAACAATGCTAATGCTGTACACTAGCCTTATTCGATCAAAACTCGATTATGGCAGTGCAGTATATTCGTCAGCAAAGAGAAACCATCTTCTACTCTTAGACTCGACCCATCATACCGGTATAAGACTTGCCACTGGAGCCTTTAGGACAAGTCCTAGTCTTAGCCTTTGTGCCGAAGCTTCTATGCCGCCTCTAATGTTTCGACGTCAGGAATTACTAATTTCATATATAGCAAAAATGAAGCTCCAACCTAATAATCCGGCATACAGTCACATCTTTCATCCACAACATATCAGTTCTTATGAAGAAAAACCAGCAAGTCCTGCTCCAATAGCTATTAGACATAGGCAAATCATCAGTGAAATAAATGACATTTCAGTAGAAATGGCAGACTATGCACTGGATAAGGCTCCGTGGAAACATCGGCCACAAACTATTGATCTAAGTTTAAAAACATTAAGGGCACATCACAATTATTACATGATCAACATTCCAAGGAAATATATGAATTGGGAGGTAATTTATACCGACGGTTCCAAGAAAAATGACAACGTCGGATATGCAGTTTTCACGAACAATATAACTGAAAAATACAAATTACCTCCATATACATCTATTTTCACTGCCGAACTTCATGCCATAGCTGCAGCATTGCATCTTGCAATTCATTCTAACAAAACCCATATAGTAATATGCTCGGATTCCTTGTCTGCCTTGCAAAGAATTCAAAATCCGAAAAATTCTATCATAATAATAAACAAAATTTACAATTCCCTCAACAAACTATCCGAGCTGAAAAAATCTATTAACTTCCTTTGGGTTCCATCTCACAGCGGCATTCCAGGAAACGAAGCAGCAGACAAGGCAGCAAAAGAAGCGGCGATTATGGAAAGACCAGCACAACAAATTTACGAGGCATATGATGTTAGTTCATGGTTGAAACAAAGAATCCGCAACAACTGGCGGACCACAGAATCCATGTGGAATGAGGCGCCTTTAACTAATAAACTTAGAAAAATAAAGCCAACCACAAGAAAATGGAGCAGCGCATTTAGGGGCAACCGAAGGGAAGAGGTTGTAATAACAAGGGCTAGAATAGGACATACTAACCTGACCCACGTACACCTAATAACAAAAGAAGCTCCAAGAATGTGTGAGACCTGCCAAGTTCCTCTATCCATCCAACATATTCTAGAGGAATGCCATCCACTCAATGAAAGTTTTGAAAAATATGGGATTTCCCGCATTGCATCAGCGGCACTACAGGATTCAGCTGAAGGAATCGATGCAATTTTGAATTTATTTAAAGAAATAAGCATTTACAACAGATTATGAAAAAAAAAATAGTAAATAAATAAAAAAAATATATATATATATATATATATATATATATATATATATATATATATATATATAGAGTTATATATATAAAAAAAATGCAAAAAAAAAAATAGTCATATAAAGAAGAAAAAAAGGAAAAAAAAGAAAAAGAAAAAAAAAGAACAAAAAAAAAAAGAGTAGTCTTAAATGGAAAAAATAAATAGTCTATGTACATATAATAACAAAAACAGAGAGTATATTACACACAGCATACATTACAACACACAAAACACATAACAACTCACAGCATATAAAAATAAAAATAAATTTAACATTATAAATATAATAGTTTACTCAGAAGGGCGTAATAACCTTGCCTGTTTAATGCCCTCCAAAACAGGAATCTAATCTAATCAACCAATCCTATTTAATATGAAATGTGGATCATCTCTGCCTAATGTCCGCTTATGTACCAATTGATCCCTAGACTCTTTACTTGGTACCTTCGGAATGTACATCAGCTCAAGTACTTCCTCCTGGATGGGAATAATCGTGTTTCTCCTCCTTGTAGATAGGATTGGGCTGAAAAATATTGAGCTCTGAGCTGGCTTCAGCTTTTCCTCATCTTCTCTTCGTGTGGCGGATCCATCATTTCATATAGTACTATGTGTTTTTCTTAGGCATTTTCTCTTAGTAGTAGTAGATAGTAGATATCTTTCTTAGTACCTATAAAAAAAAAAAAAAAAAAAAAAATCAGTCCCATAACAGGCCACGAGGGCCCTGAGGGGCAGATACTATAGAGGTGTCTGAGTCATGACCATACGGCACACTAGGGAGATAGTGTGGTCAGTACTATGCTCCAGCCGCCTGATTTTCCCCTTGGCTGCTTCGACTGCTAGAGTCATTAGCACCAACCAAGGTACCCATTATTAAATTAATTAAAGGATGAGTTGGCCTAAGGACGGTCAGGGAGGCCGAATTCAACCGGTGAACGAAGACACTAGAAGAAAAAATGTTTAGTGCTAGCTCGGGATTTGAACTCAGGCCTCCAGCTTATTAGTCCAGTGCTCTACCACTCAGCTAACCTTGCCCCCTTAGTACCTATATGTTGTTAAAAAGGAAATTTTACTTTCTTCCATGAAATATTTTGTTCAAAGTGGTTTCTTCCCCATAATCTACTTTATATTTGTCAAAGACCACTCACTCACTGACCTATCATCACCCAGCCCAAGCCGCTCGTCAGAAAATTTTGAAATTTTGCATGGACACTCCCTATATAACCTAGGCACTCACTAAGAAAGGATTTTTTGATATTCGAATTTTTAAGTATATATAACTGGCGAATAAGGCGGAAGGTCAATAAAATATCGTCACACACTTTTACACTTTTATTTATCTTCCCTACATGTTTCGCACCCTTTTTGGTGCCTCTTCAGGGGAACACACTTAAAATGACCAGTCTATACGAGGCCCTGCTAGTGGAAGATTCCATTCCTCAGGTTGAGGCTGAATTTAATGTTTAAGTGTGTTCCCCTGAAGAGGCACCAAAAAGGGTGCAAAACACGTAGGGAAGATAAATAAAAGTGTAAAAGTGTGTGACGATATTTTATTGACCTTCCGCCTTATTCGCCAGTTATATATATTTGAGCTAAGGGTCATTTAATGAAGAATTTTTAAGTATTTTTAGAGGGGTTTAAAGTTTGAGTTGGTTAGAGCATGCAAGCCTAGGCAGCAAGCGTTGCTAGGACGATAACAGAACAGCTGTTACCATACATTATCTATTTCATAGTATTATTTTTAATTGAGGTTAATTTCCACTATGATGGCAGTCCTTGAATTACTAGAAATAAACTGTCACTCATAGAGTTTTAATTGCGTTTCTTTTCTCCCTGTTCCCGTCAGATAGGCTTGCCATATTTTTGGAGAGTTAAACCGGGACACATTAATATGGGATGGGCATACCAGGGGGGGGGGAATAAAAACAGTACAAATTATAAGCAAAATGGTGAGTTTTAAGCCTAGCAAGTAACGGGAAGGGGGGATCCTGAACTGTTAGTCTACCCAAACCTTAAAAATAAGAACGGAACTTTTTTTGCTACTTGATTTTCTTAAAAAAATCTCTCAGCCAATTAGTAGTGTCTGGCAGCTGGCAGCGCTGTGCAGGTAGTTCCAGGATTTTACAGTTAGATTACTTCTCATATCTTTGACACTGTGAGCAGTAGTAAAAATGTTGATTGTAGAAAAGTAACCGATTTATAAATGATTCTTATAAACATGAATTCATTACTTTTTACATCTTACAGCCTTTTCTGGGACATTGATAAAACTGGGCGGGAGACCGAAACAATTGCAAAATACCGGGACAGTCCCGGTCATACCGTGATGGATGGTAAGCCTATCCTTAGAGTTTTCTAGGTGAGGCAATAATATCCGGAACCCTTGCACAGCCTCCTCGCCTATAACCTTGGTAATGCTCGCAAATATAATGGGTGTTTCCAAATAACTTTTTGGAAACATAAACTTTTAAATTTTAACGCCCATTGAATAACATATAGTATGACGGAAACCGTGCTATAATAAACTGCACAAAATTGTATAGTAACGTAATTTAAATAAAACATTATTTAACGCAATAAAATAAGTACTTATTTGCCGTGACAAAGCAAGGGTATTCAGCTAGTATAATAATAGGCACAATCCATTTTAAGCTCTCGGCATTCTGTGATTCCTGTTTTAGGTTGTGCCTCAAAGGGAGGAAATGAAAAATGAAACAATTTCAGAATTACTTAACTTAACAGGTTAAGACTTATAAATTCTGCCTGTCTTTGCAAATAGTGACTTCTTCGTCCTATACAAAATAGTCAGATAATAACCTTTCTAGACCTTTAATTGCATTATCCTTTCCAGGTATCGGACTGCTGTTCCTCTTGATCTGTGTCTGTTGCATCCGACGATGTTTCCGGAAGCGACGAGCCAAGGACGGGAAGAAAGGCAAAGGGATTGTGGATCTGAAATCGGTACAGCTTCTTGGATCAGCCTACAAGGAAAAGGTTATTATACTAGTTAATAACCTCGTCCTTATTTATTTTATATTCTTCATTTAGTGTCCTTGTGCAATTCGTTTTACTAACATGAGACTCTGTTTAAACCAGGATTCACATGAAAGTAACAAACACCGATACATCATCAACACTATTAACAACAAACAAATTACACCCTCGAGTAAACCATCATTTCAAATCTTCAAATCCCTATTCACACTTCATTTATTTGCTTTTAAAAGGGATTTATTATTTATTATCTTGATTTCCCTGGTTTAAAACAGTTCTGATTCCTGATCAAATACTCAACGGCAGAGCCATTCAAACAGTTCCTTCACTATTCTCATAGGAAAAAAAAAATTTGATGAGAAATATCTAATCATTTACATTACACAATCTCCAGCAATCATTTGATTTACTTTAAAACTGAATAGATTAAATTCAATTGTGAAACAATAACAAAACTGTAAAATAGTTAAATGTGAATTGAATCTTTGTATTTGTGAGGCGCTGTCTCTGAAAGGAATTGAGAAGAGTTTACATGGCATAGATTCCTGCGTAGGTTTTGCTGGACTAGTTCCGTAGAGGAAGATTGTCATTCTTTCCGAGAGCTCCTTTCATCCGATTGTTGGAGATGAGTTAAACAAAGTTCAACCATTAATTATAAAAATGTTTTATCTACCTTATATTGTACAAGGATTTAAAGAGAGCTTGTTTTTATTAACAATTTTAAAAACTTTCTTCTTCTTTAACTTTAGACTTTCGAAAATAGCTTTTTTTCTTAATTTATTAGAAAAAATAACCTAAGTCACAGAAATATAGCATGCTATTTAATTATATTAAATCATTTTGAAAAGAAAAATATAATGTAATTTGAAGACTAATAATACTTTCAGAGAATTTTTATCGTGACTTAAAAAGAAAAATTTCATAATTGATAACTGTAGGAATTGAAGCCTCCGTCCACAAGGAGAAATACGCAGTTGTTGGCTAAGAATTCCTTCCAGCAGATTTAAAGATCGTTCCAGCCAATATTCATATCAATACAAATTCCAAGGTTTCTTGAAACATCATCAATTATTATATATATTCATTATTATTATTATTATTATTCATTGTTTAACCCATTCGAGCCCGATTCCACACTGTGTGTAATGGGAAATTATCAGTTATTCTGAGAAAACTAGTTGCAGAAATATGATTTTTTTTTAACTAATGAAATCTGTAAAGTACAAGAAAACAAAATATTTAATGGTGCTCAATATGCTCGTCGCAATAAAGTTTTTCCAAAGAGCGAGCTGCACACCCGGTGTGCAATGATCTTATTTATGTAGATTTACTTAAAAATTGGGTAATTTCCATAGTAAACATGTTTTGTTTTTTATATTAAAAATGAACAATATAAAGAAAAAAAAATTCGCTCCTGGGGACTGAGTTAAAAAAAAAAAATCGTCGTCTCGAATGGGCTAAGGAAGAGCATTTTTAAGGCGCACTTTCCTAAGAAAACCCCTTCTTATCTCAAAATTTTTTCCTGCCAAATATAATGTAAAAATGAAATTATAAACTTATGTAAAAAAATGTGTTCATTATTAAAGGAAAAATAATTTGAATGATTAACAATTACAATCTAAGAAACTTATTCTTCTTACTTCTGCTTAAGATCTGTTTCCTCAAAATATGTATATCCCGTGTGGTTATCATCCTTTTCTAGCCAGGTTAGGGGCGTTGCCCACCTCTGGAATCCTCTTCCTTAGGCACAGAGGATTCCGTTGTAAAACTCATCGCCTCGGAACCATCGGGTCTCCGAATAGATTATTAAATTAATTCCAATTCCAACTCCAAGTGTGTAAAAAACACATTATCACCGCTTTCCAAACTCATTATCACCTTGTGGACAAAGGATTCAATGGAATTATTACCATAAATGCTTTTATCTGCCTTATACAAGACTTTAATAAAAGCTTAATATTTTTTATTCATCCAATTAAAATAATTAAATTGAAATAAATATTTATTAGCCAGTAACATAACAAAATAGTTAAGTCCTGTATTTTTCTTTTTATATATACAAAAAAGTTATAGTAAAAGTATGATTCTATAATTAATTTACCTTAAAAATAATGGAAAAAATATTTTTAATGAAATTAGATTATTAATTAAATAGAAATTAGTTTATGAAAGTAGACAAATTTCTGAGTCTTTGACTATTTGTTAAAAATAATTTTGAAAATATATTTTTTTGGTAATATTTTATAGAAAGATCGTTGATTATTGAATGAAAAGGCTAAAAATAAATCTACTTTGGTTTTTGTCGCACGATCGCACTGTAGTTGATGATGCTTCTTCTCCTGTGCATGTGTAGTCTATTCTTCACTCAGGTCTCGGAACATCGACCGAACAGCTATGAAGGACTGTTGTGCATTTTATAGTCTCAGCGTTTTAGTAGTTACCTTTACAAAACCTCTCAACGCTCTGCTAATAGAATCACGAGCAAATAGTGCCAACATTTATCTAAAGTTTTCTCATTAACTTTGTTCCAGTTTCACCGACCAAACTATCACGCTTCTCGCTCCCTCATGTGTATAATCTAGGCACAAATGGTTATTTATATTCTTCATAGATACTTCTACTTATGCAGTGCGCTACTCTATCGGAGGGGCAATATAATCCCTCCTAGAACCATCCTGTTTAGTTACGGTTAATGCTCCTCTTTAATAGAACAGCTATCCTACGGTTCAGCTCAACCTTGCAGTTTAAACTTCTCGACCATTTCTTGCAACACTAGAAACATGTGAATATTTTATTTTCCACTTTTAACAAAAATATTAATTTGGGAAAAATAATTTGAAAGCCGAGATGGCTACTTTGCCTAAAATAGAGTCTTTCTGTTAAGCCAAAAATCGAAATTCATATTTTCACACAGTTTTTAATTAAAACAAAAAAAAATACATAAACTGTATTTAAAGAAAAACAAAAAATTGCACAAATTGATGCTTAAGTACATAAGGAATAAATAACTTTCCAAAAAAGTAAAAATAAAAGTCTATTGTTTTTGAAAAAGTCTGAAATTTTTGTTTGCTTCTTTTATCGAAGCCTGTTGTATGTAGGAGATCACAAAAGATTCTAAAACATTTAATGATTTAAAACATTCTCACTGACATCATTTTTACTTTCTATAAATCACTTTAATTCCTTTATATACAACAGTGATTCGACTGTACTCGGAACGGGCGTTTCCTGGCTTGCTTCTAGGTCACCCCCCCCCCCCCCCCCCCCCGGCTCAAAGGCTACGGTCAGGGACTTTTAATATGCTCACCTCCTAACCAGCCCAACAAAGTTACGAAGCGTGGACTATTAGTCGACAGTTGTCACCAAATTGGGCAACCTCTCAGACTTGTCTCCCCTTCATTAACACCTCTCTATTATGATATCCACCTGTCTGTAATTTAAACCTTAACTCTTAACACAATAACCATATTTATCATCATTCAGCTTCATATAAGTATATTGTTTTTTTCCATTTATTCTTTCTGTAAATAAATTAGTATT
Source organism: Gonocerus acuteangulatus (assembly GCA_946811695.1). Classification (NCBI taxonomy): domain Eukaryota; kingdom Metazoa; phylum Arthropoda; class Insecta; order Hemiptera; family Coreidae; genus Gonocerus; species Gonocerus acuteangulatus. Next base: position 2,441,217 of record OX328129.1, on the reverse strand, counting down.
AACTCTGTTTGTCTACAGCCCTGATGAAGGCTTGAATTTCAAGCCCCCTGATGAAGGCTTGAATTTCAAGCCCCCTGATGAAGGCTTGAATTTCAAGCCCCCTGATGAAGGCTTGAATTTCAAGCCAAAACATCAGCACAAATAAAACTCATTTTCTTAAAAATCGATAGTTTTATTAAGATACGAAATGACGAAACCCCCAACAATATCTACCTTCAGAAACTCTGTTGGTTGGACGACGTGCTTCGAATGGTAGAGCACCAGATTCCCAGTCAGTCATACAAGTGCTGAGTAGAAGTAAGATGCCAAGGAAGGCAGAGAAAAACGAAGAAAATCAAGGAGGAGACATTAGCTGAATCAGGAGGAGAAAGCTGACTGCTCGTAGGGAAGATGGTGCGCTGCTTAAGCGGTAGAAGATGATTCGGCAATGATGGTGGCTAAATCTCAAAGGACTTATTCTTTTTCATTCCTTTACTTTCGAAGCTGAGCTTAAACAGCATTTAACTCTATGTAATGTTGGCTTCCTTGCTTTTAGTTTGCCTATTCATACATGAACCTTGTGTCTCTATTGTAGTAAATCTAAAAATCTAATCTAATCACATATTGGAGTTTGAGCAATATCCAGGATTTACAAGCCGGCAGTGAGAACGAGTTTGCACGTTTCTATATTAGGATCTCAATAATGCTAGACATTTTTTACTAGTAGTTTATTTCTTGAGGTGAAAGATATCTATATAAAGATGTAAACATGATTGACTATATCATGATCTGTCCGCCATCTTCTATGGTCAAGTTAAAACCATTCACACTAAACATTTACTTCTAAACATAACGATTATTGTTTGCAAACATATTTCCCTCGCTTATTTACAGAATAAAATACACTTTTAATCGATACACTTCCTAGGAAGACTGGATTTGAGAGAAGAAAGAGATCACCTAAAAAAAAGTTAGGTTTTAAAATAAATAAATTAAAAAACTGCTTGTTAAAAATAAAAAAAATAATCAAAATATGAGTTCAACCAACTAAAAAATAGTTTTTATCTGCAATGAAGGCTATGATATACAGGGGTAATGGTAAGTCACCCACATTCATCGGAAGATGATCGTTTTAGTGAAAACAAACAATTTTAAGTCCATATTGCTTTATCCAAAAATTACCCACTTTCAAGATATCTTCAAATAATAAATATCTATTTAATATTTTAGGATTTTTTAAAAAACAAGTCACTGTTGCTTAGGTTTCGCATATATATATATATTTCTTGCATTTGAGGTGAAAGTTTTTAATGTTTTTGAATTTAAGAAATTCAGAATAACCTATTAATTAAATAAAACTATCAATTTTTACGAGACAACAAATGGTACGACCCAATAACTAAAGTTTACATTATTTTTTTTTCTAAAATCTGTAACTTCAACATTATCTCTCTTTTAGTGTTAAAAAAATATAATAGTTTCTATTTCTGCAAGTTATATAAAAAAAATCTCTGTTTATTAAGCTACACAAAAAATGACTATAGTCAGGTAAAATGTTTATAATTCCTAGAAAAAAAGAGTAACAAACAGATAAGCGGGAGGTAATTTAAGTTGCACTTAACACAATAAAATTTCCTTTATGTTATTGCCACCACATTATTTGCGGTTTGACATAAAGGAGGATAATGATATTTATTTGTGTGTGTGTGTTTAACGATGTATCAACACTAAGGCTATTAACGCCGGGCTCTCTATAGGTTGTTGCCCTTTTATAATACCAACAGCACGTGGTCGGTCACCCATTCAGGTACTGGCCATGCCCGACGTTGCTTAACTTCAGTGATCAACGGGAACTGGTGCATTCAACGTGGCTATGGCTGTTGGCAAGATAATGTTATTGTTTACAACTTATGGTTGTTTGTTATTGCTGAAAGTTTTATTTAATTAATAGTTTATTCTGAATTTCTTAAATTAAAAAAAAATACCCAATATTTTTTTTTTTGGGGGGGGGGTAACTTTTGGATATGGCAATATGGACTTAAAATTGTTTATTTTGACCAAAACTATCTCCTTGCGATGGACGTGGGTCGACTTACCAGTAACCCTGTATAAACTGAATAAATCATTTAAAGATAAATTAATTATCTGCAAATAACCCCAACTACAGCAGACTCTCCCTTATCAGGCATTCTCTTATCCGTCGCCCTCTGGAGAATCATCTCCGAGAGGAATGAGTGATGGATCTCGGAACTGGCCGGAGCTAGACCTACTCGAGGGTTTCTAGGTACTTGTGTTTCTACTAAGAAAATAAATGTTTCTACTAAGGCACCTGAGGCTGGAACACCTGATTTTCCATGTAACTAGTTTTTGATATTGTGATAATATATGCATACATATGTGATTTAGTTAGTAATTAAATATTTTGTATTTAGCTTAACTGTCTACAAATTTTTATTCGTTGAAATTTTTACATGCATATGCCAGCCTCTGAAAATAAATATTCCTTCTTTGACTTCCGTTCAATGAAATACAAGAAACAATTGTTTGGCTAACTAGGAAGGGAAGATTTTCTAGAAACTCATTCCTCTCGGAGACTGCCGGATTAGACAGACCGACGGATAAGGGAGAGTCTACTGTATTAACCTCCTCCCCCCCTTCTAATGCTCCTATTTTGCGTATATTCCCAATAAATATCTGTGTATATCATGTAGAGAGTTTTGTTGCTAGGAAACAATACACACACAAAATAGGAATGTTCTTATTAAGTAAATAAGTCCAGAAAGCAGAAATTATATAAAATTATAGCATTTTATTATGCTTCGTTTGTTGAAGTTAACAAATTTTTGAGATTGATAGCTATTGCATGATCCACTAAGAATGAGTGAATTTTTGAGATCACCTCTTCTTCCTTTAAGCTAGTTTCAGTTTTACTCAACCTATTTTTCTATGATCAGCTTTCACTTAAGTAGTAGATTTGAAATAAGAAATTATATTGACGATACTTGTACGATTGCCGGTGTTTTCGAACAGGTCCAACCCGACATGGAAGAATTGACAGAAAATGCTGAAGACATTGCAGAAGAAGGCGAAAGTAAGCAGAGTGAACAGAAACTAGGCAAACTACAATACAAGGTAAACAAGTGGATAATTCTTATTATTCTGACAAATACATTGTAAGCAGATTAGCTAATTTATCTTTAACTAAACAAATATTTTTTTATTTAATTTTCTTTTCTTTTAGGCTATTAGTTCTAGGCCATTTAGCTGTTTCCAACATTCCTTGTGAAGTAGCCATGTTTTAATCAAAATTATCACTAAACAAATTGTATTCGCTTTGTAAAAGTAACATCTGGCTTCTATCCTGACACCATCTTCTATATTCCTCAACTTTTTTGGGTTAAACATGTTTGACAGCTACACTGTCATCTTGAGAGTTTGTTGATAAGCATACATACATTTCTGGAGAGTGAACATCCAATCTGAGGAAGGTGAAATTATGAAAATGGTGAAAAGCTCAGCAAGTTGTTGATACAGCCGAAATACAATGCTGAACTCTGCTGGGAAGAGACTGTCTTTAGTGAACGAACAGTGGCGATGGATGAATTCTTACAACATTGTCATCAGTCTAAAATTTATAGTCGCTGAAAAAGGAATAATATTTTAAATTTAAATTTTATTATTTCAGTCTTGTATTTAGAGTATTATTGATGAGTATTATTGTCATTTTATTTTGTTTTCAGCTGGAGTATGATTTCAATTCGAACGCCCTCTCTGTGACAGTAATCCAAGCAGAAGATTTGCCTGCTTTAGACATGGGAGGAACGTCCGATCCATATGTCAAGGTTTATCTTTTACCCGATAAGAAAAAGAAATTTGAAACAAAGGTCCACAGAAAAACACTAAGTCCTGTCTTCAATGAAACTTTTACTTTTAAGGTATGCAACTGAATATAAGTCTGATTTTTATTTATTTATTTTTTTTTTTCAATTATGATTGATATTTTTTAACAAAAATTCTCAAAAAAACTATTCATGTTCATCATTTTTAAGTAAATTTCTAAAACCAAGCTGGAATCTAGAAATTTTGCTTTTAACAAAAGTATTTTGTTTCCAATATTTCTTCTTATAATCTCTTGCCCCTTGGTTATAAAAAATGAACATTTCATATAAATGAATTATTTCCTAAAAGAGGAAAATATGTACTCCAAAAGTAATAAAATGTATAAAGAAATTAAATATGATCTTGTTGATAATTTATTGCCTTAATCACTCCACTATTTATTCATGTAAATCAGACAAGTTTTTAACACCTTGGCTGCGGCATGATGCCGCATGTGCGTCATCACGAACCACTCGCTGTGGCGTCATGGGAGCTACCTGGCAAGCTGGGAGACAAATTTAAAACTTTTTGGGGATCAGCTACAAACCTCCAGGCTGGTTTATTCGTTCCTCCGTCGTCTCAGGGAGTGTTTCGAGTGCCTTATTATGAAATCGTTCCGGGCTCAGACCTTTCTGTGAATTTTTGCATGAGTTTCTTCACCACATGTGTGTTAGGTTTATGAAGGAACCACATGTTTATGAAGGAAATTATCTCGAATTTCCAGCGGGTAAATAATTTTGTCACATTAGCAAAAAAAATTAAATCATAATATGAAAAAAAAAAACACTATTTTTTGGATGGGGTTTATCGCTCTCCCAGTCAAAGTGTTAAAGACAAGTTGGATAAAGAGTCGAATGCTCCTCAAGCCAGAATCAGCATCGGCATCTATTGTCATGTGGCTTTCCATCTCGTAACGGTTAATTGCATTCCATTTCAATAACTTTTTTAATTTGTAATGTTTTTTTAACAGTAACTCATATAATTGTTTTCAAGGGAGTGCCATATGCGGATGCAATGAACAAAACATTAGTGTTTGCAATATTCGACTTTGATAGATTCAGCAAGCATGACCAGATTGGTGAAGTGAAAGTGCCACTCTGCCAAGTAGATCTCGCGCAGACGATTGAAGAATGGAAGGAGTTACAGAGCGTTGAGGGCGAAGGTGGACAGGTAAGAAGCATTTCATCAAGCAAGCCCTCACATTCAAAACAATAATAATTACAAAAAGCCCAGGGGGGAAATGTGCTATTTTATAAAAGTTATATCATTTTTACTTTTAGTTTTATTTTTACAAATTGTTTAAAAAGTATCATTTGTAAGATAGAATATATTTTATTAACAAACTAAATTTTTGTATTTGCTTTTTTTCTCTTTGTCTGTGGATGGAATGTTATTTAGAAATTTTATTTTTGCACAATAATGAATTGAGATTATTCTTATAATTTGATAAAAATGGCATAATCTGCAAGGGATTTTTTTCTTTGTATTTATTTTATAGAAACTCTGAATAAAATAAATGTATAAATAATTGTTGATTCTAATATAAGATTGAATGTACATATGAAAGAAATGAGGATTATCCTTTGGATTGTGTACCTTCAATGACATAAGATCATATAACAAACATTCATGTTTTACTTATAGAGCGAATTTAATATTTTTTTTTACTTATTTTTTTAATTTTTGACAACATTCTTTTAACTTGACATATTAACAGATAATGTCACACAGCATTTTATTCACTTTTATATGCAATATTTTTTTTACTTAAATGGAATGCCTTATCGTTAATAAGCACTTCCAGGAGCTTTGGGAGGGGGTGGGTGGAAAGAGATTTTTTTTTTTTTTTTTTTTTTTTGCTATTTAGTAATACATAAAGAATTGAGGAAAACAAGAATATTTAATGAATTAGTAAATTATGTTTTTATTTTTATATATTTTTTAGCTTTATTTTTATTCAAAAATAAACATTTGGCTCTTCTTATGCCTAATCAATATTTTTAATAATAAAATTCAGAGATAATTCATCACTCACCCCTCATTTGCATGCCGTCAGCTTTAATACTTTTCAGTAGTTTTTCTTTAATTATGAAGATAAGAATCTAGATTGTTCCTACTTTTTATATTATTTAATTTGTTACAATTAGTAATTTACATTGAGCTGCAGTTTTTCGCTGCCTGACTGCATCCTCTCAGTAACCACTCTATCTATAGTGCACTTCATTAAATCTTAAAACTCGACTCTTAGAAATTTTCTTATTTTAATAGTCGTAAAAAGCAAAGCTTTTTTTCATCAAAATCAGAGCCAATTTCAGGCATTAGTCATTCTAAAAATATATTTATATATAATTTACAGAAAGTAAACAGAATTATTTTATTACAATAAAAACTTGGATTCATAATATAAAAGTCTAATTTAAATGTGCAGTGAGTGTTGGAGTCTTTTGAAAGAAGGTAAGTTTGAAAAAATTGAATGAAAAAGGCAAAGTATATTTGTTTTTACATTTAGGACAATCCACTCATTCTATGAACACAAAGGTAATTATACACAAATAATTTAGCAAAACTCAAAGAAAGTGAGAAAAAGGAGATACCTCTAAGATTTTTTTTTTTTTTAAAAAACTAATCATGTCTATAGTCATCAAGAATTCACTCCATCATACAATTACGACTAATAATTTTCTATTTTTTTATTTTATTTTTTTAATAATATTCTTATAGAATTTTTTGCTTGTGGAAGTTAAAAAATAAATCAATGTGTACGAGGAATGGGATATGTATGTATGTTAATACGTACGTAATCCTATTTAGAAACAAGAGACGTGTGTATTGATTTAGTTTCTAATTTCCAGTTTAGAGCTATGTATTGAGTTTGGGATGTTGGAAATGTTTAAGTTCATTTTTTCAAAATTTTTCAAATTCCTTCGTAGAGAGAATGCTAATTTCTGACAAGACGAGAACTAAAGCAATTCCACAAAGCCTTAATACATAGTTCTTCATGCTCAAATAGCGTATTGTGTATTCATGTGGGTTTTTTCTATCTTTTTGTCTCTGTTTTTGGTCCGATATTTCTCTCTCTCTCTCTCTCTCTGCTTGTGGCCTGTGTATGTAACCGGGTGCATGATGACGCTTCAAACATGGGTTACACGTAAGTACACACACGTCTGCATGAGAGTTTTCAGTGTCAATGTCCGTCCATCTGTCGTCTCTCGTCTTGCTATGTGTATATTAGCAAGGAATGGTGCTTTCAGTGTTATAATCCACACACACAACAAAACCTACAACAATCTATGAAATTCTTTGTCGAATCGAATTGTGATACGGTACAATGGAGAAGTCTGTCCTGCTGATTTATATATATTGTCAATATATGAATGTATCCGCAGACATGTGTATCATTATTATAAAAGCATTTTCACTTATTTATATTAATAATTTTAGATTCCAGGAAATAATTAGGTAACGGATTATTTAAGCTTTAATGACTAATAATTTTTAAGCTGCTTGTTTGCAAAGAGTTTCATTCTGCATGAAGTGACATTTTCCCGAATGGTGCTATTTGCTTTGTCGCTCTAGCTCCTTGCACCTCTACAAGTGCATTAGTAGAACGCTTTAACAATTACTCAAATTAAACAAGCACACTCACATATTAACATCGACTACAATATTTTATATATAAATACTTGGTAAAGTATAATTTTCTTTCTTTTCTTTTTTTTTTGTTATTTTTTATTTAATGGAACATTTTTCACATTGATAATTTATTTTATATACATGACATTTGTAAGAAATAAATTTGTACTAAATGAATTATGATAACATGTATTATAGATAACAATAAAACAAAAACTACAGTAGTTGAGTAGTTGAACCGTAGCCCAGAAATACTACCTTTCCTCGTAAAATGTTTCTCAACCTTTAGGCCATAGAGATGTACAATATTAGGTCTTTCGTAAATGTTAGTTTGTGTTAGTTTCCTTGAATACTTGTCATTTAGGAGCCTCATTTCTCAATATTTTGTGCTATATTGTTGTAAAATCATGACGAAAGTCATGATACTTTTCACGAGTCAAATAGCTAAAGCACAGATATGGGAAAATGAAAGGCGAGATTTTTCACAAATTCAAATAGGGAGAGCAAATATCCTTCTGTTTGATGTAAATATTCCAATCTGAATACATGTCCTTAATCACTTGCACACATTTCCATACTAGCTAGCTATTCACGATTGGTGATTTGATTTTACTCCTAATCCAGACTAGTTCTGAGAAGATTTGATTGTTTTGGAAATGTGTACATGTTTAGGAGCTTTCATCAAATCTATGTGAGTACACTTGCCACGGCTTCTAGCTTAGTACAGCTAATTATCGGCAGCTCAACAATACTAATTATATCTTAGACTCTTATTTATTATACTAACATTTCAGTTCAATATTAATTCAATACATTTTCATTTAAGAAAGAGATTTCATTTATAATTGTAAAAAATTCTTGACGACTGGAAAGTTGCTTTGCAAGTGTATAGGAAATGTGAAAGCGCATATTATTGTTGTGTGCGTGTTTACATTGGGAGGTGTGCCTTTTGACTAGCAATATTCTTCTAATGAAAAATGTTATCTATCCTTGCTTCAAGTGTTTCTCAAGCTGAAAGCCAGCCTTCGAGAGGTGTGGTTCTCTTCGTGTACGATCACAATATCAACACTTAAATATTACAAAAATTTACTCAAGATTTGTAGAACCAAGGTTAGATATCAATATAAGATAATAAACACATTAATAAAGAAGGGGAATTGCTCTCTACTTGTATTGCCTGATATACTGTTCTCAATGGAAGAGCTGAGTAGACGCAACGATTCAATCTTTAGGCTTTTACAAGATCAACACTGTCTATATATATCATTCATCAATACAAAATAACTGCTACTGCGTTCATTACATAAGAACTGGATGTAAATACTAATTTCTATAAAAATAGAATTTATTTTTTAAAAAGCTTTTCAATAATATAGTAGATTCCTTTAAAATGAATTGTTAGTAATGGTAATAATAATAATATCTGATTCTCTGGAGGCCCGACGGCTGTGAGTGCTAAGGCGCGAGCACTCCATGCCTAAAGTCATAGTTTCTCAGTTATCTTTAAGTGGATGTTAAAATGTAAATAAATAAAATAATAAATGTATCTCTGGCAATAATAGCGTCTGACTCATTATCAACACATCCATGAAATCGGGGTAAGTCCAAGTTGGCTAATCGAAACCTTACTAAATTCTCTAAAAAAAAAAAAGGTTCAGATGTAATTTTCGATGAGAAATGTCAATCCAAGATATAAGTGCTTAAAACTTCAAAATTGTTAGTTTTGTTCTTTTTAACGGGATTCCAGTGTTAAATTAACACTGGATGCATAAATAATTATAAAATAACAATTTCTTCTTCTAATAATTCCTAATAATCAATTTAAAAACTGTTCAAATGTTTGACCCCTTGCAGCAATACAGACATTCGCAAATTGACAGACTGGTTGACATTTGTGCATTGCTCTTCTGTAATCTGTTTCCAGGCCCATCTGATGTGACGGATGAGGTGCTCCCTTGAGCCAATGGGATCCCTATAGACCAAATCTTTAATTGTGTTCTCATGCAGAGTTCCAGTCTGATTTTTTGTTTTTTTTTTTCTATGGCCTTTTTAAATATGCGAAGAAATTTTAAAATTGATTTATTTTCGTCTAGTTTATACTTGGGTCTGTCAGAATCCTAATAGAGTTTAAACATTTTAAAATATGAGAAAGTTACACATTAAATTTATTACTCGTTCAAAATATAGCCATGAAGGTAAATGGTAAATCTGTATAGACACAGTTTACAACCTTCTATCAGGTTAAAGCATTAATTTAGTGTACAAAATAAAGAGATATTTATGAATTTTGTGTGAACATCACAAAAATTAAACTGAAAAACTTAATTGCCTCTTAAACATATCATATCAGCTCATTGTTTATAACAAAAAACTATAGTCAAGTTTCTGTTTATTTAAGGGAATTCAAATTCAAAATGAACTATTCGATATAATGGAAAATATGAAAAATAAGTAAATTTGATTACAATATATAGATAAAAGTTTATATTTTATCGCACAATGTAAGATGAAAAAAGAAGATCTTATATCCCACAAATAGAAAATATTATCAAGAATCTCGTAGTATTTCTGAAGAAGATGACCACAGCCAACGACCATAGCCACGTTGAGTGCACTGGTTCCCGTAGATCACCGAAGTTAAGCAACGTCGGGCGTGGTCGGTACCTGAATGGGTGACCGACCACGTGCTGTTGGCATTAGAAAAGGGTGGCAACCTGTAGATAGCCCGGCGCTAATGGCCAAGATGTAGATGCGCCGTTAAAAAAAAAAAAAAAAAAAAAAAAAAAAAAAAAAGATGACCACACCTCAACAGGCAGGCTTTTCCATACAATTGAGGCATTTTAGCTTAGAAAGATTCTTATTTCTTTGTATGGTTATTTTAATGATCAACTTAAATCCAGGCGTAGTGATATTAATTATTATTATTCAATGTCAAGAAAATATAATTAATAATTATTTTCGCAAATTGGTGGCTAGATAGAAAACAATGGTCTCTTCAGCTTGAAAAGTACTTAAAACAAGACTACTTAGTATTAAAAAAAAAAAAATCCTGATTTTGAAAAATGTCTGTTTTATTTAGGATAACAAGCTTGGAGACATCTGCTTCTCTCTGCGTTACGTACCAACTGCTGGGAAGTTGACAGTCGTTATACTAGAAGCAAAGAATTTGAAAAAAATGGACGTTGGCGGCCTATCAGGTAAATATCATTTTATCAAATCATAAATAGCAGGATAGAATTTATATATTGGATTATAATTCATTCCCACCTGTTTTTAACTCCAAACACTTTTCAGAAGATAATTGTGAAAATTCAGTTTAAAAAAGGTCGACTGTTAAAGCCGTCTTCACTACTCCTTAAATCTTTGATTGAAAATTTCCATGAAAATAAACTTTTTTCCAGTAGATGTTTCCATGGGTCAACGTATTGTTCCACATAAACACTTACCTCTTGTCTCAAATTTAATCTCTTAACCAATATTGGAAAGCTGGATTTCTCCTCTCTCCAGAAATGATAATGTTGTTGCGGTCCCCCTCCCTCACTGATTGAATTTCTCTGGTATTAACTACAAAGACAACACTGGAATACCTCCAACAAGGTTCCTTTACAACACTGGAGGTGAATCTTAGACAGTATATGTCTTGGCCTCACTGCCTTATGAGCATCAAGTGCATCCGACTCCGTTCTGCTACAGTACTTGTGTCTTCTCTTTTAAACTTTGCCGTGGGGTGATTTCATCATTCCTGCATATATCACCAGCTGCTATAATGCTGGAGATAGGGCCGCCACATCACAGAGCCGGGGCCCAGGACCAGATTTTGATCATGGGCCCCAATACATATTGATAAACCCTCCCCTTTCCACACAGAAATCATAATTCCTTTTAGTTACTCTTATTGGTTGAAATGTCTAATAAATTTATACTAATCTGCAAATTTATACATACATTTAACATTTATATTTATTGTTTCAAAAAAATGTAATATATTCTCAAAATTATCATTAAATATATCATCATGTATTTTAGTATAGCGTGTACATTTTGGGATTTCAAATCCACAAAACTGAAAATTCTAGTACTTTGTCATTGCAGGGCCTCCGAGTGGAACTAGGAGCCCCTGTCCAAGTAACTTCATGGGCCCCTTAACCCCCCCCCCCCCCCCTTCCAAAAATGGAAAATCCCTCCCTCTACCTCCCTCCCTCCGAGGAGCGGAGCCCGTTTCATCCTCCTGGTTCCACAGGGCGAGATTAAAATAGCTCAGCCTCCACTGTCCTCTTCTCATTTATACTCTTCTCAGATATTATTATTTTTTAAAAAAATCATATCAACATATCAAGACAAATATCTTGGCGTTAATATAATATCTACGGAACAACATATCTATGTACACATTAACCGGTAAAACCCAAATAAGGCCCTTCAGAGAGACCTGAACTATGTAAAGGGACCGGGTAGCAGAGGGAACCCACATTCAATAGGCTCAAACTGTATTTTTATAAAATCTAGTGGATACAAGAGTGACTAGAGCTTACAAAACTTACCACTATATATATATATATATATATATATATATATATATATATATATATATATACATATATATATAAAACAGTCACAGCAGTGGCTTTCAGTCCTGACATGAAGAATCAGCCTTGTCACAAAAGTTGCTAACAGTCCACGTGGCATGCCAGCTAGTTGTCATGAAAGTGGCTATCAGTCCATGAGGCATGCCAGCTAGTTGTCATGAAAGTTGCTATCAGTCCACGAGGCATGCCAGCTAGTTGTCATGAAAGTTGCTATCAGTCCACGAGGCATGCCAGCTAGTTGCTATCAGTCCACGAGGCATGCCAGCTAGTTGCTATCAGTCCACGAGGCATGCCAGCTAGTTGCTATCAGTCCACGAGGTATGCCAGCTAGTTGTCATGAAAGTGGCTATCAGTCCACGAGGCATGCCAGCTAGTTGTCATGAAAATGGCTATCAGTCCACAAGGCATGCCAGCTAGTTGTCATGAAAGTGGCTATCAGTCCACGAGGCATGCCAGATAGTTGTCATGAAAGTTGCTATCAGTCCACAAGGCATGCCAGCTAGTTGTCATGAAAGTGGCTATCAGTCGACAAGGCTTGCCAGCTAGTTGTCATGAAAGTGGCTATGAGTCTTGAAAGGGTTAAGTTTTAAGTTTGCTATTATTTTGAATTTTTTTGTGGACATGTACTCTTATTTGATTGTAAAATAGCCTAGCTTCATCTAATGTTGTTTAATTTATTTTATACTGCAAGTTTTGCTTAATGGTATATTTATTTAATAAAGAATGTCCACAACTCATTCTGGTGGGATTTGTAAATGATGACAAGTTAAGTATTTAGTATTTATTCTACTCAATAAAATGTTTCCTTTTTTCCAGATCCATATGTTAAAATAGCTATAATGCAGAACGGAAAGAGACTAAAAAAGAAAAAGACTAGTATAAAGAAGTGTACATTGAATCCATATTATAATGAATCGTTCTCGTTTGAAGTTCCGTTTGAGCAAATTCAGGTACTTTCCTTTATTTACTACAGTTTGTTAATAAATAGTAAAGAAGTATTTTTCCTCTCCATTTTACTTTGTTTTCAAGATAGTAGTTAATATATTCCAGATTCGTATTCAAATTATGCTATTCATTTTAGATGAGATTGTTAACTCAGCTCAAGGTAAAATTGCTTTATACTCAGACTCTTCAAGGTCAATTAACTCCTTTACAATCATATAAAAAACATAGCCTTTAGTATCAATAATCTTTCAACAAATCATTTGGTTCTAAATTTTAAATAAACACATAAGATTAATATGACTGCCAGGACATAAGGATATTGTACCAAGTGCCGACGTAGGCAAACTTTCAAGAAGAGGCACTACACTTCAAGACGTTCTAACTGAAGAATATTTTACTTACCAAGTCATGATTAACAATTTCGCAAGGACACTAGCGATCCTACCCGCTTACGAGTGTCCCTTCGGAAGGACACTCCTCCATTACTTTTCCCTTTAGATTCAAATAATAATTACGTAAATGGAGGGGTTCACTTTAACAGGTCTACGTAATGACAGTTACCTTCAGTATTGTTTGAGCTTTCCAGCAGTGTTTTCCATTTTCAAATCGGCTGACTGGAAGATTTTCTATGAACTTTTGATGACAACAAAAAAATGTCTCCATGAAAAATTCAAACAAAAAATGCACCCGATACTGAGTTATTCTCAAACAATGACAGCCGCAGCAAAAGTGTTAAACACTGTTACAATGTAATAATCACTCAGAGGCATGGGGGGAGTGTGAGGTCTGAGAACAAACTAAGGGTGCGTTTACATCTGACACTTCTCGCAGGAAATATATGTCAGGTGTCGGATAGATATTCTCTTGAAGGTTTACATACTGACAGAAATAGCTAGACATTTATGTCATGGATATGTATAGGACAGTTCTGGATTTGTTCTAATTTGCGATAAATTCACCAAAAGCACAAATAATCAGAGTTTACATCTGTTGGTATAGAAGTGTCGACAATACAGCTAGTAGCCAAGATATTTATCTCTGAAATTAAATTCTTCTCGTAAAATCTGTGTTTACACCTGGTGGTATAGAAGTGTCGACACTTATAGTTCGTGATAGAAATATATATCTCAGATATAAATTGCTCATGGTTTACACTAGTCGCAATTTCTGTCTGATATAAATTTCCTGCAATAACTAGCAAGTGTAAACCCACCCTAAGAGGGATCAAACAGACAGTAGTCGAATGGCCAGCTAGCAAGAGAACTACACAGTTCCCATTCAAACTTTAATAATTCCTAATAAAAATATTTTTCAACAAATTATGATTGTTTTATTGATTTTCCTGCACATATTCCCATACATCTATTATATCTAAAGCAACATTTGTAAAATTTCAATTCTTCTTTACCCAATATTAATGTATTTTAAATTTGCAGAAAGTGCAGCTTGTGATAACTGTGGTGGATTACGATCGAATTGGAACGTCTGAACCAATTGGTAAAGTTGTGCTCGGTTATAACGCTAGTGGGACTGAGTTAAGACATTGGTCGGACATGTTAGCTTCTCCGAGACGACCTATTGCACAGTGGCATACTCTCAAGGATCCAGACGATGGAGAGAAAAAGGACTAAAAGTAGGTTTTTACAAATATACAACACTAGCTGAATACCCGTGCTTTGTCATGGCAGATAGGTAGTTATTTTATTGCGTTAAATAATGCATCATCAAAATTAACGCTACTATATAATTTTGTGCAGTTTATTATAGCACGGTTCCCGTCATACTATAAGTTTTTCATCAATTGATAAGTAATCAAAGTTTAATGTTTCTTGACACTGGGGCACTCCGGACCAGTGTCAACAAACAGATAACCTAGACATAACCTGTTATCTATAGGTTACCAGTAACAGGAATTTAAACAGTACAGGTTAAAACTCGTCAATAATAAAAGGACGTTAAAATTTATGTTTCCAAGATGTCATTTGCAAACACCCATTATATTTGCTAGCATTACCACAAAGTGTACTGACTAGGGATGCTGATGGGTAAGAAGGCTGTGCAAGGGTTCAGGATATTATTACCTCGGATGGACCATCACCAGGTGTAGCGTAAACTGTATGAGGGATAAAATGACAGTTTATTTCTAGTAATTCAAAGTCTCCCATCATAGTTGAAATGAATCACAAATAAAAAAAGTCCGATTCGCAGGAACTGCGTCATCTTAGCGTGGTTCCGTTCTTATCTTTAGTGTTTATGAAGGCATAGAATAGAAACAGTTATTACTTTGTTTAGATCAATAGCGAAACACCTATCCAAATGAAATCTCAAACTAACCAGTCTTGAAAGGTCTTGATTTACAATCTTACCTGTATGGGTCAGCTATCCCATAAGTCGGGCAGAAAGGCCTCCGCACAGAGGCATTTGGAAAGCCTTGGGATCTCTCTCTTTGAACGCTACATTTTAACAATAAATTGATCTTCTTATTTTACTTAATCTGTTTTATTGACAAATACATTATCCGACTATAAGCAATTTAAAAATAACAAGGAATAAAATAGACAAAAAGAACCATTCGAATAAACGAAATCAATTACTTTAAAGTTTTAAGCACTTATTTCTCCGATTGGCATCGCCTAGTTAAAACTTTCTTTAGAACCTTTTTTGTAGAGCATTTAGTAAGCTTTCGAATGGTAACCTTCTGCTTCCCAAGATTGTCAACGGTTTTCGAGATACTAACGAAAGTATACAAAGTTACCAAAACTTTTCTTGTCTGTTAATAAAATATTTTATTCTAACCCTTTCTTTACTCCAAACATAACCAAAATTTCGACATATTAGTGTTGATGAAATTCGAACATGCAGAAAATGTTTCAACTGAATCCCATAATTCTAAGTACCAAAATCAAAGACAAATAGAAACGGACCCGCTAGTGACAAGGTCTTGGAATCTTGGAAATCTATATTTCTAACAATAAATTGTTTTTGTTATTTTACTTAACCAGTTTTATTGTCAAATACATTATCCAACTATAAGCAATTAAAAAATAACAAGAAATAAAACAGACAAAAAGAACCATTGGAATAAACGAAATCAATTAATTTAAAGCTTTAAGCACTTTTTTCTCCGATTGACATCGCCTAATTAAAACTTTCTTCAGAACCTTTTTTGTAGAGCATTTAGTAAGCTTCCGAATGGTAATCTTCCGCTTCACAAGATTGTCAACGGTTTTCGAGATACTAACGAAATTATACAAAGTTACCAAAACTTTTTTGTCTGTTAATAAAATATTTTATTCTAACCCTTCCTTTACTCTAAACGTGACAAAAATTTCAACATATTAGTGTTGATGAAACTCGAACATGCAGAAAATGTTTCAACTGTATCCCATAATTCTAAGTACCAAAATCAAAGACAAAGAACCCTCCCTAGGAAGGACGCTAGGCAGTTGAAAAGCCTAAGCATGATATCTTGGAAATCCATATCTCTAACATTAAATTGTTTTTCTTATATTTCTTAACCTGTTTTATTTTCAAATACATTATCCAACTATAAGCAGTTAAAAAATAACAAGGAATAAAAAACAGACAAAAAGAACAGTTCGAATAAGCGAAATCAATTACTTTAAAGTTTTAAGCTCTTATTTCTCCGATTGACATCGCCTAATCAAAACTTTCATTAGAACCTTTTTTTTAGAGCATTTAATAAGATTTCTAATGGTATTCTTCCGTTTACCAAGATTCTCAACCTTTTTCGAGATATTAAGGAAAGTAAACAAAGTTACTAAAACTTTTTATGTCTGTTAATAAAATATTTTATTCTAACCCTTCCTTAACTCCAAACGTAACCAAAATTTCAACATATTAGTTATGATGAAAGTAGAACATGCAGAAAATGTTTCAACTGAATCCCATGATTCTAAGTACCCAAACCAAAAACGGTATTCAAAAAATATGTTTCCAATTTTCTCAAAAACGGTTAAAGCTATCGCCTTGAAAATGGTTTCATTCGTTTTCCTAGCACAGGAATCATATAAAACGAGTACTTAGAAGCTTATGAACTCAAAAACGAAAGCGTTACGATTTTCCAGTAGGCGGATTTTGCTGGTTAACGAACTTGACCTTTCAAATTGGACGACGGATTTTTGTACCAAATTTCATCACAATCGGACCATTAGGGAAGCCAGAAATGAGCGAACAGACAAATATATATATATATATATATATATATATATATATATATATTTGTCTTAGTTTTGAAATGATTAGTTTTAATTTATGAAATTATAACAAAAATATAAGTTTTATGGAAAAATTTTTCAAACAAAAGTAAAAAATTAAATTTTATGAAAACATTGTCTCTTATAATTTTTTCATACAACCAATATTTCCATTGACATTTCAAAATAAAGATTCATAATGATTGATTTTTTGTAAACTATGAAAATCTTAATTGTTTAATTACATTTTTGTAATAAAATTAAATTAAAATTACATTTTTATAAGATCAACAACATTTTCGATATAAATAAAAAAAAGTATACTTACAACACAAAATCCGTTGTTATTGGAAGCTCGTGTCACGTCTTGAGTACTTTTGAGGTTATAAAATCACTTGATTAACTAATCGTGCAAAATACACTCAAAATTGATAATTTAATTATTATTGATAAAATAGGAATGATTAAAAGTTAATATGAGAGTTACACTGAGATAGCAAAATAATAATTGTCAACGTTACTACTACACTTGATGCATAAACAATAATGATGGCCGACAACTGTGTAGGGAGTGAGAAAGAAAGGAGACCGGCTTCGTTCTCATCCCTACTCTGTGCTGTTTACTGGGTCAGAAGTGACACCTGTAGTAATTAAATAATTTTATTTAAATAATTAAATAAGGGTTGATCGTAGAAGGGTGAAAATTGAGGATTGTATGTATTTTTGTATGTTGTATCATAAAAAAATAGAAATTAAAAATTTTGGCTAAAAAATAAAAAAAAAAATTTAGGGGTGGACTACCCCTAACATTTAGGGGGATGAAAAATAGATGTTGGCCGATTCTCATAGATACCGGATAAGCACAAAAAATTTCATCAAAATCGGTCAAGCCGTTTCGGAGGAGTATGGCAACGAAAACTGTGACACGAGAATTTTATATATTAGATATATATATATATAAATAAATATATACATATGTATATATATACAAATTTGAACCACCGTTATTTTCGGTCTCTAGGGGTTCTGAAACGCGAAATTTTCTAGTTGGCACTTTCGGATTGTTTCATTGTATCAACCTTATAAGCGGGGTACCTCCCTATGGGGGAGGGAGGAACCGCGCTAATAATACTATGAAATAGATACAGTACGGTAACAGCTGACCTGTTATCGTCCTAGCAACGCATGCTGCCTAGGCTTGCCTGCTCTAACCAACTAAAAATTTCAAACCCCTCTAAAAATACTTAAAAATTTGAATACCAAAAAAAACTTTCTTAGTGAGTGTTTAAGTCAGCTGGCAGTGGAAGTGTCCATGCAAAATTTTCAACATTTTTTTTTATGTCAAAAAAAAAAAGAAACAAATGGGTGATGATGAAAAGTTGATTGAATGTGTTAGAGAATATCCAGTAATTTATGTTGTTCTGTTTTTTTCAAGTAATTGGTGTATGTATACTTGTTTTAAAAATTGGATATAGAAGAAAATTAAATTAAATTTTTTAAACTTTGTTTCACTGTCGGTCAATTCTTCAAATAATAAAACTCTGTGTCTATTTATCTTGTCTTTTTATGCTTTGTGAACCCATTTTCATTTCTTCTTCTGTTGTTTTTCCTCTTCTTCGTCCAGAATTAATGTTATGTCAGCCACGTCCTCTTCCACAAACGCTGTTCCAAAAATATATCAAGTACACTAGAAGGATCCTGACAAACTTGATAGAAAAAATGACTGAATACAGTCAAAATAAGCTGACGGGCAGATGTGTATGTAGCCATTACAGGTGGCGATGGTTCTGATTCGGAACGGTGACTGACTCATGGATCTGGATAGACATACAACAATTACTGTAAAATAAACAAGTTATAGTTCATAGGAAGGTTTTTTCTTTTTAGGATATATTCATTACAAGCTTTTACAGAAACTATTTCTAATTCCATTTATTTTGTTGCAGAGAATTTCCATCCAGAAATAGATGAAACCTTTGAAGAAATAGAAGAAGAACTTCTTTATCTCTCATACGAGGAATTATTGCTGTGTAAATAAGATATTAGAATCGTTTATTCTTTGTTGTTTTTGTTGAAAGTTATTGTTATTTAATTTAAGTATGAAATATAGGTCCCATCAATTGTACATAATTATAGTTTATTCTTAGAAGTTTGTTTATTTATTCTTTGTTACTATAGAGTTTTGTTTTGTATATTAATTAGTTAGTATTCCTTAAACTCAGTTATTCTAAGGATGTATGAATTTTATATCATATTTATAGCTTTAATCAGAGCATCAATTGTATTTTGACAAATTTGATAAATTAAAATTTGCTATTTATTTTCTATATTTTTCTAGTACTAGTTGTTAACAGGAGGGACCTATATTTGATGTGTGTTGTAAAGAATTGTAACAATGCTTGATCGACGCGTTTATACGCAATGTACAGTCTGTTCTTATCTAAATACATATAATTTGTAGAATTCTAGCACTCCCTTTCACAGCCACTCTTATTTTCGACTTTTTTTAATATATACATTTAAATTGAATCTTGTGAATATACTTGAGTGTGTATATATATATATATGTTCATATATATATTTACAAGAGTTTGGAGTTTATCAGTGTGAATTTCTTTTAAATATCATTTTTTATTTATTACTAGTTAGTCGTATTTTGTGGCAGTTTCCATTCACACAAACACAAAAAACAATTTTTAAGAGCTTCCAATGGATTGATAAACCTAGTATCTGGCATATAAGAATGGATTAGGAGAATTCTTCAAGTTAGAATCGACAATAAAACATATTTAAATCTAGATTTTAATTTTCGTATTTCCACATTTAGCTTCTAGAAAAAAAACAAATTATAAGTTATCTTATTTTATTTTCTCTAAGTGTAAAATATTATAAATAAGAGGATTGTAAAAGCACAATAGACTAATCGTTGTATGAGCTGCGATGATACCGTAGATGGTTTTAGGATTGTAACAAGAAGATGTAAGTAGATATACTCGTAGTTATGACCGAAGTCTCATCGAATCCTCTCGTACACAATGTGTTTCAGTATTAGCTACAAACATCTTTTTATAAGTATCATTTGGAATGGCTATCATGAATAATGGCCCTTTTATTTAACAAAACAAAAATCTGTTTCATATTATGGATATAAGCATAAAAATATATATATATTTATAAAATATTTTATTTCCATTTATATATATAATATGGATTTAAATATATTTTTTGAAAGTTACCATTATAATTCTGATCATATCTCTATTTAATTATATTGGTGTAGCTATATATTGTCCCGCTAAAGTCGAATAGCTGAGTCGTCACGCTGAGTGTTTATCTCCTCATGAAATTACTCATGGCAAGCACATTACTCTATTCTCCATATCTTATTTTTTAAAATTATCTATATATAAACTATAAAGATATATATGTTGTTATATATAAATATATACCCATGTGAAGAATAATTAACATAATATAGAAAATAGCCTAAATTGATTGTTTTGTCATGTACTAAAGACATTGTTAAAGTTTTAATGACTTAGAAGGAATCATTAAAAACTGATTCCGAGTATATTGTACAAGTGTTGAAAATAAACTATAAAATGACTGAAACCAACTCTGATCTAAAATAATTTTCTTCCTTCTTCCACAATTCAAACTCGGGCACAATTCCTCATTGGGGCCAACTACCGCAGGAACGTCACTCAATCTCCACTTCTTTTCACATCATTCGAGACTTTATATTCTTATTTTTTTTTTTTTTTTAATTTGTGTGCATCAGCTGCCAAGGCCATTAGTGCTCTTATATTATTATTATTATTAGATAGGAGGATACACAGAATTTTTGTTTGACCAATAATTATATGGAAAATATTTAACTTATTTTCTTTTCATTAAAGCCACTTTCAAGACAACAGGGTTTCAAACCCCACGGCCTGATAGCCACTTTTGTGACACCAGGCAGGCATGCTCCGTGGACTGATAGACACAGGCAGGCATGCTCCGTGGACTGATAGCCACTTTTGTGACACCAGGCAGACATGCTCTGTGGACTGATAGCCACTTTTGTGACACCAGGCAGGCATGCTCCATGGACTGATAGCTACTTTCATGACAAGTCTATTTCTTCGTTTCAGGACTGAAAGCCACCGCTGTGACAGATTTTTGGGATATCTAGCGGTAAGTTTGGTTAGGTCTAGTCATTCTAGTATCCGCTAGAGTTAGTTTCCATTAAATGCAGTTTGAGCCTATTGAATGGAGGTTTCCCTCTGCTACCCGGGGTCTTTGCATAGTTAGGGTCTCACTGAAGGACCTTATTTGTGTTTTACCAGTAGATTGGTATACAGAAATCATTTTCAGTAGATATTATACCAATGCCGAGATATTAGCATAAATATGCTTTAGCGGTGACTAAACTGGAAAAAAACGTTACAAAAAGTGTCCATTGGCATTCGCGCATGTACAGTGGCGTTTGCGCACGCACAGTAGCGTTCGCGCATAAAAATATGACTATATGTTATAGAGTACATTACATAGGTTTATCGAGTGGACCTAGCGTTACAAAAAATTGTCACAAGAAAGTGTCCGCTGGCATGCGCGGTGGCCATGTACGAAAAAGAAGACTATATGTTATAGAACACTTTACATATTTTTGTCGGGTGGACCTAAAGCATATTTATGTTCCTGAATTTGAGCAGAAGGCCCTAAACGAAATAATTTTTTACTTGATATTATTTAAAAAAAAGAGAAGAATTTCAAAACTTATTTTAAAAAATTTAAAAATAAAAATTTTTAAGCCTGCCGTTGACTATTATAAAGCCCAGAATAAGAAAATTGTAACGAAAACGTTTTAAAGGAAGAAATTGAAAAGTGTATTAGGAGAAATGAGAAGAGATTGTTGTAGACTCAGCTATTTTAATGCCGCCCTGTGGAATCAGGAGGATGAAACGGGCTCTGCTCCACGGGCATCGAAGGTCATTCGGGTGGCTGTCTCATAAGGCTCAATCTTTTGCTTTCACCTAATGTCAAAAAGTCCGACTCGCAGGAACTGCATCATCTTAGCGCAGTTCCGTCCATATTCCTATTGTCATTTGAAAAGCTTAGAATAGAAACAGATAATATTTTGCAAGGTAGGGATTGTCGGGGTTCGGTCACTGCTTCTTAATAAAACTACATTTTATCGTGAAAATGATTTTATTGTGCAGACGTTTCGGTTTGAACTTCAAACCTTCATCAGGGCTGTGAAAACAACCAGGACAGATTTAATACAAATATATACGCATATCTATCTATATATACCTATATATATATATATATATATATATATATATATATATATATATATATATATATACACACACATACGTACATACATACATACATACACACACACATGTACATATCGTCGATACAAATGCAAAGTAACGAAAGTGAAAAAATGCATCTTTCATTGTCAATCTTTACTAATTTCTGCTGGACTTATGTACGGCAAATGCTTGAATCTTACTTCACTCTATTAAAGGGAAAGTATTCCACTATCAAAAGGTATTAATAAATTCCACTCTGAAAAGTGGTAATTTTCACATTCGATACTTTGCATTTGTAGCGACAATATATATATGCCCACATACACACAAACATACACAAATACATACATACTGTGGTGTTTTGGGAGGGGGGAAGAAAATAATTTAGAAAAGTTGTTATAGAAAAAGTTGATTTGAAATGTTTTTATTATATTTTCATTATATCTCAGGGTTCATTTAATATTACCAAACTCACCACATACGGATTTATGAATAAAACTATTTGAATAATTAATGTTGATTTAATAAATTTCCTGAAAGAAAAGCATGAGAAATATATAATTAGTACCACTTCTTACCATCTGTCCTTTTATGTTTTGAGACCATATTAAATACCAGGAGAAAGGTTCATCTATATATATAAAAATCACCTGTAAGTTTGTCTGTCTGTTTGTTCCTTATACAAATCCACACCGTTTGACCAATTTCGACCAAACTTGGGACACATGTACTTCTTGACACGGGAAATCTACTTGGCTAGGTCAAAATAGTCAAATTTCGAAATTTGGTCAAAAGGTCAAAAGTTTTGTTCAAGAAAAATTGGCTACACTGAACGGTTCATATTCTGACAGCCATTTTGAATAATGTCTCAAATTTATTTGTTGATGTTCTTGATAATAAGAATAACTCGAACTCATTGATGACTTTACATCATTATATAATCATATATATATAAAATCTTTTAGACTTCACAGTTTGGAAGTAACGAGTTCCAAATTGTCAATTAAAGAAGAATGAATTAATCAGAAATAGTAATTTTCTTTCCAGTGTTGCCTAGGTGGAGATTAGCAGGCTAAAAAACTTTCTTCTTTTTTGGCGAAAAGTTTTTCTTTTGCGAACAAAACTTTTCAGTTTTAACCTTTGTATGTTTATCTAAATTATAGCCGTATATTCTCAAGATTTAGACAAGTAATATCATATAAGATCAATTTTATTAATTTCTGATGAAAATGTAGAGCAACACTGAGCTCCTAGAAGCCATTAACCATTATCCTTTTAGCACTTTCCTCCGAAGGAAAGTAGCTATTGAGGTTGGACTCATGACGGAATTTTTGAAAAATTTCTTCAAATCTTTATCGATCCTACCTAGTTGACAGCGAAAATGACCCCCGTTAAAATTTATATATATATATATATATATATATATATATATATATATATATATATATATATATATATATATATATATATGTGTGTGTCTGTTAACACGATAGCGGCCAGAGTTTTTGTTTTTTCGTCACGAAACTTGGTATATAGCATTCAATTAGCAAACGATTGAACGAGTTCGTTAACCACCAAAATCGGTCTACCGGAAGGGGGGGTTTACCCCGAACCCAAAACACTAATTTGACCATTTCAGCCGTAATATTTGTTATATTTTAACGAAACTTGGTATTCGTAGTGGTAATATAGAGAGAATAGTGAGATATAAAAATGAACTAAATCGGTTCATTAGAAGGGGGGGGGGGTTTACTCCGGACCCACAATACCAATTCGCCACTACCAGCCGTGATTTTTGTTATATTTCGACGGAACTCGGTATTCGTAGTGGTAATCTACAGGTAAATATGTGTTGTAAAAATAAACTAAATCGGTTCATTAGAAGGGGGGTTTACTCCGGACCCAAATTACTAATATACTCATATTAACGCGTAATTCGCGTAACGAAACGCGGTATACGTCGTGGGTAACTCATGAGAAAGAAGTGTTGTAAAAATGAGCTGAATCGGTCAATCGGAAAGTGGGGGTTTACTTTGTAATATATTTCAATAGAAAAGTCCGCCAGACGTAGGTTCACAAAGCCGCCGCAAGGAGCGCTTTCTACCACTAGAGTGACTGTATCCTGTTCTTGCGTTAGATCAAAATACAATAATATGAGGTTTTTTGTATTTATTACGTAGTGTAATAGGTACCATGTGTAAACATAACTCTGGAAGCAAATTAATAATTTATCAGTTACTCATTACAAAATTAAAAGAGAACTATTTATGTTTTTATTTTATTTATGTAGGATATTTTAAGCAAATTGTTCTGGAAAGCAGTCTACACTACCCAAATTCCGAGGAAAGTGCTTAGTTATGCAGCTCCTGCGTGACGGACTTTTTTTAAAGTTTGGTTTGTTTATCTAATTTCCAAAACTTTTTAGTTTTAGTAAAATATTTGTGTTTACCTAAATTATAGCCTTATATTCTTAGAATTTTGACTAATAGGTATATATTAATAAGTAATTTAAAATATTAAGTTTTTGATATGTTGAAAAATGTTGTGATTATCTAAATTATAACCTTATATTCTCAGATTTTGGATTAATATCATATATTAGTAAGTAATTTGAAATATTAAGTATTTGATCTGTTGATTTGGAGTTTCCCGTTTGTTTTCCATAGTTAATTTTTTTGTATTTGTGAATTGCATTTTATCTCATGCATTTCCTTAACATAAACAATGTTTTCAACATTAACCCATTAACCTGCACAGAGCTTTAATAATTTAAATACTTTTAGTTCATTAATGTAACACCTAAAATCATCTATGTGTGACATGATATTTAAACATTTGGGTCATTCCATGTCAAATCAACCCCAAAAAAAAATAGGATTTGACACCCATGATGTCAGATTTTAATGAAACTTGGCATGTTCATTCCTTTCATGGATATAAGAATATAAAATAGTTTTGCTCAATCTCAAATAGTTTAATTTTATTCCATGCTTAAGTATTTCAAGTTTTGCAGTTATCTTCGATTGGACAAAGGAAGTGCACTTAGTTCTAGAATATAAATCATATCGACCAATGTTGATGACATTTTCTATGACAATACTTCAATAAATATGGAAGCCAGAAAAAAAAAAAAAAAAAATATATATATAAGCATAAAGTAATTACAAATGTTCTGAAAAAAAACTGAAGTGTTAAAATGCATTTTGTAAAGATTAAATATGGCGTTCCAAACTAAGTGGAATATCATCAAACGATAAAAAGAAAATCACTAAAATATTTTTTTATTATTCTAAAAGGTATACACTATCACATGAAAAAATAAAATGTATGTTTTTTTCACTCTTTAATTTTTTTTCCGTTAAATACAATAAATTGTTCGATTAAAATTTTAGCTAACAATATATTATTTTTTATAGTACAGCGATTTAATTTTAAAAACTATAAAAAATAACCCAAAGCTATTCAGAATGAAAACTACCTACATGTACAAAACATTCATTACTTCAGTGAAGGGTTTGCTGGGCAAAATAAAATGAAATACAACTTAATTTTTATCACATGTAACTGCACACCAGTAACTAACATTAAAATTTGAAATATTAAGTTTTTGTTCTGTTAACTTGCTGGTTTCAGTTTGTTTTTAAAAACTCTACTGAGTTTTTTTATATTTTTAGTTTCAGATTTGCTCATAACTTCCATTAGAGACCAAGGATTTTATTCTTTCTCCCACCCTATTTGCGAATTGCATTTTATCACATGCATTTGCTTAATAAAAACTATGTCTTTAACAGTAACCCATGGACTGTCCGAACTTATAGCAGGCTCAATATCTACTTGGCTCATACGGAGAATTGCAGTGTTTGTCATTAAACTAGATGCAACATTAGCAAACTCTACTGAGTTTTTTACATTTTTAGTTTCAGATTTGCTCATAACTTCCATTAGAGACTAAGGATTTTACTCTTTCTCCCACCCTATCTACTACACGTTTGTCATGAGCTGTAGTAAAATATTTCCGCTAAAACTTTTTGTGAAATTTTTCTGAATGTATGTAAAGCAATCTTGACATATATTTATTTTTAAACTGAGACGATGGATTATCACAGTAAATAACTTCATTTTGACAAATCATTATTTTTTATTATTATATCATATAATCTTATCAAAAGTGCGTATTCAGAATTCATACCTTTATCTTTAGTATCGGAACAAATGAGAAAAGTAGTGGATTTGTTTTTGAAAAATAATGCTGATGTAAATAATTGAACAGTTTCTCATGACCACAATCCTGATTGAATTTTGTTTTAACAATCGCAAGAATAAGCCATTGCAAGAACGGACGTTTTCTTTTCATTAATCAGTTATTTTATTTTATTTGATTCATTTATATTCATTCTTTTTTTTTTTTTTTTTGTATTTCTTTCAATTAATTTATAATTTTGATATTATAATTTGTTTCTTTTTCAATATTATTGTTACTATTTTTATTAGTATTATTATTTTTTTTTTTTTATTTTTTTTTTTTACGGCGCATCTACATCTAGGTCATTAGCGCCGTAGTATTATTATTATAGTTGTTATCATTACGCTATCATATTTCTCTATTTTAATATTATTATTATTATACTTAAAAAAAAATTATAAAAAAAAATGCATATTACTTTGATTGTAATGCAGGGAGTATTGGAAGATGGAACCTCCAGAACCTAAATGAACTCCCACAGTATAAGGATACTATATTGTGGAACAAAAAAAGAAAAAGCCATTCAATTTGTTCCTCATATAAATCC
Source organism: Gonocerus acuteangulatus (assembly GCA_946811695.1). Classification (NCBI taxonomy): domain Eukaryota; kingdom Metazoa; phylum Arthropoda; class Insecta; order Hemiptera; family Coreidae; genus Gonocerus; species Gonocerus acuteangulatus. Next base: position 2,413,882 of record OX328129.1, on the reverse strand, counting down.
ACAGCTTTTTAGCGATTTTGACCAAACTTGGCACACAGGTAGGGGTTGATACGGGGAGTGTCATAGGCTAGGTCAAAATCATCTGTCAGCTTTCTGTCTATCTGTTTTTTCCTTATACAAATCCACACCGTTAGACCGATGTTGACCAAACTTGGCACACAGGTAGGTCTTGATACGGGAAGTGTCGTAGACAAGCTGAAAAAAATCTACCAGCTGTATGTTTGATCCTTACAACTATATAATATAAAGTTGGTGTAGCATGGCACACTGGGTAACAGCTAGTAGTAAATAAAATAGAGTTGGAAACAAATGACTTATATTGAATAAAAGATATAATTTAAGATTTGGCATGGCTGTGATATAAACTTAAATATAAGAAAGAAAAGGTGCTTGACTCACATAATTATATCAATGTTGGTTATTAAAGAAAAGTTAGAACATAATTAAATATGAAACTTATATATTAAAATATAAATATTGGCCATTATAAATTTTAGCTAGCTTTTGAATTTAATTGAAGATTGGCAGTTATTGAGGTATACTCAGCTTATGATACGGATGATGTTCTGGAAGTGAAGAGGCAGACTAGTAGTAATGTCAGCATGTTGAGGAGAATGATGGTCGGCTGCTAGATCATAGAGTGGAGTCTGGCCATCAAGTGAAGATGAAGTGAGAGCTTGGTTTCGGCTGACCAGCTGGTTCTGCAGAGAGATCGTGTGCCCTACGTCTCTGGTGCTCGAGTGGTGGGGGGGAGGCCCTTTTTATAGGCGTTACTTCCACCATACCAAGGAAGTTTGTCTTCAGCGATCGCCACCTGGATGTTCAAAGGGCATCTTTTGGAAGCACCTCTATTATTATCTTCCTGGGAATCTTGTATACCTTATCGCTCCAAGCCGAGACATTTGGACTCTTCTTTTATTTCAGACTGCCTTTAAAAAAAAATACTGCCAAGCTAAGCACTGCCAATTGCTATCCCTTTTATTACTCTTTTATTTATTTAATTGTTTGACAAAAGATAATATTTGTGATGGACTTATGGAATATAACTTAGCCTTTATTTTGAATAGGAATGCTACTCTTTGCTATGCCAGAAACTGACTCTTTCTGGAGCACCCCCTTATAGATCATTACAATACATATATGGGGAAAAAAAACAACATAAGAACATAATGTACAGCTAGAACAACAATTTGCTATAGTAGTACTTAGATTATTAGAACAGACCTTATTATTATAAGAAACAATGACCGAACCCCGACAATCCCTACCTCGAATCATCAACGGTCAACCATCTCCTCTCAAAAGATAATATTTTGTTCCTTTGTTCAAAGCGGTTTACGACTTTACCTGCTCGGGTCCGCCAAACCCCAGAATCCTCTTCTACAAATGAAATCAATTAAAAAATAAAATAAAAAACCAGCAGCATAAAGGCAATTGAAAATATTCAAAAGACGTCATCGAATCTCTTTCTCTTGGCAATCAATATTTCCAGCAATGAAATGTTTCTTATTTTACTTAATCTGTTTTATTGTCAAATACATTATCCAACTATAAGCAATTAAAAAATAAAAAGGAATAAAAACAGACAAAAAGAACCGTTCGAATAAACGAAATCAATTACTTCAAAGTTTAAGCACTTATTTCTCCGATTGACATCGCTTATTCAAAACTTTCTTCAGAACCTTTTTTGTAGAATTTAGTAAGCTTTCGAATGTTAACCTTTCGCTACCCATGATTTTCAACCGTTTTCGAGATATTAATGAAAGTATATGAAGTTCCCTAAATTTTCATAATTTCTAGCAACAGAAAATTGGTCTCATTTTACCTACTTTGTTTTACACACAAATACATTTTCCTAACATAAGAAATTACAAAAATAAAAAAGTCCGACTCGCAGGAACTGCATCATCTTAGCGCGGTTCCGTTCTTATCTCTAGACTCATTTAAAATGATTAAAATAGAAGATGTTATTATTTTGGGTCCACATTTCTAGAAAGCATGAAGATTAGATAGTTAGCCGTCGAGGTGATAAGTAAAGATGGAATGGTTGGGATTCGGCTAAATAAACCTCAATACGATTTTTCTTAAAAAATCTATATTTAGGACGTTTTGGCTAGTCAGTGGTAGCCTTCGTCAGCTATGAAAGTGCCGGGAGGTAAAGGAGGACCGAAGTTGACAGTTCCATCTTTACTCTCAAGAAAGGTGTTATTTACGATCTTACCTGGGTGGGTCCCCGCCTTAGGAAGGACCCCGCTAGGCATTTGAAAAGCTATATTATCTTGGAAATCCATATCTCTAAGATTAAATTGTTTTTCTTAGTTTTCTTAACCTGATTTGTTATCAAATACATTATCCAACTATAAGCAGTTAAAAAATAACAAGGAATAAAAACAGACAAATAGACCAGTTCGAATAAGGGAAATCAATTACTTTAAAGTTTTAAGCACATATTTCTCTGGTTGACATCGTCTAATCAAAACTTTCAGCAGAACCTTTTTTGTAGAGCATTTAGTAAGCTTTTTAATGGTATTCTTCCGTTTCCCACGATACTCAACCTTTTTCGAGATATTAAGGAAAGTATACAAAGTTACCAAAACTTTTTATTTCTGTTAATAAAATATTTTATTCTAACCCTTCCTTTACTCTAAACGTAACAAAAATTTCAACATATTAGTGTTGATGAAACTCCAACATGCAGAAAATGTTTCAACTGTATCCCATAATTCTAAGTACCAAAATCAAAGACAAACAACCCTCCCTAGGAAGGACGCTAGGCAGTTGAAAAGCCATATATCTTAGAAATCCATATCTCTAACATTAAATTGTTTTTCTTATTTTTCTTAACCTGTTTTATTTTCAAATACATTATCCAACAATAAGCAATTAAAAAATAACAAGGAATAAAAAACAGACAAAAAGAACAGTTTGAATAAGCGAAATCAATTACTTTAAAGTTTTAAGCTCTTATTTCTCCGATTGACATCGCCTAATCAAAACTTTCATTAGAACCTTTTTTTTAGAGCATTTAATAAGCTTTCTAATGGTATTCTTCCGTTTACCAAGATTCTCAACCTTTTTCGAGATATTAAGGAAAGTAAACAAAGTTACTAAAACTTTTTATGTCTGTTAATAAAATATTTTATTCTAACCCTTCCTTAACTCCAAACATAACCAAAATTTCAACATATTAGTTTTGATGAAAGTAGAACATGCAGAAAATGTTTCAACTGAATCCCATGATTCTAAGTACCCAAACCAAAAACGGTATTCAAAAAATATTTTTCCAATTTTCTCGAAAACGGTTAAAGCTATCGCCTTGAAAATGGTTTCATTCGTTTTCCTAGCCCAGGAATCATATAAAACGAGTACTTAGAAGCTTATGAACTCAAAAACGTAAGCGTTACGATTTTTTTTGCGCGAATTTCGCCCCAAACGCCATCTTCCAGTAGGCGGATTTTGCTGGTTAACGAACTTGACCTTTCAAATTGGACGAAGGATTTTTGTACCAAATTTCATCAAAATCGGACCATTCGTCTTCTATCTAGAGAGCGAACAGACAAATATATATATATATATATATATATATATATATATACAAATTTGAACCTGTTATTTTCGGTCTCTAGGGGTTCTGAAACGCGAAATTTTCTAGTCGGCACTTCCGGATTGTTTCATTGTATCAATCCTATAAGCGGGGTTCCTCCCTATGGGGGAGGGAGGAACCGCGCTAAAAGCAATACAAAAAGTCCGACTCGCAGGAACTGCATCATCTTAGCGCGGTTCCGTTCTTATCTCTAGACTCATTTAAAATGATTAAAATAGAAGATGTTATTATTTTGGGTCCACATTTCTAGAAAGCATGAAGATTAAATAGTTAGCCGTCGAGGTGATAAGTAAAGATGGAATGGTTGGGATTCGGCTATATAAACCTCAATACGATTTTTGTTAAAAAATCTATATTTAGGACGTTTTGGCTAGTCAGTGGTAGCCTTCGTCAGCAATGAAAGTGCCGGAAGGTAGAGGAGGACCAAAGTTGACAGTTCCATCTTTACTCTCAAGAAAGGTGTTATTTACGATCTTACCTGGGTGGGTCCCCGCCCTAGGAAGGACCCCGCTAGGCATTTGAAAAGCTATATTATCTTGGAAATCCATATCTCTAAGATTAAATTGTTTTTCTTAGTTTTCTTAACCTGATTTGTTATCAAATACATTATCCAACTATAAGCAGTTAAAAAATAACAAGGAATAAAAACAGACAAAAAGAACAGTTCGAATAAGGGAAATCAATTACTTTAAAGTTTTAAGCACTTATTTCTCTGATTGACATCGTCTAATCAAAACTTTCAGCAGAACCTTGAGCTTATGAACTCAAAAACGTAAGCGTTACGATTTTTTTTGCGCGAATTTCGCCCCAAACGCCATCTTCCAGTAGGCGGATTTTGCTGGTTAACGAACTTGACCTTTCAAATTGGACGAAGGATTTTTGTACCAAATTTCATCAAAATCGGACCATTCGTCTTCTATCTAGAGAGCGAACAGACAAATATATATATATATATATATATATATATATATATATATATACATACAAATTTGAACCACCGTTATTTTCGGTCTCTAGGGGTTCTGAAACGCGAAATTTTCTTGTCGGCACTTCCGGATTGTTTCATTGTATCAACCCTATAAGCGGGGTTCCTCCCTATGGGGGAGGGAGGAACCGCGCTAAAAGTCCGACTCGCAAGAACTGCAGCATCTTAGCGCGGTTCCGTTCATGTCCCTAGTGCCATTTGATAAGCTTAGAAAAGAAATAAACTTATTTTTTTTTTATATATCTCGTGAAAATTGTCAAAATCCTTTCGAACATCTCGAATAAAAGTGATATTAAGGCGTCAGGGACACCGACAGTAGCTAACTTTTACACAGAAGCGGAAATTACAGAATCTGGCTCTCATTCTAAAGCAAAGCTCTATAAATCAATACAAAATATGCCTAATAAAGCCTTTCTAGAGGATACAGAAGCATGGGCGTATATGAGGGGGGGGGGCTGAGGGGGCTGCAGCCCCTCCCGAAATTTTGAATTAATAATAAAAACTTCTCGTAAAACCCTTAAAAATAAATTAAATAAGATCACTTAGTTCATAAAACATATTTTATTTTACGTGTAATAGCGTTTTAGTTGCCTAAAACTATTCCAAGCTCTAAATATTTAGTATTCCATACCCTGGAAATGGTCTCAGCCCCCCCCCCCCCGAAATTGTGTTTATATACGCCCATGTACAGAAGGATCAAGAAGAAGTACACAAGATTGAGAAGAATACCCTGCCTAATATAGCCTATATAGAATAATATGCCGAATAAAACCTATCTAGTTAATACACAAGGACAAATAAAAGTCTTGACGAATAACAAGTCAAGAAAAAAAACTTTATTTAACAAAATAAAACAAAGTTTAGTTGCCCAACTAAAATAGAATAATATACCTAATTAAGTCTATGGAGTAGACACAAATGGACCTAAAAACAAGTCTTGTGGAATATTGTTTTTTTTTTCTAATTAAATACTTTTTATCAATATTTAGTATATAACATTTTTTGAAAACTATTGATTGCTAATTGATGAATCGGTTTACAACTAAGTAGTCTTTATGAATATTTAGTATATAACCTTATGTTTGGATCTGAGTTTTTGGGGTGCTCTCCGCCTAGGCTTTGTATTTGTGTCGGCAGATACCTGGGGTATATTTACAGCTCTTGAGGATTAACTCTTAGCAGGTAAATTTCCTGTGGCCCCCTGGTTTCTACAGGCATTGAACCGTCATATTCGCTCATAGTATCTAACCGTTGTGAAGTTTATTTTTTGGATTTAGGACTTAATATAGATGTGTAGACTAAATCATAGCAAGAAGTAATCCTCCGTCGTCGGTTCTTAACTATGTAGACTCGCTAATGTTATCCAATCTTAGATACATCGTAATTAAAATCCACAGCAAAAACACGACATTTCATCAGAATCCCCTGCTGAATAAAACTTATATAGAATAATATGCAAAATAAAGCCTATCTAGTGGATAAAAATAGAGGAAAAAAGCCGTTCGTGGTGGTAGAAAATCTTAAAAGTATTTCGCTCAGAAATCTCCGAAATATTGTCACTAATTTTACGTATCCCGTTTTATAGCCAAATAGATTTATATTCTATAATCAATAAGAAAAACCTACTAACAATAAAAAACTATGGGTAACAGATGAAAATAGGGAGTACCAAGAATAATTCTAAAGAATGAAATCAACACCAGTACTGTAATCTAGATATTCATACGCCATCTTCGAATTCTAACCAACAAAATATTGATTCCAATTATACGTATCCTGTTTTATTGAAAAATACATTTGACTACTATAAGCAATTAAAAACACTAGGGAATATGCCAAAGAACTCGGAGTAGGAGCCTCGACAGTTTCAAGACATTTGAAGGAAATCGACAAATCCAAAACTGACATTTCATACGGTACAGCCTGATATATTTTTAACAATGAATTGTTTTTCTTATTTTAATTAATCTGTTTTATTGTCAAATACATTATCCAACTTTAAGCAATTAAAAATAACAATTCGAATAAACGAAATCAATTACTTCAAAGTTTAAGCACTTATTTCTCCGATTGACATAGCCTAATCAAAAATTGTTTCAGAATCTTTTTTGTAGAACATTTAGTAAGCTTTCGCATGGTAACCCTCCGTTTGCCAATATTCCTAACCGTCTTCGAGATATTAGGGAATGTATACGAAGTTCCCAAAACATTTCATGTCTGTTAATAAAATATTTTATTCTAATCCTTCCTTAGCTCCAAACGTAACCAAAATTTTAACATATTAGTGTTGATGAAATTCAAACATGCAGAAAATGTTTCAACTGAATCCCATAATTTTAAGTATCAAAATCAAAGACAAAAAGAACAGTTCGAATAAGCGAAATCAATTACTTTAAAGTTTTAAGCACTTATTTCTCCGATTGACATCGCCTAATCAAAACTTTCATTAGAACCTTTTTTTTAGGGCATTTAGTAAGCTTTCTAATGGTATTCTTCCGTTTCCCAAATTCTCAACCTTTTTCGAGATATTAAGGAAAGTATACAAAGTTACCAAAACTTTTTTATGTCTGTTAATAAAACATTTTATTCTAACCCTTCCTTAACTCCAAACGCAACCAAAATTTCAACATATTAGTTTTAATGAAAGTAAAACACGCAGTAAATGTTTCAACTGAATCCCATGACTCTAAGTACCCAAACCAAAAACGGCATTCGAAAATTATTTTTTCAGTTTTCTCGAAAACGGTTGAAGCTATCGCCTTGAAAATGGTTCCATTCGATTTCCTAGCCCAAGAAGCCTATAAAAAGAGTACTTACAAGCTTATGAACTCAAAAACGTAGGCGTTACGATTTTTTTTGCGCGAATTTCGCCCCAAACGCCATCTTCCAGTGGGCGGATTTTGCTGGTTAACGAACTTGACCTTTCAAATTGGACGACAGATTTTTGTACCAAATTTCATCAAAATCGGACCATCAGGGAAGCCAGAAATGAGCGAACAGAATAGAGCCTTCTCAGCAGTAGCCAAAGAGTAAGTACGTCTTTAGTACATAATTGTATTGACTTATACAGATTAAGAATTATCCGCTTCTGTGTAAGTTTCCTGTGATTTGTGATGCTAATCTATTCCATTTCTTCGAGATGTAACCGCGCTAAGATGACGCAGTTCCTGCGAGTCGGTTATTTGATTTGGGTACATAGAATCATTGGATTCAGTTAAAATATTTTCTGCATGTTTGAAATGCATATAATGAATGAATGAATGAATGAAAAAAAAAAACTTTATTCTGGGACTTCGTCCCATAAGAATAAAAATAAGTACAAAATAAACAATAAAGAAATTTAACCTAAAAATATAAATATGAATAAAGAAAAACAAAAGTATAAAAGAACAAAACAAAAAAAGCAACTAATACAAATATTATATGTGAAGCCTTAAATAATAAAATGAAATATAAGTAAATATGTACATTCATTGGAATGGGGCAATGATGATACAATGTTCAGAGGGGGATGGGAATAAAATTAAAGAGTTTAAATAAACAAATAAATATTAAAAAGTTGAATAAATATTAAAGGAATGGGGGCTATAAAAAGATATAAACTAGGAAAATGCATAAACACGAGAAAAAAAACAGCAATATAATTTACTAAGGTAATCAGGTCTTCCTGGTGGTGAAATTTTATTTAACATATACACAAAGATGTTTAAATTTTGGTTACGTTTGGAGTTAAGGAAGGATTAGAATAAAGTATTTCATTAGGAGACATGAAAAGTTTTGGGAGCTTCGCATATTTCCTTAATATCTCGAACACTGTGGATAGAAATATTTTGAAAGCTTACTAAATTCTCTATAAGAAAGATTCTAAAACTATTTTTGATAAGGTGTTATACATCGGAGAAATAATTGCTTCAACTTCAAAAACTTCTGTTTTGTTCTTATGAACGGGTTTTTGTCGTTCTTTTAGCGCGGTTCCTCCCTCCCCCATAGGGAGGAACCCCGCTTATAAGGTTGATACAATGAAACAATCCGGAAGTGCCGACTAGAAAATTTTGCGTTTCAGAACCCCTAGAAACCGAAAATAACGGTGGTTCAAATTTGTATATATATATATATATATGTATATATTTATTTATATATATATATATATATATATATATATATATATATATATATATATATATATATATTTGTCTGTTCGCTCTCTAAATAGAAGACGAATGGTCCGATTTTGATGAAATTTGGTACAAAAATCTGTCGTCCAATTTGAAAGGTCAAGTTCGTTAACCAGCAAAATCCGCCCACTGGAAGATGGCGTTTGGGGCGAAATTCGCGCAAAAAAAATCGTAACGCTTACGTTTTTGAGTTCATAAGCTTGTAAGTACTCTTTTTATAGGCTTCTTGGACTAGGAAAACGAATGGAACCATTTTCAAGGCGATAGCTTTAACCGTTTTCGAGAAAACTGAAAAAATAATTTTTGAATGCCGTTTTTGGTTTGGGTACTTAGAATCAAGGGATTCAGTTGAAACATTTACTGCATGTTCTACTTCCATTAAAACTAATATGTTGAAATTTTGGTTGCGTTTGGAGTTAAGGAAGGGTTAGAATAAAATATTTTATTAACAGGCATAAAAAAGTTTTGGTAACTTTGTATACTTTCCTTAATATCTCGAAAAAGGTTGAGAATTTGGGAAACGGAAGAATACCATTAGAAAGCTTACTAAATGCTCTACAAAAAAGGTTCTAATGAAAGTTTTGATTAGGCGATGTCAATCGGAGAAATACCGTATGAAATGTCAGTTTTGGATTTGTCGATTTCCTTCAAATGTCTTGAAACTGTCGAGGCTCCTATTCCGAGTCCCTAGTGTTTTTAATTGCTTATAGTAGTCAAATGTATTTTTCAATAAAACAGGATACGTATAATTGGAATCAATATTTTGTTGGTTAGAATTCGAAGATGGCGTATGAATATCTAGATTACAGTACTGGTGTTGATTTCATTCTTTAGAATTATTCTTGGTACTCCCTATTTTCATCTGTTACCCATAGTTTTTTATTGTTAGTAGGTTTTTCTTATTGATTATAGAATATAAATCTATTTGGCTATAAAACGGGATACGTAAAATTAGTGACAATATTTCGGAGATTTCTGAGCGAAATACTTTTAAGATTTTCTACCACCACGAACGGCTTTTTTCCTCTATTTTTATCCACTAGATAGGCTTTATTTTGCATATTATTCTATATAAGTTTTATTCAGCAGGGGATTCTGATGAAATGTCGTGTTTTTGCTGTGGATTTTAATTACGATGTATCTAAGATTGGATAACATTAGCGAGTCTACATAGTTAAGAACCGACGACGGAGGATTACTTCTTGCTATGATTTAGTCTACACATCTATATTAAGTCCTAAATCCAAAAAATAAACTTCACAACGGTTAGATACTATGAGCGAATATGACGGTTCAATGCCTGTAGAAACCAGGGGGCCACAGGAAATTTACCTGCTAAGAGTTAATCCTCAAGAGCTGTAAATATACCCCAGGTATCTGCCGACACAAATACAAAGCCTAGGCGGAGAGCACCCCAAAAACTCAGATCCAAACATAAGGTTATATACTAAATATTCATAAAGACTACTTAGTTGTAAACCGATTCATCAATTAGCAATCAATAGTTTTCAAAAAATGTTATATACTAAATATTGATAAAAAGTATTTAATTAGAAAAAAAAAAACAATATTACACAAGACTTGTTTTTAGGTCCATTTGTGTCTACTCCATAGACTTAATTAGGTATATTATTCTATTTTAGTTGGGCAACTAAACTTTGTTTTATTTTGTTAAATAAAGTTTTTTTTCTTGACTTGTTATTCGTCAAGACTTTTATTTGTCCTTGTGTATTAACTAGATAGGTTTTATTCGGCATATTATTCTATATAGGCTATATTAGGCAGGGTATTCTTCTCAATCTTGTGTACTTCTTCTTGATCCTTCTGTACATGGGCGTATATAAACACAATTTCGGGGGGGGGCTGAGACCATTTCCAGGGTATGGAATACTAAATATTTAGAGCTTGGAATAGTTTTAGGCAACTAAAACGCTATTACACGTAAAATAAAATATGTTTTATGAACTAAGTGATCTTATTTAATTTATTTTTAAGGGTTTTACGAGAAGTTTTTATTATTAATTCAAAATTTCGGGAGGGGCTGCAGCCCCCTCAGCCCCCCCCCCTCATATACGCCCATGCTTCTGTATCCACTAGAAAGGCTTTATTAGGCATATTTTGTATTGATTTATAGACCTTTGCTTTAGAATGAGAGCCAGATTCTGTAATTTCCGCTTCTGTGTAAAAGTTAGCTACTGTCGGTGTCCCTGACGCCTTAATATCACTTTTATTCGAGATATTCGAGAGGATTTTGACAATTTTCACGAGATATATAAAAAAAAAAATAAGTTTATTTCTTTTCTAATCTTATCAAATGGCACTAGGGACATGAACGGAACCGCGCTAAGATGCTGCAGTTCCTGCGAGTCGGACTTTTTTGTTTCTTTCCCTTAGTTTTTTATTGATTTTTATTTTTGTAATTTCTTATGTTAAGAAAATGTATTTGTGTGTAAAACAGGATACGTATAATTAGAAGCAATAGTTTGTTTGTTAGAATTCGAAGATGCCTTATGAATATCTAGATTACAGTACTGGTGTTGATTTCGTTCTTTAGAATTGTTCTTCTGTGGTGACCCGCTCCTAGCGCATATAGGAGCCCCTTCAGCGTGGAAAATACTTTATCCCGCCACCATTCATTGACTACTAGCTGCCAGCTAGCCTGCTTGGCTCAGAGCGTACGTACTCGACTCCTGGCCAACAGTCAGCGGTTCGAATCTCCAGTATACTGCTTCTTTTTTTTTTCTTTTTTTTTTCTTTTTTTTTTTTTTTTGCAAAAAATTAATCACAATGTCTACTACGTTGGACAGTGAACAACAACTGACATTCATAGAATCAACATCAACACATGATGGGGAAAATTTCACTTTAGGGAGACGAAAACGCCTTCGTAAGAGGACATCAACCAACTTATCGCCCAAAGCAAAACAACAAAGGAGTATAAAAACACCAGAAGAGAAAAATACCTCAAACGCCAACAAAACACCTCCAACCGAAATAGTGAGTCAGAAGCCACCGAACATATATGTTCGAAAAATTAATAATTATAAATCCTTCTGCGCCCGACTTGGTCAAGCCGCCGGAGAAAAATCTTTCACCTGCAGAGCTCGTTTCAATGACATAGTCATTAGCTCTATTAATAGTGACGCCTACAGGGCAATTATTAAATGTCTTAATGAGATCGAAGCGGACTACCATTGTTACCAGCTACCTGAAGAAAAGGCATACCGAGTAGTCATCCGTAACCTTCACCAATCCACACCTCCAGAAGATATCGTAGCAGAGCTTAGTGAGCTAGGTTACCATGCAAAAAGGGTAATAAATGTTCGTCACCCAACGACTAAAGTGCAACTCCCGCTCTTCTTTGTGGACCTAGAGAAAACTGAGAAAAGCAAAGAAATTTATAAAGAAAAGTATTTACTCTACACCAAAATCTCAGTGGAGGAGCCTCGCCGTCGTAATCAGTTGCTCCAGTGCCATAAATGTCAGGAGTACAACCACACCAAGGGTTACTGTAATCACGCACCTAAGTGTGTGAAATGCGGCGAACAACATAAATCCGAAGATTGCCCAAAACCCATCAACGTACCAGCATCCTGCGCCAATTGCGGCGAGAACCACCCTGCGAACTACAAAGGATGTGAGGTCTACAAAGCGCTTCGGACTCTTCGAGCTCAAAGACAAAGAACCAGCAGTGCATCCCGTCAGAGCCAGGTTCCGGGAACTAGTGATAAAGAGGATCGACCCACACAGCAACTTCAGGCCTCTACATCATCCCTCACATCTAAACGTAGGCCAACCATCTCTTATGCCTCTCTTCTCTCCTCCAAGGAGAAGAAGGTGCAGCTAATGCCTCATCCTAATCCCACCCCACCACAAAAACCACCAACCACTTCCGCACGCAAAAATCTGTCACAATCCACGTCTTCAGCACCGCAACAAAATATTACAACAGAACACCCACCTAAATTTGCTAATGCTCCCCCAACCCCTAAAGCAGTTCCTCCCACTCCTACACCCCAAGACCCCTTTATTTTGTTTTCCACATTTTTAAACAAATTGGAAACGTTGTTAACCCCGCTTATCTCCCTCATGACCTCCTTAATATCCGATATCCTTCCAAAGCTCCTTAAATGATATCCCCCAACCCCACTCCCCTCTCCATAATCCTATGGAATGCTAACGGACTTACTACACGACGACTCGAGCTCCAACTCCTACTCACAGAAAAGAACATTGACATTGCACTAATTACAGAAACACACCTACTGACCACACAACACTTCTCAATCCCAGGATACGTGTGCTACAGAGCAGACCATCCGTCTGAGGCCAGGCATGGAGCAGCAGTAATGGTAAAAAATTCGTTGGCTCATTTTTCTCATTCCACTCTCTCAACAGATAGCATGCAGGTAAGCTCAATCTCCCTTTCCCTTTCTTCCAATGATATTATTGTTTCCGCTGCGTATTTTTCCCCGAACTTCACAATCTACCATCCTGAATTCCTTACTCTGTTCCAATCTTTCGGCCCTCGCTTCCTCATAGGGGCTGATTTCAATGCGAAACATCCCAGATGGGGAAGCCGTCTAACCAATCCTCGTGGCAGAATTCTGTACGACATCCTTCATTCCCAAAATTATGACACTATTTCCTCTGATTCTCCTACATACTGGCCAACCGATCCTTCTCGCACTCCTGACCTGGTTGACTTCTTCATCACTTCTGGCCTACGTGGAATATCATACTCGGTTCAGTCACTGCTTGAACTCTCATCCGACCACTCAGCCATCCTACTCGTCCTGAATAAATTTCCTCTACCACGTTCCCGAATTCCCTCCCTTATCCCAGGGCCTATGAACTGGGAGTTATTTCGCTCTCAACTATCTCAATCCATAAACCTCAATATACCTCTGAAATCCTCATCTGACGTAGACGAGGCTGTCTCGATGTTCACGAAAGCGATACAAGACTGCGCCCTGAACTCCTGCAGACCAAGATCACGTCTTCCCTTTCGTCCGAAACCCCAGCTACCCGATCACATCCTCACTATCTTATCTGCTAAGCGCCAAGCAAGGGCTCGCTGGCAGAGTTCCCGTTATCCATCTGACCACGCTAACTTTAATAGACTTACCCGACTCCTAAAAAAAGCCTTATCCACATTCCGATCTGAATCATTCAACGACTACCTACAATCACTTACCACCGAAGATAATTCCCTTTGGCAAGCCACCCGCAAAATCCTTAATTTCCCTACTGTTCCCCAACCTCTCCAGCGCAGTGACGGAAGTTGGGCCAGAAGCGATGATGATAAAGCTCAACTATTCGCTTCTCACCTAGAATCCATCTTTTCTCCTCATCCCGAAACAAATTCTCCCCAGGATGTAGAAATATTCGATAACCTTAACAGCCCTCTTCCTCTATCCCTTCCTCCTAAAGCATTCCATCCTGCAGAAATCAAATATATCATCAAACATCTTCCCCGAAAATCTCCTGGTTGCGACCATATAACAGCTCCAATCCTAAAAAACTTACCACAGAAAGCAATTATTTTCCTTACATATATATACAACGCAATCCTCAGAACTACCTATTTCCCCATCTCATGGAAACACTCTGTCATAATCCTTATACCTAAACCACAGAAACCCCCCAAGAATGCATCTTCCTATCGTCCTATCAGTTTGCTCCCAATTATGTCCAAAATATTTGAAAAACTCCTCCTCAAAAGAATTCTGTCCACTATCCCTCCCAACTCCATACCAGATCATCAGTTTGGGTTCCGTGCTCAGCACTCAACCATTCAACAATGTTTCAGCGTTGTAGACACCATTTCCCATGCGCTGGAAAGTAACAACTACTGCACGAGTGCCTTTCTCGACGTCGCCCAAGCGTTCGATCGTGTTTGGCACCCGGGGTTATTATACAAAGTACGGCGCATACTTCCCAACACATACTTCCTAATCCTACAGTCCTACCTATCAAGCCGTTCCTTCCAAGTAAGATCTGGTTCCACATTATCTAGTTCCTATCCTATTTCCTCTGGTGTACCACAGGGAAGTATTCTCGGTCCTATCCTTTACCTTCTGTACTCTGCTGACGTTCCTACCCACCCAAATACTCATCTAACGACATATGCTGATGATACAGCCATTTTTTCCTCCTCCCCTGATCCCGAAGCTGCTTCCCTTCACCTGCAGGAACATCTAGACTCTGTTGAGGATTGGTGCAACAGGTGGAAAATCCATGTGAATCCAGAGAAATGCAGCCAAATAACATTCACTCTCAATAAAAGGACTTGCCCACCAGTTCACATATCCAGTCAAGAACTTCCTGTATCCAACGAAGTGCGCTACCTGGGATTAATACTAGACAGCAGACTAACTTGGAACCCACACACCCGATTGAAAAGACAGGAACTGAACAGGAGATACGGACTACTTCGACGACTATTGGGACCTTCATCAAAACTCACAATACAGAACAAACTCACTATATACAAAACCATCATCAGACCTATTTGGACGTACGGACTGGAACTGTGGGGAACAACCAAAAGATCAAATATACAGAGAATACAGGCATTCCAATCCAAAGTCCTACGCAAAATAGTTAATGCCCCTTTTTACGTTTCCAATAAAACCCTTCATCATGACCTCAAAATCCCTTTCATCCATGAACTAGCTAAATCCCGATTCCTAACCTTTCACTCCAAACTATCTGCTCATCCCAATCCCAGAGCTCAATCCCTCTCCTCTCAATCCCACCCCGAAAACCCTCCTAGGAGGCTAAAGAGATCTTGGCCTCGTGATCAACTTCGCACTTAAAGGACAAATAAAACCGTTTAACTAGGAAGTGTCAATTATGATTGGCTCCTTCCAAATTTCTATTTAAATTATATTTTATCATTTCATTTATTGCTTTTTTTTCCCCTATTCTTATTCTTATTATTATTTTTTCCCCTTTTATTTATCTTTTTTTTTTTTTTTTTTTTTTTTTCTTTTAATAATTTAAATATGTATATTTTTTTTTCTTTTCTGTAACCTCATTATGTGAAATAATAAAAATGTCTTTATCTATCACAATTAACCAATGTACTGTATTATTTGTGCAGATGTTAATAAACGCTTTATTATAAAAAAAAAAAAAAAAAAAAGAATTGTTCTTGGTATTCCCTATTTTCATCTGTTACCCATAGTTTTTTATTGCTAGTAGGTTTTTCTTATTGATTATAGAATATAAATCTATTTCGTTATAAAACAGGATACGTAAAATTAGTAAGAATATTTCGGGAATTTCTGAGCGAAATGCCTTGTATGATTTTCTACCACCACGAACAGCGTTTTTCCTCTATTTACCTCACCTTTTAATTGGTTGCTGTTTTTTACTCGTTTCCTGCTTCACTCCACAGATAGGAAACACGCTTCTGACGTCGACCCAATGACGTCATCCGAAGTGCCTAATAAATGATTTCACGTTTTAGAATAGGTAGATATCGAAAATAGCTGTGCTTCAAATTAGAATCTATTCTTGAGTAATTATATGAATCTTTGGATAATAATTCCAATAGTTAAAATTATAACTGAATTGGAAAATATGTATTTAATAGAACTCATTAAACCTTTTACAGAGAATTCTATTTTTTATTTTAATTTTATTGATCAACAGGTCTTTGCATATATTTAAAAACTCTGTTGATATAACCTCTATATCGTTTTTGTTTGATTCAATAATAAGAAATTCTTTTTTCAATGATTTTATGTTTTTAGGCCAATCTATAATTCCTGTGGGTTAATATGTTTTTTAAATTGAAGCTTTAAAGCCTCAACAGGAATATTTGTGTAATCACCCTTCACAGTTAATTTATTAGAATCATGAGTGACCGTTTTTGTGTTACAACTAACAATCTTTGAAAACGAAGTTTGACTATCTTTGTTATTGTTATTTTCCTTCTGTTTGGCTGAGATTTTCTATTCATGATCTAATTCTCCTTGAATTTTTTGACTAGATCAAGAACCTATTTTAAGCTCTCTTAAATTCCTTAATTTAATTGAGGAAGTTTATCAAGCTTGATATAATCACTTTTGGGTTAATACGGGTGGTCTATACCGAGTCCTTTGTTTGTAAACACAAAGAGCCTTCTGAGTAACGGTAAAGGGCAGTAAAAGTATATGACTTTACCTGGAAGCAGACCCTGCATACAGAGAATTACAATACGAGACCTTCTCATTCTTTCTTTAACCAGCTACCGTGTAACACCTTAGATCTGTTTATATTGTTAGCGCGGTTTCTCCCTCCCTTCATAGGGAGGAACCCCGCTTATAAAATTGATCTCATGAAACAATCCGGAAGTGCCGACTAGAAAATTTCGCGTTTCAGAACCCCTAGGGACCGAAAATAACGGTGGTTCAAATTTGTGTGTGTGTATATATATATATATATATATATATATATATATATATATATATATGTATATATATATATTTGTCTGTTATTTGAAAGGTCAACTTCGTTAACCAGCAAAATCAGCCCACTGGAAGATGGCGTTTGGGGCGAAATTCGCGCAAAAAAAAAATCGCAACGCTTACATTTTTGAGTTCGTATGCTTGTAAGTACTCGTTTTGTAGGCTTCTTGGCCTAGGAAAACGAATGAAACCGTTTTTAAGGCGATAGCTTTAACCGTTTTCGAGAAAATTGGGAACATAGTTGCTGAATAACGTTTTTGGTTTTGGTACATAAAATCATGGGATTCAGTTGAAACATTTTTTGCATCTTCAAATTTTATCAAAACAAATATCTTAAGCTTTTGGTTACGTTTGGAGTTAAGGAAGGGTTAGAATAAAATATTTTATGAACAGACATGAAAAGTTTTGGGAAGTTTTGGGGTATATTTTCATTAATATCTCGAACACGGTTGGGAAATTTTCATAAGTGGATAGAAACTTTTTGAAAGCTTTCTAAATTCTCTACAGAAAAGATTCTGAAACAAGTTTTGATTAGGTGATGCCAGTCGAAGAAATAAGTGCTTAAAACTTCAAATACGTCTGTTTAGTTCTTATGAACGGGTGTTTGTCGTTCTTTTTGTAATTTTTGTCTCTTTCACTTAGTTTTTTATTGATTTTTATTTTTGTAATTTCTTATGTTAAGAAAATGTATTTGTTGATAGGTAAAATGAGACCAATTTTCTATTGCTAGAAATAATGAAAAGTTTTGGGAACTTCGTATAATTTCTTAATATCTCGAAAACGGTTGAAAATCTTGGGAAGCGAAAGGTTACCATTGGGAAGCTTACTAAATGCTCTACAAAAAATGTTCTGACGAAAGTTTTAATTAGGCGATGTCAATCGGAGAAATAAGTGCTTCAAACATTAAAGTAATTGATTTCGTTTATTCGAACGGTTTTTTGTCTGTTTTTATTCCTTGTTATTTCTTAATTGCTTATAGTTGGATAATGTATTTTACAATAAAACTGGTTAAGTAAAATAACAAAACAATTTATTGTTAGAAATATAGATTTCATAGATTCCAAGACCTTGTAACCAGCGGGACCCTTTCAAGTGTTGACCGACCCTTCCAGTTAAGATCGTAAATGAAGACCTTTCAAGACTGGTGGAATCAAAATAATAACTGCTTCTATTTTAATCTTCAGGCGATTCGCCAAAGTTGCGAAGCCTTATCAATAAATAAATATTTTAATCTTTCCAAATTAGACTAGGGATAAGAACGGAACCGCGCTACGATGATGCAGTTCCTGCGAGTCGGACTTTTTCTATTTAAATTACTTATTTATATAAGAGTCGCTAAAAGGGATCACTCTATAATTTATATAGACGATAAAGATAAAAAATGCTTAAAACTCCAAAGTATTGGTTTGTTCCTTTGAATGGTTTGTGTCCATGCTTTTGCAAGTTTTAAATTGGATGTTCATTTTTTTTTTTTTTTTTTTTTTTTTTTTTTTTTTTTTTTTTTTTTTTTTTTTTTTTTTTTTTTTTTTTATAGATTTTATTAAGCAATAAAATGAAGTAGTGAATAAAATGTTTTCATCATTCTCTATTTACTACTCAGTTATTTCATATATGTGTTTTAGACAATAAAATATGTTCTTGATCTTGTCTCGGCTTCTTTCTCCAGCGGTGCTCGTTGTCCGGCCGTTATATTTCGCCCAAATCCTATTGGGCTTCATCAGACGTGTTCCTTACTCTTCTATTAGCTATATTAGCTCCTGCACACCCCGAAGAGTAAGGAACACGTCTGATGAAGCCCAATAGGATTTGGGCGAAATATAACGGCCGGACAACGAGCACCGCTGGAGAAAGAAGCCGAGACAAGATCAAGACGATGCCCCAGCGAAGGAGCCTAAAGGAGAAATAAAATATGTTATTTATTCTCTAATTGTGGAGTATTCGAATGAAAAAGTCATGAATGAGCAATCTTGGGCGTTTATTATCCATTACGGATTTAACCAACGATTATGTCCTGGAATGTTTTCGAATATTGTTTCTGGATCTTGAAAATCAATAGAAGGCTGATAAGTTCGCTCTATTTCCTTTTGGAAGTGAAACCTATTCTGCTGCAGCCATTTTTCACCGCCTCCTTGAGGCATTTTATGTTTGAGGCAAGCAACAGAAGAATTGTAGAGCGGATTACTCGGGGAATATCTCTGTTCTCCATCTTCGTCCAGCCATGAATTGATCGGGATAGACACGACCTTCTTGTATTGGGCTAGTTCGTATGCTTTCGTTTGCTGTTCTGTTGTAGTTACAGCAACCGCATATTGACACTTCATCTCCCATGCGCATCTTATTGTCCCTCTGGCCAGGGCTTCTGTGATTGCTGCAAATCAGAATGTTATCATCTGTTAAATTTTAGAGAAATTTTTAAATGAACAAGAGACTAAATGAGGAATATTTGAAACTCGGGAGAGAATTATTGAAATTATAGATTCAGATAAAATATCTCCCTCCTTCATTGACAATCTCCTAAAGCAGGAGTCTCCAGGCTATAGCCTGTTCAGATAGACGGAAAAGTTCTATTCCACATGCGCGAACATTTGAGGGAAATATTCCCGACGGTTCCACCATTTGCTAATCCATGACAAAGAACAACACACTACTTGAAACACTATAAAAACTGATTATGTCTCGTTTAAGGCTAGGGAAGGCTTTGAGAGGTCAGACAAAGGAAATACTGTCTAATATTTAGCAATAATTATCCAAAGCTAAGACTAAAAACGTTTTAAGCCTCCTAGTGATAAGGCGATAACAGAAAGAGGTTTTACCACCAATTTCTTGCACGGGGAATATAGACCTCGCCCTTTTCCCTCCAACTAAACCATCTATTTGAACAGTCTATAGCTTAAATTGTTTTCAATTTTGGCTGAGTATTGATAAACATTAAACACTATCTCCCTTGCCTGACCTCTGGAAGCCTTCCCTAGCCTTAAACGAGACATAATCAGTTTTTATTGAGTTTCAAGTAGTGTGTTGTTCTTTGTCATGGATTAGCAAATGGTGGAACCGTCGGGAATATTTCCCGAAAACGTTTGCGCATGTGGAATAGGCTATCCGAACAGGCGGGTTTCCGTCTATCTGAACAGACTGTACCACACTTAAGGCCATATTCAGTAACTTCCAAGGACCGCAACTGTCTTAGCTTCTCTCCCATTATCTAGAATATCAGCACTAGTTGCAGAGTTCGCGCTTTGAGTGAGCACACTGAATTCGCTAGGTCGATGGTCCGGGTGAATAAAAACAAGTAGGTGGAGTAAATGCGCGTGGAGTCTCAAAAAACAAGTAAACACTTAAATTGAAGTGAATAAAACAAGTATTTACTATTACTTGCAAGTATATACTAAGTAAACCCCCTGAATTGGTGTGAATAAGCGAAAGTAAATACTTCCGTGGCGAGTAAATACTTGTAGATTTGCAAGTTCACCTGACCCCATACTTGCTAGCCCGTACTTGCGTTTCGAGATGGCTGCATAGTTAAGGAAACGATCTACAATTATGTATTCAGGGGTTTTTGGAGTCGCTGATTCCGAATTCGTTATCAGAATTTAAAAAAAAAATCAAAATGGCGGATCTAATAAGGCGTTTTTTTTACGAAAAACGTGAACAAAATGAAAAAATTTAGCAATTGGTCTAAAACTTATTGCTTTGTGGTTATTAGGATCTGTGATTATCGAAAATGAAAAAAAAAATCAAAATTGCGGAATGCAATATGGCGACATGCTATACGAAAAAAACTTGCTAAAAATGAAATAAAAATTTAACCATTGATCTTAAACTTACTGTTTTGTGATTATTAGGGTCTGTGATTGCAAATTTATCAAAAATCAAAAACATCAAAATGACGGGATGCAATATGGTGGCGTGTAATACGAAAACACTTGGTAAAAATGAAATAAAATGTAAGGCCCCGTTTTCCCTTTGGCCTTGTTAAGTGAATAAGGATGAGAGAAAAGGTTGGCTGTCCATCTCTAGAGATGTGAGAACCACGAATCCGCAAACGTTGCGTTTGGGATGTTGGCACTGCATGTGGCTGATTCGTAAGATTCCTGGAAGATCTAAGACCTGACAAGAGTTTCTAGTTCAATCACCTGCAAAAGCAGGAGTGGGGTACAAAGGGTTTAAAAAGAGCTGGCTTACCTCCGACCGGGCAGAGTTTGCAGCCGTTCCTGAGACTTCGGCCCAGATGCTGTTCAGAGGTAGGCCAGTTCCAAATTCTCTATAATCTCCCCAAATGATCATATTTGATAACTCTACCTATCCGTCTCTCTCACTCAACCTTTTCTCTCATCGTAGCAATGGTTTATGATATTTATGTTTTGTATCCTCTGTGTAAATTATAGTTTTAAAAAGGAATTTCCGCTTCTCTAAAATATTTCCCCATTGTCTATATCTCTAAATCCCGTCCTTGCTAATCAGTCCCTTACAAATGGTGTCAGGTTTCCGGGTATTATTTAAATGTCCAGATGCAAGCCGGCATTAGATAAGAACCCTGCTCTCGAGATAGGCCGGCGGCTGTACTGCTGACGCTGATAGGACAATTCCTCGAACTGATATCTCGGCGCTGGGTAGTTGTTCATTCAATGTCCTCACGTTTCCTGGTTTAAGGACCGCCAAATACGGATATTTGGTGGTTAGCCCTGTTAGAGAGCAAAGCAATCCCTATTCGTAAGCATAACGTGTTGGGGTTCATTGGAAACGTTGAAAATAGAGCTATACGATGGTGGTAACGGAACAGCAGTTTGCCGATCTGAAAACGGCATTGGATCAGGCGTTGGCTGCAAATGAGCAATTCAGGGAAGAATTCGAGAGGACAAGGCATGAGGGTAAGCAAGGAAAGAGGGATCTTTCTCTTCAGGGAATGGTCGGTCCATGGTCCGGTGACGATTCTGGGGTTCCAATCCAAGACTATCTCAATGGTTTGGAATTAGTGGCAACTAGCGGAAACTGGGAAGATCGTGATAAATCCCTTGTGTTAAGGATGAGACTGAAAGGGATGGCTGCGAAATTTTTGGCCAGCAGATCGGATCTCAAGGGGCCAAATGTAAAATATTCCACGATTCGAGATGCTCTTTTAGACCGCTTTAAGGCGACTATGCAACCTGAGCAGTTTCTCCTTCAGCTTAGTTCAATGAAACAAGAGCGTGGGGAGGATGTCAGAACTTTCGGAGATCGTTGTCGGGAGATGGGTGAACGATCACTCTCAGGTGAGGGATCGGAGGAAGAAGTTATAGGGGCTCGCAAACAACTGGATAAAGTCGTCCTTACATCATATTTAAATGGGCTCGGAGGAGAGATTGGGAGGCTGACGAGACTCGCGTTCCGAAAGGAATTACAAACCGCGATTGAGAAGGCTAGAGCCATTGAAACGGAGTTAGGGCGACAGGAAAAGGGAATATTTACTGTAGAGAAGAATCCCCAGGATAACGAAATTCCCAGTCCCGAGGAAGTTGGACAAAGCGAAGTAAGGGTCATTGAGAGGGGTAATCCAAGTGGCTGTTATCGCTGCGGGGATACGAATCATTGGGCCAGGGGATGTCGACAAACAGAGAGGGTTAGTGATATTTCTCCCAAAAATAGTACGAATTGTTATAGGTGTGGTCGTCGTGGGCATATCGCTCGCCAATGTCGTTCCAAACCCCTCGTGAAAGGAACTTTGCCAAAGAAGGCCCCAAACGCGAACGACTTGGGGAGGGCCCCGGCCCTAAGTCGGCGACAAGGGGATCGCGCTACGAATTACTAGGCATAGGCGGGGGAGGTGAGAAAGGGTTAAAGGTGAGCACCTGGATAAATGGGCGGATTCATAGGATGATAGTAGACACTGGTGCTGAAGTTACTCTAATCAGGTCTCCTGCCTCAGGATCCAAATTAAGACCCGCGACTAGTAAGATTAGGGGGGTAACTGGTGTGGTAATCCTGGTACGCGGTATTCAAACGGTGAATATCGAAGTTAAGGGCCATCGACTGTCCCACGACGTCATAGTGGCTGACGTCTGCTTAGAAGGAGATGGACTATTAGGCTTAGACTTACTAGGGAAATTAGACGCCCATATAGACCTACGTTCGGGATTGTTAGTCACGGGAGCATCGCCTAAAATTGAATCCCTACCTTCCGTTGGTTCGATAACAAAGAGGGATGAGTTAAAAATGTCTGCGAACCGAGAGTGGGTACGTTTCATGAGTAGGACGGCGAGAGAACTAGAAGCCAAGTTTTCAGGTCATATTTTATCCCTTCCAACTAGCGTGAATATAGGAGCTAAGCCGATAGTCAAGGAGGAATCAAGACACACGGGGAAGAAGGATAACAAAACCAGCTCAGCGCGTCTTTCGCGAGAGGAAACGCTTCCGGCCTTCAGTGAATCTCTATTAGAGATTTCCGTACCAGGGAAACTAGACCAGAAAGCTGTCATAATTGAGCCGTCAAGAGCACTTCCCAATGGGGTTGTAGGAGGGAGATGCATTAACACTCCTCGGGACGGCCGTTCGTGGATGCAGTTCGTCAATTTGACCGCCTCGGCTGTGACATTGCCACGGCTTCTAGTGGTAGGTCTGGTAGAGAGAGATTGGGCGGAAGACGGTGGATCTTGTTCGGAGAGGGAACGCGAGGATGGCTCTAAAACTCCTGTTGGTTGAGCCTCGATCTTTGGCGAGAAATTGGGCCATTTAAGTGGTGGGGAAAGGAGGGATATGGAGTCCTTGTTGTCCAGATATTCAGACATTTTTTGTGAACCGGGTCCCGAAGGTTGCTCCCTGCCTGTTCAGCACCATATTGAAACTGGAGATGCCAGACCTGTGGTGAAACGCCCGTATCGTGTGCCTTTCAGTGAACGGGAGGAAATGGAACGGCAGGTTCAGACGTTGCTTGAACGAGGCGTCATTACGCCGTCTAAAAGTCCTTGGCAAGCACCTGTAATTCTAGTCAAGAAAACTTCCCCAACAGGTGACTTAAAGTATCGATTCTGCACAGATTTCCGTGGCCTCAATGCAGTTACTAAGGTCGATACTTACCCGCTTCCGTTGATACAGGAAACCTTAGAACAATTGGGGAGTAGCCAAATCTTTTCCACAATTGATCTTTCGAGTGGGTACCACCAAATACCGATAGCACCCCAGGATCAGGCAAAAACGGCCTTCACGACTGTAAGCGGACACTATGAGTACAAAAAAATGGCTTTCGGCCTTGCGGGGGCACCTGCCACGTTCCAACGGGTCATGGACCAACTTCTTGGCCGACTGAAGGGCACCGGGTGTTTCGTTTACCTCGATGATGTGGTGGTTTATAGCTCATCACTGAGGGAACACATGCTCCGGTTAGAGGAGTTGTTCGACATATTCAGAGGCGCTAATCTAAAAGTGAACTTGAACAAGTGCGCTTTTGCGGCATCGGAAGTGACCTATCTGGGACACGTATTTACAGCCGAGGGAGTGAAACCAGATCCTAGAAAATTAGAGGCGATCAAGTCTTTTCCAGCCCCCAGAAACGTGAAGGAGTTGCGAAGTTTTCTAGGGTTGGCAAGCTATTACCGTAAATTCATAAAAGGCTTTGCGGATCTTTCAAGACCGCTGACAGAATTAACTGGCTCACGAGTACGATTCCAGTGGGGCGACAAGCAACGGAAGGCTTTTGAATCGCTAAGAGAAATCCTAAGTTCGGACTCAGTCTTGTGCTATCCGAATTTCAGCGAGCCATTTATATTGTCCACCGACGCATCAGGAGTAGCTCTGGGTGCCATTCTGTCCCAGTACAGAGATGGCGGCGAGAGACCTGTTTGCTACGCTAGTAGGCAGTTGAAGGGTCCAGAACTCAACTACTTGGCAACATAACGAGAACTGCTAGCGGTGGTTTGGGCAACAAAGCTGTTCCGTTGTTATTTACTAGGGCGAAGGTTTAAGCTTGTCACTGACCACTCTGCCTTGAGGTGGATGCTAAGCCTTCGAGACCCGTCTTCACGGCTGACCAGGTGGGCCCTTCGGTTAGAGGAGTTCGACTATGAAGTCGAACATCGCCCGGGGAAGAAACATTCTAACGCTGATGCTTTAAGCCGTACAATAGCTGTAGTCACGGGAAATAGGCAGAAAATAACCCGAGGTAAATTGAAGGATGCTCAAAAGGAGGATATGTGGTGTCAAAGAGCCATCAAGAGAGGCACTGTTCATGTACAAACAGATGCCGATGGCCTGCTATATTGGGCCGATGGGGCAACGGATGAGTCGGAATGGAGGCTTATGGTGCCTGAGGGTCTACGAAAAACAATCGTTGAAGAAAATCACTCGAAACCATGGGCTGGGCACCCAGGGGCTGATCGTACTCTCGCGGTAATCAAAAGCTCATATTATTGGCCGGGCATGGCGGCGGATGTCAAGTCCTTTGTGGAACGGTGTCACGCGTGCGCTAGCAGAAAAAGTCCTGTATCTCAAAAGGTCCCCCTGGAAGCTCCCTATATGGCCACAGGGCCTTTCGAGCAGGTATCGCTAGACATATTTGGGCCTTTGCCGACTTCCAAAAGGGGCCATCGTTACCTTTTGACCGTAATTGACAATTTTACACGGTATGCGGAGGGAATACTACTGAAGGGGCAAACAGCTGAAGAAAAGGCCGTAGCACTCGTCGAGAATATTATCACTCGACATGGGGTCCCTAGGAGGTTGTTAACAGACCAGGGAAGAAATTTCGTTTCTCGACTGTTTACTCAAGTTTGTAGAGCTCTGGGGATTAGGAAATTACAAACTACCGCCTACCATCCGGAATGTAACGGAATGGTAGAGAGGTTACATCGAACTCTTACCGATTCGATATCCCAATATGTGCGAAGAGACGGTCGTGACTGGGATAAGTGGGTCCCATATGCTCTCATGGCATATCGAGCAATACCTCATTCGTCGACAGGATACTCCTCAAACTACCTCATGCTTGGGCGAGAATTGGTAACTCCGTTTGATTGCTGGGTAGGTCCAACCAATGACGGATCGGAATCAGCGGACCATGTCGAAAAGTTAGGGCATCGGCTGAAAGAAGCCTATAAGGACGCTTTGAGTCGTGCCGAAAAGGCCTGGGCAATGAGGACCCATTATTGTAATGCCCGGCGTAAGGAGCGACGCCTAGAGGTGGGGGATTGGGTCTATCTCCATTGTCCAGCCGTAAAGCCTGGGAATTGTCCAAAATTCCACTGTCCCTGGACAGGCCCACACAAAGTAGAAAGGGTTCTTTCGCGAGTGAACTATGAGATCCGACTGGCCACTGGATCTCTGAATGTAGTTCACATAAATAGGCTAAAACGGGCCCCGGGGGGAGGAGGGGATTCGCACCCTAAGGTTATGACGAAGGCAGGTGGGGCAACCCGGGAAGTGGAAGGGGCGGAAGATGAGGTCATGGAGCCGGAATGGGAAATTAACCCAGGGTGTTGTTATGGCTCAGAAGACGACTCTTGTGAGGACCAAGATGAAATTGAAACGCAGAGTGAGATTCACAGACACTGTCCGGTTGCTGCGGGAAGATCGCCAGAATGTAATGACCCTGCCTGCCCTCTGGGCGTTAGATCCTCTTCTGAGGAAGAAAACAGGGAAATAACCCAGGATAGTCAAGGGGAGGGAAACGAAGGACGGATTGAGACAGGTGGGACTTCCGGGGAAGGTTCCAGTGGTTCAGATAGCGAGAGCCAAGCTCAGCAAAAGGGGAAACCTGATGCTACTTGGACACCAAAGGAGAAAACTTTAACTTTTTCTCGTAGGTCCCCATACCCGCTTAGGAGGAGAGCTAAGTTGCCTGAAAATGATTCCTGAATATCTTATTTCAGGGTTGTCGCTGTGGGTGGTCCTAGGAGTATGGCCCTTGGCGTGGGCAAGTCTGGTTTTTCTAAGACGAGGTGACGTAGTTGTGACGGGAGACAAATGGCGTCTACTGGTTCACTTGAATGTATCACACCTAGAAGGTATAACGGAAACTCTGCGAGGGGAGATTTGGAAGGTCCAATTAGACCTATCTCATGCCTCGGTTAAATATCCAGAGCTTGATGGACTTCAGCCTGTTGTCGAGGGCATACTTAGTCTATTCAGGGAGGCAGAAGAGGAACTTGATATGCTCTGGTCCATGCTACCTAGTCCCCGAGAACGTCGAGGATTGGTCAATGCGGGGGGGATAGTATTAAAATACCTATTTGGGACCCCAGACGCGGACGATTTACAAGGCATTCAAGAAAATTTCGACAAACTAAGTAAGCAGTACGGAGACACCATACATGCGGTCTCTGAACAACTAACGCTCAGTCGCGAGTTTGCAAGGAAAGCCGAAGAGGACACAAAAAGGGTTACCCGCTTGTCTGGGGTGGTCCGTAGAATTTTGAAGGAAGGTTTTCAAAAAGAGGCGCAACTTCAAACGAACATATCGCGTGTTACTAACCTCATCCAAAGTTCCCTGTACCTTTCCTCGTCCCTCAGAAGCCTAGAAACTGGAGTAACGGAATTCCTATTTAGATTCCGCAGAGTTCTTAATGGAGTAGGTGCATCGATGAGTGGAAAGTTGAGTAGAGAGATGCTAGGTCCTAAAGAGTTAACTCTGATTTTGGGGAAGGTAAGAGAGGCTCTGCCAACTGGACTGACACTCCTCTCGGAGGGAAGCCGATATCATGACCAAATTTACTACCAAATTTCTGAAGTACATGCAATTGCAACCGATGATGGAGTAATAGCTGTAGTGGAATTGCCTTTAAAAACTCCGGATCAGGAGATGGTGCTTTATCAGGTTCTCTCCTTGCCTCTTAAGGAGAATAAAACAGGAAGAATGGTTGCAGCTCAGCCGGAGGGGGCGTTCTTCTTGGAGAGCCACAACGAGAAGGCCTACTCAATTCTTCAGGAGCAGGATATAGCCAGATGTCGTCCCGGGATACCATGGATCTGTCCTGCCGAGTTCAAATTCTTTCACGGACAAACACCATCTATCTTGTATTGTCTCATCGTTTCGCCAGGAGAATACGTCGAAGGAATGGTGCCCGTGGACTTTGGTGAATCCTAGATCTTCACCCACATGGATTTGGGACGAGCACAAGGAGCTATGGTGGTATAGCATGTCTAAGCCCACTCGCCTCCATCTTCAATGCAGAGGGAGTGCTGGAGTAGAATCGCTAGAGCGGGTTCTAGATGGAAGTGGGCAGCTTACCATAGCACCTGGTTGCACAGCTTGGACACCTGATTATCGCCTTTTGCCGATAGCCGACGTTGGGGAATCCTCTCAGGTGGTGCAGTTGCAATGGGTCAACGTTACGATCAAACCACCCTTGGACCTGCCAGTAAAAGAGGAATATGATCCCGCAGTATGGGAGGATACTTTGAAGGAGCTGAAGGAGCTCGAAGAAGCGTCCAATAACTCTTCGGCTGAATGGGGAACATGGAGCGATGTGGAACGGATCCTTGCGGCCCAAAAGAAGGGGAAGGAAGGGGAACTTCTATGGATAGCAGGCGGGTCGGTTGCTCTAATAGCACTTCTTGGGTTTACCACTGGCCTGCTAATTACAAAACTCAGATCCCGGCGTGGTGCGAATCAAAACTCGCAGCCAACGGAAGGAAGTGGGGCAGCAGGATTCGTAATACATCGACCGGCAGCTGAAAGTGTCGTATCTGTAATAACGGAGCGGATATAGACCGCTCGAAAGTGTAGTAGCCGTTCAGTGATTGTGACGACAGTGTTCGGTATAGTTATAAAATAATGGTAACATAAGGATTTTTACCTCCTAAGGGAGAGGTTTTGTCTTGTAAAGATGCCAATAATGTTTATTTTATTTTAATTTTTACAGCGCATCACCTGTGTTGTTATTAGCACTAATATTGTTTATTATTATTATCATTAGTAACATAAGGATGGGTAGTGTTAAAGGTAAAGTAATGTTCCAAGGGAAACATGACTTTGAAAAATCGGGGGGTGATGTAAGGCCCCGTTTTCCCTTTGGCCTTGTTAAGTGAATAAGGATGAGAGAAAAGGTTGGCTGTCCATCTCTAGAGATGTGAGAACCACGAATCCGCAAACGTTGCGTCTGGGATGTTGGCACTGCACGTGGCTGATTCGTAAGATTCCTGGAAGATCTAAGACCTGACAAGAGTTTCTAGTTCAATCACCTGCAAAAGCAGGAGTGGGGTACAAAGGGTTTAAAAAGAGCTGGCTTACCTCCGACCGGGCAGAGTTTGCATCCGTTCCTGAGACTTCGGCCCAGATGCTGTTCAGAGGTAGGCCAGTTCCAAATTCTCTATAATCTCCCCAAATGATCATATTTGATAACTCTACCTATCCGTCTCTCTCACTCAACCTTTTCTCTCATCGTAGCAATGGTTTATGATATTTATGTTTTGTATCCTCTGTGTAAATTATAGTTTTAAAAAGGAATTTCCGCTTCTCTAAAATATTTCCCCATTGTCTATATCTCTAAATCCCGTCCTTGCTAATCAGTCCCTTACAAAAAATTTAACCATTGATCTTAAACTTACTGTTTTGTGATTATAAGGGTCGGTGTTTACAAATTGATAAAAATGCCAACTCAATGATGAAAAACCCCTAACTAAAAAAAACCCTTTTTTTATAGAAACTTTTATTTTCGACTTTTGGCCGGATTTTAGGCATACCGTCCCACTGTGCTGCGTGGTGTCAAACATTACAGAAACCGGTGAAATATAAGTCCCGATCTATCACACAAGAGACTAGTACAGTTCGAGAGCAAGAGGGTCAATTTTATTGGAAGCTACTTTCTCGATGAAAACACCTAAGCTCGAGGTGGATTGTCAGCGGCAAGATAAACTAGGTCATTAGCGCCGACATCCAGGGTGTAGCGAGGAATTTCACCAGCGAGCCGTGGGATGATAAAATTCCTGCCGGAGGTTGGGAATCGAACCCACCATCTCCCGCTTATGAATCCAAGGCGCTAGCCATTAGACCATGGGAGACCCCGGTTCCTGTTCATATCCCTATTCTCATTTGAAAAGCATAGAATAGAAACAGATAATATTTTCCTCGGCCTTTGTTCAAAGGGTTTTATGGCTGGCTATACCTGGGGTCAGGTCCGCAAGACCCTAGAATCCTCTTCTACCGATACTTCATTTCATACGTTTCAATGAATTGGAAAATATCAAATATTTTCACACATTCCTGTGTTCTTTTACTATAGTAATAATTCTACAGATAAAATCAATTAAAAAATAAAATAAAAAAACCAACAGCATAAAGGCAATTGAAAATATTCAAAATACGTCAACGAATCTTTTTCTCTTGGCAAGCTATATTTCTAACAATGAATTGTTTTTCTTATTTTGCCTAATCTGTTTTATTGTAAAATACATTATCCAACTATAAGCAATTAAAAAATAACAAGGAATAAAAACAGACAAAAAGAACAGTTCGAATAAGCAAAATCAATTACTTTAATGTTTTAAGCACTTATTTCTCCGATTGACATCGCCTAATCAAAACTTTTATCAGAACCTTTTTTGTAGAACATTTAGTAAGCTTTCTAATGGTATTCTTTCGTTTACCAAATTCTTAACCTTTTTCGAGATATTAAGGAAAATATACAAAGTTACCAAAACTTTTTATGTCTGTTAATAAAATATTTTATTCTAACCCTTCCTTAACTCCAAACGTAACCAAAATTTCAACATATTAGTTTTAATGAAAGTAGAACATGCAGAAAATGTTTCAACTGAATCCCATGATTCTAAGTACCCAAACCAAAAACGGTATTCAAAAAATATTTTTCCAATTTTCTCGAAAACGGTTAAAGCTATCGCCTTGAAAATGGTTTCATTCGTTTTCCTAGCCCAAGAAGCCTATAAAAAGAGTACTTACAAGCGTATGAACTCAAAAACGTAAGCGTTACGATTTTTTCTGCGCGAATTTCGCCCCAAACTCCATCTTCCAGTGGGCGGATTTTGCTGGTTAACGAACTTGACCTTTCATATTGGACGACTGATTTTTGTACCAAATTTCATAAAAATCGGACCATTCGTCTTCGAGCTAGAGAGCGAACAGAGAAATATATATATATATATATATATATATATATATATATATATATATATATATATATAAATATATACATATATATATATATATATATATATACAAATTTGAACCACCGTTATTTTCGGTCTCTAGGGGTTCTGAAACGCGAAATTTTCTTGTCGGCACTTCCGGATTGTTTCATTGTATCAACCTTATAAGCGGGGTTCCTCCCTATGGGGGAGGGAGGAACCGCGCTAAAAATGGAACTTTTTCTCAGATATGTCAGTGATTCAGGATGTCAAAGTGGTTTAGGGTATCAAAAACTGATCGGCTAAACATGCCCATGCCATTTCTTTAGCCGATGTAATTTTCGGCAACATTGGTTTATTTAATACACTTCAGTCTTTCATTATCGGTACAAAAATAGCCCTACTGTCACAACCAGCAATCGTATCGCTTTCATTCATACCTGCAAAATAACAAACACAATCGGGCACAACTGCTGACTACTCAGAAATAATAGGATATGAGTCGAGTTGGCAAGAAGTTAAAACAGAACTTTAAGGATAAAATGTACGGAAAGGCACAACAGGAAAGACGTGTAGCCGTGGGCCGCTACGAGTATTTACTCGCATTTCTAGTGAACTTGTTTGACTCGTGAGTAAATACTTGCAAGTATACTCTCGAAATGGCAAGTAAACGGTCACGAGTAAACTCTTCACTTTATTCACATCGGTTTACTTGCGCTATAAATACTTGTCAAACTTTACTTGTAAGTAAATACTCGTCCTACTCGTTTTTATTCACCCGGCCCGAAGAAATCGGAATGCTTACGTTTTTGAGGTTAATATGCTTCTAGGTACAATCATTTGTTTTTTTAATTTTTAACGGCAATTCAAACACTATTGGGTCATTCATGCCTCATGGTCGGTATCGTAGAAGGCAAAGACGAAGCCTGACGGCCGGCGGGAGACGGACCTAGTCAAGGCTCGGTTTGATGATGACAGGTTAGTCATGAGTCAAGGAGATGATGTTACAGGAATCATCGCAGATCAGCAATCATCATTAGACAGCATTACATCGTGGTTCGAAAGGTGGAAACTTCGTCTCAATCCGTCGAAAATAGATACCCGCTGGCACAGAGGAACTGTATTGGTATTATAAAACACAAAAATGTACATATATAAATCAAAGTTAAATGGACATGTTGACAGGTGATGACTGATGAGCTCTGACACGCTGGACAGGTGGCTTTATATAGCTAATCCTATCCTTTCTCTCTCAGCAATATGACAGCTGTCAAGATGCTGCTATAACTGAAGACTGAAGCAAAGATATTCTACACTGAGGCACTTCGATGCCAGGACTTCTCCTTGCTTGCGCTACCTTGGCCTTCACTTCGACACTAGACTCACCTGGAAACTTCACATTAACATAAAACTTTAATTGGCACACACACGACTATGACTATTATACCCAATTTTAAACAAATGCGCAGTTCTACTATACAAAACTCTATTACTACCATTACTAACTTACGCAGTTTGGTACAGTTCAAGCGACACCAACAGACGAAGACTTCAGACATTTCAAAATAAAATTCTACGAATTGTTTTAATGCACCTCCTTTTATACGAAACACACAAATCCACAGAGAGCTCGGGGTTGTCCACTCCGCAGAGCACATTGAAAAACTCTCCCAAAGGCACTACGGAATACTCCCAACAATAGAAGGAGCCAGCTACTTTCAGCTAGGAGAAAGGATTGCAACACGACTAAAGCCAAGATGTTTTCAAGACGTCTTTCATTTGCAATAATTTATCACGTTATTTTCCAATTCATAAATGTTCTGTTTATTATGTTCCAATTCATAAATGTTCTGTTTCTTAAAAAAAAAAAAAAAAAAAAAAAAAAAAAAAAAAAAAAAAAATGATAATAAAATAAAAAAAAATAATAAAAATATAAAAAAAATAATAAAAAAGGAATATATATATATATATAAATTAAAATCACATCAATATTATATTAATCAAGTTTACGAAAAGATTGTAATTAGTCTAACTTTATTATAATTCTCTTAATTTAAATTATAATTGTCATAGTCTTAGTTTAAATTATATAGTCTTAGTTTAAGTTATAATAGTCTTGATTTAAATTATAATTGCCATATTGGATTTTAAGATAATGACTGTAATGGTCTTTAACTAATAAATGATATAATCTGTAACTAATTATTTTTAACGATTTGTAACTAAACAAAGCATAACACCATTACACACAGGCAAAGAACTACACCTATCTCACAAACTCACAGACGTCTCAAAATTTAATTAAATACTTAAAGCAAATATTTATAAAAGAACCGAAACCTTTTCGAACCAACATATTGGAAGGCGCAAATAACCTAGCTGTAGAGTGCCAAACTCCATATCTATCTATCTCTTATTATGTTCTGTACCCCGGAGGTAAAGGTCACACATTTGTAATTGTTCAGGTGAGCCAATACATAACTTTGAATTATTAAAATTTGTTTCTTCCTTACTTATAGAAACCTTTAAACTGTTTCTATAAGTAAGGAAGAAACAAATTTTAATAATTCAAAGTTATGTATTAGCTCACCTGAACAATTACAAATATGTTCCCCATTGTTATTGACATTGATAGGTAATTGTAAGTATTGATAGGTAATTGTAAGTATTGATAGGTGATTGTAAGTATTGATAGGCGATTGTAAGTATTGATAGGTGATTGTAAGTATTGATAGGTGATTGTAAGTATCGATAGGTGATTGTAAGTATTGATAGGTGATTGTAAGTATCGATAGGTGATTGTAAGTATTGATAGGTGATTGTAAGTATTGATAGGTGATTGTAAGTATTGATAGGTGATTGTAAGTATTGATAGGCGATTGTAAGTATTGATAGGCGATTGTAAGTATTGATAGGCGATTGTAAGTATTGATAGGCGATTGTAAGTATTGATAGGCGATTGTAAGTATTGATAGGCGATTGTAAGTATGGATAGGCGATTGTAAGTATTGATAGGTGATTGTAAGTATTGATAGGCGATTGTAAGTATTGATAGGTGATTGTAAGTATTGATAGGCGATTGTAAGTATTGATAGGTGATTGTAAGTATTGATAGGCGATTGTAAGTATTGATAGGCGATTGTAAGTATTGATAGGCGATTGTAAGTATTGATAGGCGATTGTAAGTATGGATAGGCGATTGTAAGTATTGATAGGCGATTGTAAGTATTGATAGGCGATTGTAAGTATTGATAGGCGATTGTAAGTATTGATAGGCGATTGTAAGTATTGATAGGCGATTGTAAGTATTGATAGGCGATTGTAAGTATTGATAGGCGATTGTAAGTATTGATAGGCGATTGTAAGTATTGATAGGCGATTGTAAGTATTGATAGGCGATTGTAAGTATTGATAGGCGATTGTAAGTATTGATAGGCGATTGTAAGTATTGATAGGCGATTGTAAGTATTGATAGGCGATTGTAAGTATTGATAGGCGATTGTAAGTATTGATAGGTGATTGTAAGTATTGATAGGCGATTGTAAGTATTGATAGGCGATTGTAAGTATTGATAGGCGATTGTAAGTATTGATAGGCGATTGTAAGTATGGATAGGCGATTGTAAGTATTGATAGGTGATTGTAAGTATTGATAGGTGATTGTAAGTATTGATAGGCGATTGTAAGTATTGATAGGTGATTGTAAGTATTGATAGGTGATTGTAAGTATTGATAGGTGATTGTAAGTATTGATAGGTGATTGTAAGTATTGATAGGTGATTGTAAGTATTGATAGGTGATTGTAAGTATTGATAGGTGATTGTAAGTATGGATAGGTGATTGTAAGTATTGATAGGTGATTGTAAGTATTGATAGGTGATTGTAAGTATTGATAGGTGATTGTAAGTATGGATAGGTGATTGTAAGTATTGATAGGCGATTGTAAGTATTGATAGGTGATTGTAAGTATGGATAGGTGATTGTAAGTATTGATAGGCGATTGTAAGTATTGATAGGTGATTGTAAGTATTGATAGGCGATTGTAAGTATTGATAGGTGATTGTAAGTATTGATAGGTGATTGTAAGTATTGATAGGTGATTGTAAGTATTGATAGGTGATTGTAAGTATTGATAGGTGATTGTAAGTATGGATAGGTGATTGTAAGTATTGATAGGCGATTGTAAGTATTGATAGGTGATTGTAAGTATTGATAGGCGATTGTAAGTATTGATAGGCGATTGTAAGTATTGATAGGCGATTGTAAGTATTGATAGGTGATTGTAAGTATTGATAGGTGATTGTAAGTATTGATAGGTGATTGTAAGTATTGATAATAGTCAAACAAAACCAAGTCCTCCACATGGTGTCTTTTACCTCTAATGAAAACAGACATGATTTTATTTTTTCCTGTTTTATCTTCGTTATTTATGGGAACAAGACATAGTGTCTTATAATATTATATTGATCGAGAAATCCACATTAAGAACATGGTGTTAAGTCAATTTCAGAAAAAAATGGACATGGTGCCCTTTACTTCTGGGGTACAGATTTCATTTTTTTAGTTTATTATTAATTTTGCTAATGTATATTTTTTTTCTCCCTTAACCATTTGTACAAAAAAATATGTTTATGTATTGGTTCAAATAAATATTCATTGATTGATGTGCCAAGATTGCTTCCATTTTTCTTATTTGCCTTCTGGTCTAAGTTTAAATATCTAGCATGGAAGATATTCTAAATAGGTTGAACTGCTGGAATATAGATAGTCAGAGCGAGAGAGTATAGGCTAACGGATAAACTTGTCACTTGGAATAAGCGTAGAGGGGGCTCGAGGTTGCCAGTTCCATAACTTCCCCGCCCCCGCTCTGCCTTAGGAGAGGGAGGAGTGGCAACCCAGGAAGGCAGTCATTGGATAGAGGTGCCTCCACCTTCCCGTCCAAAGCCAAGTGACAAGTTATATCTCCCACTCTATGGCAACTATCCTGTTCTTGCAATATAATTATGAAGTTTAACTCTTTACCGAATTGCCTCCTCAACCTCGGATTTACACATGTAAGAAATACTTGATAAACACTTCTATCTATCAATTCTCTCTGGTTCAATATTCTCTTGAGGAGATAGGCTCGCAGCTTCAGGACTTTCATAGGCTTATCAGCAAAGGACTGAAACAGAAATTAACGATTGAATAAAAATAATAAATGAAGCCACAATTTGTACAAATAGCGTCATTCCAGCGAGTCTGGTTATCCCCCATTATATACGCAGAAGACAGATTATTACCATACGTGATAAAAATACAGGTAAGTCAGATAATGCTGGGAATTTAAGCCATTAGATCTCTAGTTAAGAGCTTTAAAAATATAGCAAAGTCCATGATTTTAAGATTCTTCATCCAACCTTCCCAGCCTCCCAGATGTTACAGAAACCAAAATATTCCAAATAAGACAGTGAGAAAAAGATAAGAAGAATTGGAATATATATATATATATATATATATATATATATATATATATATATACAACGCAAGCATTTTCCCCCTTAATTCTGTCCCTGCCTTAAAAAATAAATAAATAAAAAATGAAATTTTGAAATTCCCTGACTATTTTTTTCCATAATTAAATTCCCTGACATTTCCCTATCGGTGGGAACCCTGTATATGTATGTATATATATATATATATATATATATATATATATATATATATATATATATAATATTAAATGGTGTCATTATTGGTATCTAGGGATGATTAGTAGATAAGATTGATGAAGTTTGTCTGATTTTTTTCATGTGTGCAAGCAGAATTGTTACATTCCATCGTAAAGGACCGTACTGCATTATTAGATAAATCATTCATCACCCGTGCCACTTCGCTATGGAATTCCGTACCTCTGTCTGTCCGCCATTCTACCAATCTAGAAACCTTTAAATCCAGAATCTTCCATCACTTTCTATCCCTGCAAGATTTCCCCAATCCCTAATTTATTTACAAACTGTATTATTTACAATTTTATATATTAAATTGTTCACTATTGTGTACACTAAAAATTATTCCTATGGGACATGTGTCCCGGAATAAGAATAACAAATTTCATTTCAGAAAGTGCTAAAAAAAACCTGTCTTACCTCATATTGGAAATATTTCTTGGAAGCAAAGACTCCTGAATTCTTCTGACCTAAAGCGAGTCCATCGACTCTCTTCTTGGTTTGATTGTAAGCACAGACAGAAACTCCACCTTCTAGCCAAGACTTGATCAGTCTCTTCAGATCCTTGTAGGATTCTTCGTCTTTGTCGTACTCGTACCAAGACCAGACTGGGTCACAGCTCAAGTAGTGATTCTACGGTTAATACAGACACAAACGGTTATTTATT
Organism: Gonocerus acuteangulatus; assembly: GCA_946811695.1. Lineage (NCBI taxonomy): Eukaryota > Metazoa > Arthropoda > Insecta > Hemiptera > Coreidae > Gonocerus > Gonocerus acuteangulatus. The sequence goes on along the minus strand of OX328129.1, from coordinate 2,376,236 downwards.
TGTATTTTTGAAATAATAAATATATAGCCTGGTATTACTTGAAATAATAAATTTATTTATTTACTATCTGTTACCAAGTGTGCAATGATACACCTACTTTCTGTCTATGACTCTCCCCTTTTCAAGATCTACTTCATACCTAGTTGTCTATACACAGTTACGAAAATCGGTCAAACGATGTGAATTTGTTTTAGTTCATAATGATACCCGGCAGAGGCCAGCACAACAGCACTTCATCTAACAGCCGACAGAGGCCAGTAGTAGTCGATTCAAAATGGCTGTCACAATCTGAATGGTTCAGTGTAGCCAATTTTTCTTGAACAAAACTTTTGACCTTTTGAACAAATTTTGAAATTTGACTATTTTGACCTAGTCTAGGAGATTTCTCGTATCAAGACCTGCCTGTGTGCCAAGTTTGGTCAATATCGGTCAAACGGTGTAGATTTGTATAAGGAACAAACAAACAAACAGATAAACAGACAGACACGTGATATATATATATATATATATATATATATATATATATATATATATATAGATTAAATAAATAAATATATAGCTGATGACAGTTTTCAGATTAAATCAAAACATTTATTGTATAGAATTTTTAAGTTTAGTTTTCACGTGTTAAGTATTAACTGTTAAGTAGGGTAGAAGGACTTATTAATACATCAAATTCTTGGTTTATAATATTACAATTTAGTTAAATGGAATTATGACTAAAAATTAAATTATTCATTGATTTCTCAAATATGAGGTATCACTGACGTTACTGCACATGACCTTCCCGGAATATTAAATGGTATAGCTTACCAGTAACAGGAGTTTAAACAGTACAGGTTAAAATTCATTTTCAATAATAAATGGACGTTAAAATTTAAAAAGTTATGTTTTCAAGATGTCTTTATATTTACGAGCATTACCAAGAAGTGTTCTGACTGGGGATGCTGATGGGTGAGGAGGCTGTGCAAGGGTTCGGGATATTATTACCTCGGATGGACCATCACCAGGTATAGCGAAAACTCTATGAGGGGCAAAATCACAGTTTATTTCTAGTAATTCAAGGTCTGCCATCATAGTTGAAATGAAGCTCAAATGGAAATAATATTAAGAAATCGATGCAGTACGGTAACCGCTGTTCTGTACCAACCAAATGTCGGATCTGCAGCTATAATGCAAAATACTATCTTCAGTTTAAAGCTACCACCATATTCTAGAATATTACAAGCCGAGCACAAAACCGCCGAGACAAAACATTGTTGATTGGAAAGTTGATCAGACGAAGATCAGATACAAAGAATGAAACAAGTCTGGGATAAAGAAAATGAAACTAGAATAGTGTTAATTGTTGCGAGTTCCTTCCACCACTGTACGTGAATAATGCTAACTAAAGAGACGCTATCCAGAACCTAATAGCTACAAGCTACATACTAGTTTTTAATCTCGTTCCATCATTCAACCTTGCCTTTTAGCACGAACCACAGGCTTCGGTCTCCCAGACGGTCTGAAGGAAAACTTCTCTGATTATTTCAGAGAAGGGTGTCGATATATGCGAACTGTAGAAGTGGCTAGCAGTCTGAAAGGTGTCGATATAGGAGAACGGTAGCAGTGGCCAGCAGTGTGAAGGGTGTCGGACACCCCGTTCAGTGACATCCAACTCAGCAGTCTGACACCTCGTTCAGTGACATATCCAACTCAGCAGGAAATTTGATATTCTCTGACATTTTAAGCTGAGCTTCCAACACCCTAGGGAGATCTACTATACTCTTGTCACCTGATTTTTCCCGTCCTAAGTACCCATTAAAGGTTGAGTGGGCATAGGAGCGGTCACTGATGCCGACCCTCGCTCGACGACTGTAGAAAATCAAATACGCTTTCATTGCTCGCCCGAGTTTCGATCATAGGTCCTCTGAACTCGAGTCGAGTGCTTTACAAATCAGACAAATTCGCCCCCTCATATAAGACACTTCGCTGTTTGTGCTCCCTTCATTAACAGGTACTTAGGGTATGTAGCCTAAGCACCTTGATGAGCTGATAGGCCGACCAGAATAGCGGCTTCCCCAACGGCTTGATCTGGATAGTGTAGTTGTCAGAGCGATAAGTCCCCCAAGTTCAAAGCTTAGGGTATGTAGCCTAAGCACCTTGATGAGCTGATAGGCCGACCAGAAGAGCGGCTTCCCCAACGGCTTGATCTGGATAGTGTAGTTGTCAGAGCGATAAGTCCCCCAAGTTCTAAGCTTAGGGTATGTAGCCTAAGCACGTTGATGAGCTGATAGGCCGACCAGAATAGCGGCTTCCCCAACGGCTTGATCTGGATAGTGTAGTTGTCAGAATGATAAGTCCCCCAAGTTCTAAGCTTAGGTTATGTAGCCTAAGCACGTTGATGAGCTGATAGGCCGACCAGAATAGCGGCTTCCCCAGCGGCTTGATCTGGATAGTGTAGTTGTCAGAACGATAAGTCCCCCAAGTTCTAAGCTTAGGGTATGTAGCCTAAGCACCTTGATGAGCTGATAGGCCGACCAGAAGAGCGGCTTCCCCAACGACTTGATCTGGATAGTGTAGTTGTCAGAGCGATAAGTCCCCCAAGTTCTAAGCTTAGGGTATGTACCCTAAGCACCTTGATGAGCTGATAGGCCGACCAGAATAGCGGCTTCCCCAACGGCTTGATCTGGATAGTGTAGTCAGAACGATAAGTCCCCCAAGTTCTAAGCTTAGGGTATGTAGCCTAAGCACCTTGATGAGCTGATAGGCCGACCAGAATAGCGGCTTCCCCAACGGCTTGATCTGGATAGTGTAGTTGTCAGAGCGATAAGTCCCCCAAGTTCTAAGCTTCTCCTTGTCTTGTCGGTACTTGAGCGCGAAGTAGTTCCCACGATCGAGTATATAGAATCCTGACTTCTCTTCGTTGATGTTGCGATGGTTGTATATCGACGAGACTTCTGTAGGATCTGCGATCTCTGCTATTTCGTATTCCAGAGGCAGATCGGCCTTCAAGTCCCACAGGTGGGCTGCGTTCATTCCTACTTCTGGGATATCCATTATATTTCTCTATGGCTGAATGCGACGCAAGATCATATAGAAATCCACTCCTATCAAATCCAAACCTACTGCCGCCTAGGTTGCTTAGTGATTTTAAATCGCCATGAATCACATGTATCATTGGTTATGGTAATTTGTAGAACTCTATATTAACATTTCGACATAACCATTATTTGTACTTACGCATTAGCTTCAACGCAGGTTAAAGAACCGGCTCTTAGAGATCTGGATCATCACCGGGTCAGAGATCTTGATCAAGGCGTCAATTGAGTTTTTGCCAATATGGCGACGGGATTATCAACGATTTGGGTTGACTAGAGTTTCAATATAACCTTGAGCGACTGAAAACGCGTAGCACTTATGTTAATAGAACAATTGCTATGCGTTTCCGCTCGGTTGATAATGTACATCAAGGATGGTTTTTCGGTGGATAATGGAGCGATATGCAATTTAACAGTGCTTCATTTGGGTACTTACGTACTAGTTGCACCGATCTCGAGAACCGGCTCCCGTTCAGGCTCACGCCCAGTGATCCGGATCATAAAATGACAGGTTATTATGAGGTTATCTCAATGACGACTTATGTTAATGGCAGAATTACTATGTGTTTCCGCTCGCTCAAGGTTATATCGAAACTCTAGTCAATCCTACTCGTTGATAATATTAATACATGGTCTTGGTGCCATAAGTGGTCTGAATAACAGGTCGCCATATTGAAATTATCGCCATATTGCCTGATCCGGATCACTGACTGGGAGCCTGAACGGGAGCCACTTCTCGAGATCGGTCCAACTAGTACCTAAGTACCTTCCTTTGTTTCGGTAAAACGAACAACAAACTAGAAAATCGCGTAACAACAAACAAAGCAACAAAAATCGGGTAAAAACCACCAATGTCCAAATGAATTGGGTTCTAAATAGAAAGGGAACAAGACGGTTTCTATAAACTCGATGGCCAGTAAATAAGGATCAAAGGAATAGACCAATAGAAATGCGCATCCATGATCCAAGTCACGAGACCCACATCTTTAAACTGCGTTGACGGTAATACGTAAGTAGACCATTATTTACTTATTTATTCATTCGGGATGCTTGAATGCTTAGATATGAGGATTCCATGCCTAAGGTGCTGAGCTCGTTTCACACGACAGGTGGTAGCTTTTCCTTCCAAACAAGGAAATACGTCACCCACTGGCTAGAAAATGTTCTGCATTCTGAGACTAGCCGATCTAAAAACCCGGACGTCCATCAGGGCAGTGTTCTGGGCCCTGTATTCCACATCCTTTATACAGCTGATGTTCTAACAAGCCCTGAAACCCTTCTAGCAACCTATGGAGTTGATACAGATGTCCTCTAATCCTATCAAAATCCCATCATTGCGTCGGAGAATATTCAGTCCTACTTGAATAAAATCCAAAAATCACGATGAAAAAGCCATATCATACCCTTCGCTCTCCGGCGTAATTCCTGTTTACCAGGATAGGATAGAGTTCGGCAGCTTCCGTCTCTTCTAGCTGTTTTTTTTTTTATTGTTCCCTTGAACCCAGTTTTTTACGTTGCTCGTCGGATGAAGTTAATCCTGTTTTTGCCATATTTTTGCTTCGTGCATTACCGTCTAAAAAATTGATAGCCTATTATGATCTATTTGGTAGATCAATTAGAACTCAACAATAATATTACCATTGTTGACCAAAAAATATAAGAGAATAAGTTCCTACTTTTAGTTTCTTCTTCTTGTGAAGACCTAATATTATTAACTTATGATAGATCTGTTATTCTTTTGAACTGTTATTCTAAGTTCCTACTTTTAGTTTCTTCTTCTTGTGAAGACCTAATATTATTAACTTATGATAGATCTGTTATTCTTTTGAACTGTTATTCTAAGTTCCTACTTTTAGTTTCTTCTTCTTGTGAAGACCTAATATTATTAACTTATGATAGATCTGTTATTCTTTTGAACTGTTATTCTAAGTTCCTACTTTTAGTTTCTTCTTCTTGTGAAGACCTAATATTATTAACTTATGATAGATCTGTTATTCTTTTGAACTGTTATTCTAAGTTCCTACTTTTAGTTTCTTCTTCTTGTGAAGACCTAATATTATTAACTTATGATAGATCTGTTATTCTTTTGATGACTTTATTTTTCATGTTTTGCTTATTTGTTCACTTTACTATTTTCATCTTCTAACAGATTCGATCTATTTTTAGAGCGCGAGCTACCGAGGGTTAAGCGCATTTCATCGTTTCTTTCCTTGAGAATGAAAGAAGAAACATTAAAGGAACTTGATGTTTTTCAAAACAACATACCTTTTTCAGGCGGTAGTTTATGCTATTAGGTATTTGCTATTTATTCTGTAGGAGATAAAACAACACTTATTTAATATTCCCAACACTTCATGTTGACCCGTTGTATATATATTATGCAAAGAAAAAAATACTGGACTAGCAATTTTCCTTGACGGATCTGTAAACATTTGATCTTGTTTAATAATTACTAAATAAACGCGGTAATATTAGAGTTATCGGTGAGCAGACTCGTGACAAACAGTAATTCTAGGCTTGTCGTCTGACCTATTCATCAAGCGTAATGACTACTTCTGATCAGAAAGTCTAGGAATACTATCAACGCTCTTGTTTCTAGGAGAGATATTCTATTGTAAAGATGGCTTCCAGCGATGTACAGCTGTATTACGACCTGACTCTACCTTTGATATCGGGGATGCTTCACAGGAATAGCTTCGCTCGTATTAGTTATAACCTCTTCATATCCTCCATCTTGGTGCTTGGTTTTTTAACCTGCATCGTACAAGTAAGCACATTACGAGTCTAACTACATAAGGAGAATGTATCTCCAAAAAAGTCCGTCTCGCAGGAACTGCATCATCTTAGCGCGGTTCCGTTCATATCCCTAGTCTAATTTGGAAAGATTAAAATAGAAGCAGTTATTATTTTGGTTCCACCAGTCTTTTTTTTAATTAATTATTATAATGGCGTGTCAACCCTTAAGGTCACTAATGCCATTCCTGTGAGTAGTAAAGTCTTGAAAGGTCATGATTTACAATCTTACCTGGAAGGGTCGGCTACACTAGAAACGGACCCGCTAGTCACAAGGTCTATGAATCTTGGAAATCTATATTTCTAACAATAAATTGTTTTTGTTATTTTACTTAACCAGTTTTATTGTCAAATACATTATACATAAAATATTTTATTCTAACCCTTCCTTAACTCCAAACGTAACAAAAATTTCAACATATTAGTTTTAATGAAAGTAGAACATGCAGAAAATGTTTCAACTGAATCCCATGATTCTAAGTACCCAAACCAAAAACGGTATTCAAAAACTATTTTTTTAAGCACTCATTTCTCCGATGAATCGATAATTGCTTCAGAATTATTAGCATTTAGTAAGCTTTCGAATGGTAAGGATCCGCTTATGAAGATTTCAAACCGTTTTCGAGATATAAGGAAAATAATTTTAAAAAATAAAATTAAGGAAAATATACAAAGTACCCAAAACTTTTTAAGGGTGTCCAGAGAGCGATCAAACACACACACACACACACATATATATATATATATATATATATATATATATATATATATATATATGTATATATATTTATATATATATACCAATTTGAAACACAAAGGATCAAGAACAAGTTCTCAAAATTGAGTAGATACCACTGCCTAATGAAGCCTATATAGAAGAATATGCCTAATAAAGTCAATAGAGTAAATACAAATTGAACAAGAGCAAGTCTTGAGGAAATCTTTTTTTCTTCTATTTAAATACTTTTATCAATATTTAGTCAATAAACCTGTGTTTTTTAATCGCTAATTTATGAATCGGTTCATAACTAAACAGTCGTTATAATTGGTTAGTATATATCCAGTGTTTAAAAATATTGATTGCTTATTGATGAATCGGTTTACAACCAAATAGTCTTTATGAATATTTAATAAATATCTAATACGGAATCACCTGCAACTTTTGATCGCTAATTTATGGATCGGCTCATAACTAAATAGTCGTTAATAATAGTCGTACAAAGAAAACTGTTGATTGCTAATTTATGTATATGTTGACAACTAATTAATCTTTATCAATATTTACAATATAATTTATGTTATGTTATGTCTGAATCTAGGTCAGTTTAAGAAATTTTAGTGAACGAAATCTTAAAGTTGCTCTACCTACTCTTGCAAGGCTTTGTATTTGTGTCGGCAGATACCTGGGTTATATTACCCTACAAGGGTTACTTCTCTTGAGGATTAACTCCTAGCAGGTAAATTTCTAGTAAACCCTCTGTTTGTTTGGGACTGAACCGACTGTCTATTCGTTCATAGTATCTAACCGTTGTAAAGTTTATTTTCTACATTTAGGAATTAATATACATATGTAGACTAAATCATAGCAATTGTCTACCTTCGCTGTCGGTGATCTTAACAATGTAGACTCGCTAATGTTACCTGACCTTAGATAAATCGTAATTACAATTTGCTGCGACAACACGACATTTTATCAGAATTCCCTGTCTAATAAAGCCTATGAAGAATAATATGTCTAATAAAGCCTATCTAGTTGATAAAGAAGGACTAAGAACAAGTCTTCAAGATGAAGTAGTATCTCCTGCCTTATAAAGCCTATATAGAATAATACGGCTAATAAAGCCGTATAAAGATTCATATAATTACTCAACAATAGATTCTAATTTAAAAACAGCTATTTTCGATATCTACCTATTCTAAAACGTTAAATCATTTATTAGGCACTTCGGATTACGTCATTGGGTCGACGTCAGAAGCGTGTTTCCTATCTGTGAAGTGAAGCAGGAAACAAGCTAAAAACAGCAACCAATTAAAATGTGAGGTAAATAGAGGAAAAACGCCGTTCGTGGTGGTAGACAATCTTACAAGGCATTTCGCTCAGAAATACCCGAAATATTGTTTCTAATTTTACGTATCCTATTTTATTGCCAAATAGATTTATATTTTATAATCAATAAAAAAAAAAAACTACTAGCAATAAAGAACTAAGGGTAATACATGAAAATAGGGAATACCAAGAACAATTCTAAAATACGAAATCAAAACCAGTACTGTAATCTAGATATTCATACGGCATCTTCGAATTCTAACAAACAAAATAATGCTTTTAATTATACATATCCTGTTTAATGAAAAATACATTAGACTACTATAAGCAAGTACAAAAATAACGAGCAGTGAAAAAAAAACTTCGGGAAACACACAAATAGATCCGTTTAAATAAAGGAAACTAACTAAGTTTTAAGCACTTATTTCTCCTAATGTGACGACCCCATCAAACATTTCTGTAAAACATTTTTTGTAGAGAATTTAGTAAGCTTTCGAACTGTTACATTTCAATTGCCACGATATCCTAACCCTTTTCGAGATATTAAGGAAAAAATACGAAGGGGGCCTAATAGATATTCATAAGGGATCTGAGAACCCCAAGATACCGCAAAAATAAAATATTCTAATTATACGTATCCTGTTTTATTGGCAAATACATTTGGCTACTATAAGCAATTGCAAACAATAGGGAATATGCCAAAGAACTCGGATTAGGAGCCTCGACAGTTTCAAGACATTTGAAGGAAATCGGCAAATCCAAAACTGACATTTCATACGGTACAGCCTGACATATTTCTAACAATGAATTGTTTTTCTTATTTTAATTAATCTATTTTATTGTCAAATACATTATCCAACTATAAGCAATGTAAAAATAGGAATAAAAACAGACAAAAAGAACTGTTCGAATAAACGAAATCAATTACTTCAAATTTTAAGCACTTATTTCTCCGATTGACATCGCTTATTCAAAACTTTCTTTAGAACCTTTCTTGTAGACCATTTAGTAAGCTTTCGAATGGTAACCTTTCGCTTCCCAAGATTTTCAACCGTTTTCGAGATATTAAGAAATTATACGAAGTTCCCAAAACTTTTCATTATTTCTGACAACAGAAAATTGGTCTCATTTTACCTATCCTGTTTTACACACACATACATTTTCCTTACAAATACAACATAAGAAATTAAAAAAATAAAAAGCAATAAAAAACCAAGGGAAAGAGACAAAAATTACAAAAAGAACGACAAAAACCCGTTCATAAGAACAAAACAGACGTATTTGAAGTTTTAAGCACTTATTTCTCCGATTGACATAACCTAATCAAAAATAGTTTTAGAATCATTTTTGTAGAGAATTTAGTAAGCTTTCAAATATTTTCTATCCACTTTCCACGATTTCCCAACCGTGTTCAAGATATTAATGAAAGTATACGAAGTTCCCAAAACTTTTCATGTCTGTTCATTAAATATTTTATTCTAACCCTTCCTTAACTCCAAACGTAACATAACTTTCAACATATTAGTTTTAATGAAAGTAGAACATGCAGATAATGTTTCAACTGAATCCCGTGATTCTAAGTACCCAAACCAAAAACGGTATTCAAAAACTACTTTTCCAATTTTCTCGAAAACGGTTAAAGCTATCGCCTTGAAAATGGTTTCATTCGTTTTCCTTGCCCAAGAAGCCTATAAAAAGAGTACTTACAAGCTTATGAACTCAAAAACGTAAGCGTTACGATTTTTTTTGCGCGAATTTCGCCCCAAACGCCATCTTCCAGTGGGCGGATTTTGCTGGTTAATGAACTTGACCTTTCAAATTGGACGACAGATTTTTGTACCAAATTTCATCAAAATCGGACCATTCGTCTTCTATTTAGAGAGCGAACAGACAATATATATATATATATATATATATATATATATATATATATATATATATATATATATATATAAATAAATATATACATATATATATATATACAAATTTGAACCACCGTTATTTTCGGTTTCTAGGGGTTCTGAAACGCAAAATTTTCTAGTCGGCACTTCCGGATTGTTTCATTGTATCAACCTTATAAGCGGGGTTCCTCCCTATGGGGGAGGGAGGAACCGCGCTAAAATCCAAAATCTGGGGCTGGGGGGGGGGCTGTAGCCCCCGAAATCGATAAAAATGTATCATAAAAACCTTCCCAAGATAACCCGTCCCAAAATTCCTCGTTAATAATAATGGACGCTAAACATTTAAATAAATTAAATAAGATCACTTAGTTCAGAAAAGATAGTTTTTATTGGATGTATTAGCGTTTTAATTGGCTAACCATTCCAAGTTCTAGATTATTAGTAATCCATACCCCCCAAATTTTCTCAGCCCCCCCCGAAATTTTCCCAGCCCCTCCCAATTTTATTTTCTGTATACGCCCATGATAATCTGTGACAGATCTTGTGTCGGACGACATTAAGGAGTAATACTACCCTTGTGTGATGAAAATCAAAGTAATTTTCTCAAATTTATGAATAAATCAATATTTTTCGATTCCTTATGTCATAAGTATTAATTCTTGGGAAACAAAATGGCGACGCTGTGTCTTACGAACGGAAACCCTATTTTCTCACGGGCGATAGTCTGCAGGCGGCAATTTTTAATGTGGAACAAAAAAATTAAAATTATTTTTAAAGAAGACGGTAAAATCTTGTAAAGGACGTAGGATTCTGAGAAATATTAATTTTTTTCGAAAATAGTGAACAATTCTTCATTTTATATTACAAAATCCCTCGAATATTGCTATAATTAATTGATTCGACAAAAATCCTACATACTTTACTAGCAAATATCAGGAATCAGCAGATAAAATATTTGAAGTTGACGGTGGCCCCCCAGGCACGGCGGTAAACCCATACTAAATTAGCCCCCCCCCCAGAAATGTTTGTGTATGGAAGTTAATCGGGTAAAACTTGAAGCGTAAATTCTTTTGACTGTCCAGGTTGCAATGAAAGGAAAAGAAGGCGAAAACATGTTGGTGCTGGTGGAGAACCTCCATTGGAGTATGGTACACACACTAATGCTGACATGCACGACGAGGTCATGGCTGAAAACAGCTGATTTCTACAAGATGGAGGCAATCATAAAGTCTGGTTTCTACAAGTACAAGACTGGAGTGGACTCGGAATCTCTGGACATGCTCAGAGAGAGCAACGAACAGATCAAAAGGCGAGCTAATGATTTTTTGACGACAACTAGGCCATTAGCGCCGACATCCAGGGTGCAACGAGGAATTTTCCTGATGAGCCGCGTGATGAGAAAATTCCTGCCGCAGATGGGAATCGAACCCACCATCTCCCGCTTATGAATCTAAGGCGCTAGCCACTAGACCACGGGGAACCCCGCGAGCTCTTGATGTATTTATTCTGCACACTCCATGCTAGATAAGTATCGAAGTCAATTCATTTTACCGCTTTTTCTCCCTCCCTCCATAAATAAGAACCCCGTATATGAGGTTGACCTCATGACTCAATCCGGAAGTGCCAACTAGAACGTTTCAGAACCCGTAGAGCATAAATATAACGTCGATTCAAATTTGTATATAGTAACAGTATGTATAAGGTGGTCTCCCGTGGTCTAGCGGTGAGCGCCTTAGATTCATAAGCGGGAGATGGCAGGTTCGATCCCCACCGGCGGCAGGAATCTTCTCATCCCACGGCTCGTTGGGGAAATTGCCCGCTGCACAAAATTCCTCGATTAGCAAGGACGAGATAACGGGGAAATATTTTAGAAAAGTGGAATTCCATTTAACACTTTAAAGGCACTAGGACCTTTATTTTCACTAATAGGCCGAGAGCCAGTAACCGCACGTTTCATCAAGTGTTTTATGCACCTTGATAATGTACCTCTTGGGTAGATAAGAAGATATATATGTGTTGGCTAGACTTACCCTGGAACACCAGCTACTGCGCATAGTAGTCCGGTTGCTAGGTGTCCGAAAACTGCAAATTGTGATAAGAAGGTTTCCTTTGTCAGAAATTTAGTTTATATTAATACAATTAATTTAAGAAGGGGAGGCATCTCTAAAAATCATCTGGATTCAAAATGGCGACCAAAATCCAAAATGGCGTTATGAAGGGAAACTTTTTTACTATCCATCGCACAAAAGTATGCGTGGTACCAAATTTATATGTTTTTTAGGTCAATAAGTTCATTTTTCATGATAAAAAAAGGCTAAGTATCTTACCTTTGGAAAAACAGCATATTTCAGTTTAAGTTTTAAAACAATGATCGTTGGTTTAATTTTTTTATTTTTTTTTTTTTTTATTTTTTTTTTATTTTTATTTTAGAATAGAGTTAATAAAGGTTAAATACAAAATATGACAAAGCGGCATCGATTAGTATGTAATAATGAAGTCATTCTGATCTGTCCTGCAATTCAAACTAACATGGCCTCACGTAACGGAGGATATGTAACACTTGTTAAAAACATTATACTATTAATACCACAACTAAGGGTATTTATATAAAATAGAAAATAATTCTGTTAAAAGTGCTAAGTGACAAAAAGTGTGCATTAAAATACAATTGTACAATGCTTGAATGATCCAACAAACGTAAACTTTCTGCAGGATTTCCAACAACTCATTGTCATTCAGATCGATTAACTACTTCAACTGCGTGGTTTTTCAATGATTTTGGAACTGATAAGGATCAGCAATTTATCGTGTCCACCCTGAATGTAGACCCTAAGGCTAAAAAAACTTTTTTAGACCCTAAGGCTAAAAAGTGCACTGTGGAAACCAAAAACACAGCTCTGATTGCAAAATTAATCATGGTGACATGACTTGATTGGAATCTAAGCACCAAGTGTCTAGCATGACTATACAACAAGTCTAGAAGTAATGAGTCACGAGTTGAACGACCAGCTGATAAAAGCTTACTTTTCGTGGAATTGGTTAATGTAATGGAGAACCAATTAAATGATTCAACTATTTCTCAATCAGTTTTTAATATGAGTTTCTTGATAAAAAGGCATTATATATATTATCACATCTTATCGGAACAAAGGAGGATTATTTTTTGCCTAGAATCGACACTTCACCTTTACGACCAGCACAAAAATCAGCCTTTTCCGCCAGCGTTTTCCAGTAATGGAGAATTTCTACCCTGCCATAAAAGTGATCTAGATCATATTATAGAGAAAAATCGTGTCCACAACGCTAGGCAAGATCGTGTCCACTGTCCGATGTCGACGTTTTGGTTGGGCCAGAAAAATCGTTGCCCGATAAGCCGTCGTGATCCGCGAACACCTGGGTGGCTCAGCCCATGGAGGCTCGCGAACACTCCGCGACGCGCGCGTTCTGGAACATACGGTTGGACCTTCTGAATTGAAGTCTCGCACAAGATAGGCTTGGTGACGCGAGGAAGTTCTATCCACTTTAATTGCAGCCGTGGATTCTTGAAAAGATCTGGAATCGTAGTATCCATGCTTCTGCTATCGCTTCCATGTAATCAGGGCCGGTGATCTCCTCAACTGACGAAAAAGCGTCTGCTGCTTCGTTCTCCGAACCAGCAACATGGCGTACGTCGGTGGTGAACTGGCTGATGTAGTTTGCCAACCGGATTCGCATGGGTGTGGATGATTCGGGCTTCTGCTGGAATGCGAAAGTGAGGGGTTTATGGTCCGTCCAAATGCAGAAATTCCGGCCTTCGATGTACGGACGAAAATGTTTTATTGCCCGGTGGATAGCGAGGAGCTCTCGGTCGTACGTGGAATATGCACGCTCCGCTTTGTTGAGGTTCTGAGAAAAAAATCCTAAGGGCTTCCAAGAATCCGCATCCTTCTGCTGAAGCACTGCACCCATTGCGGTGTTCGACGCGTCGCAGGCCAGCACCAACTCCGCATTAGGGATTAGGTGGGCAAGGATGGCAGATTTCCTGATAGCTTCCTTGTATGCTTCGAAGGCCTTGACGCTATCTTCATTCCATGCGATCGGAGTCTTATCTTTCTTCTTCGCCCTGGAAAGATAGATGTTGAGTGCTGCTTGAATAGATGATGCATGGGGAATACAGCGCCTGTAGCAGTTCACAGTAATGGCCTCAACCTTCGCAGGCATAGCGGTGATTCCATGCTGGTTGACCTTGTGCCCGAGAAATTCAACTTCTTCCTTGGCAAACACACATTTAGCCAGGTTGATGGTAAGGCCATGTTCTTGAAGGCGGCGGAAGACTTCGTCAAGGTGGATTTTGTGTTCTTCTTCGTCCTTAGATCCGATGCATATGTCGTCGATAAAGGGGAAGACAAAGTCCAAGCCTCGGAGTACGTCGTCTAGAAATCGCTGAAAGGTCTGCGCCGCATTACATAGGCCGAAACACATGCGAGTGAATTCAAAAAGGCCGAAGGGAGTTATGACCGCTGTCTTTGGAATGTCCTTTTCGGCGATGGGGATTTGGTAATACATTCTAGTGAGGTCGAGCTTGGTGAAGATCTTCTTTCCATGGAGATTGATGTTAAAGTCCGCTATATTTGGAACTGCGTAGCGGTCGGGAATGGTCTTCTCGTTGAGGTGCCGATAATCTTCGCAGGGTCTTATTCCACCATCCTTCTTCGGCACAACATGTAACGGGCTCCCCCATGAGCTCTTCGAAGGGCGGCAGATGCCTTCTTCCATCATCTGCTCAAATTCCTTCTTGGCAGCCGCATAACGCTCAGGTGCAAGCCTTCTCGCCTTCGCCGTCAATGGTGGTCCGCTGGTCTCAATATGATGGACAACGGAATGGATGGGGTTCTTGGTGTAGACTGTCGGCCGGGTGATGCTTACGTACTTCTGAAGAAGATCCATGTTCCATTCGCTTCGGGGAACAGAGTAGATGGTTGGTACAGGGACATCAGCTGGTCTCCCGCGAGACGTCAAACCTGTAATCCGATCCACTAGTTGGCACCCGGCAAGATCCACCATGATCTTGTAATGGTAAAGAAAATCTGCTCCGATAATCGGCTGTCCTATATCTGCTACGATGAATTGCCAGTTGAATTTCCTTCGAAGGCTCAAGTCTAATTCAACCAGCTGATCACCATAGGTGGGAATAGGTGTTCCGTTGGCAGCAAATAAGACGAATTCGCTAGGATCCACTCGCTTCGTGCTCTTCACGGGAAGGACAGACACTGCTGCACCGGTGTCGACTAGATATCGCAGCTGGGACTTCCGATCTGTAAGAAATAGGTGGCGCTGGGGAGTATTAGCGACGGGTTCCGCCTGTGCCGTCGCTACTCCTAGTTTTCCTGAGGCTTAGGTGGGTTAGCAGACTTCCAATCAAAGGGTGATCTGTATTTAGTGGCCTTCTGACCAAACCGGTTATATAGAAGCAAAAACGACGATTTTGACTTCTACTTCGACTGCGACTTCGGCTGCCTGTAGTGTTTCCGCTCTACAGATCTACTGCTCCGGGACTCTAAAGCCGCGATTCGGTGGGTGAGTTGGTCCAAGGCTGCTAAAATACGGTCATCTCGACCAGGCATCCTTGCTATGCCTCACAGACGCCACGTCATACGCCATTGGGACGGTCAGTTCCGTGATCCGGTCAGCTATATCACTCAGTTTGGTCAAATTTGTGTGGTCAGTTACCGCTAACGCTGCCTGCATGCCATCAGGTACGGCCCTAGTCCAGATTGACTTAAGTAAATCTTCGGACAATTCGGGTCCACCTAACCCTCTAAGTTCACTTAGAAACTGAGAACGGCGCCTATCGCCTAGCTGCTGGTCTTCCAAAAGTTTCCGGACGCGTACTCTTTCCGATTGTCCATAACATTTAATAATACGGCCTTAAGACACTCATAAGGGTTATCTACCGGTGGAGTTCTAATTAAATCGATAGCGTCCCTTATAGCTGCTCTATCAAGCTGGGCTACCGATAACAAAAATTTACGTAGCGAATCGGTGATTTTATGAAGGTAAAAAATCGCTTCAGCTTGCAAGAAAAAAAAATTCAGGATCTGAACTGCAAGAGGAGGGTAATTGAGCTCTCAAATTAAGCATGGACGCTGATTCAATTGTCTGAGGGACTAGAGATGGCTCTTGAAGTTAAATTTGACGTTTTTTTTTATCGTATTCGTGTTTAGTGCATCAAAATACGTTATTGTGCAAAGTTTGAAAGAAATCGGTTTGGAGGGCTGGAAACTGCATTTTTACAACGCACAATAACGTATTTTACGCACAATAACGTATTTTGATGCACTAAACACGAATACGATAAAAAAAAACGTCGGATTTAACTAGGAAAGAAGTTATTAAGCACTTAAGTTCACTGTTGTGCAGGTTATGAGAGCTAATGTAAACAACTAAATTTGTCAACATACGCATGCGCGGGTATGGAAAAGTTCGTAATAAGGAAGTTTAATTGAAATTTACCAGAAATTATCGAAATTCATCAGCAGTTATTTATTTACAATCATTTTTTTAAATAATGAAACACTCTTCACATTTCTTGTTTCGTTCATGAAAAGTATTATGTATCGGAAATCCCTTAATAATTAGCTAATGCCTTTATAATTATCGTTCTAATTCGCGCCTACCGAACTTCAATTGTCAACAAGTCAATTGTCAAACAAATATTTTGATGCTAAACAGAAGAACATTTAGATGGATATTTGGCCGAATTTCTCTTCAAACGCGCTCATAAATATGAAGAGCGTTTAAAGGCATTTTTCAGTGCGATTGGGGATTTGTATCCACCGAACATCCAGTCTCAAGAAGAAGAAGAAGAAAAAAGCTAAAAGAGATGTCTTGGAGGATTAGAGGAATGTCTAGGAAGACTTTAAGGGCATACGTGCTATGCGTTTCCGCTCGCTCAAGAAAATAACAAAACCCCAGTCAATCCAACTCGCTAGAATTAATAGAATTCTATTAATTTTAGCGAGTTGGATTGACTGGGGTTTTGTTATTTTCTTGAGCGAGCGGAGCGTAGCGGAGCGAGCGGAAACGCATAGCACGTATGCCCTTAAGCGACAGGTGACGACGGGTGAGGATGCCCTTAAAATTAACAATATCTTTGAATAAATGGTTTCTGAACATTTCAAATGAGAGTTCTCTGTTTCCCAATGTTACATATCTGCGCATGCGCGTGTTTACAAATACGCTGATGCCTAGTTTTATAACCTTCCTAACTTTAGTGCTTAATATTATAGTCTATTAATTTTAGCGAGTTGGATTGACTGGGGTTTTGTTATTTTTATGAGCGAGCGGAGCGAGCGGAAACGCACAGCACGTATGCCTTAAAGTCGTAATTTATGCCTTAAAGTCATCACAAATTTAGTTGTTTACATTAGCTCTCATAACCTGCACAACAGTGAACTTAAGTGGTTAATAACTTCTTTCCTAGTTAAATCCGACGTTTTTTTTTATCGTATTCGTGTTTAGTGCATCAAAATACGTTATTGTGCAAAGTTTGAAAGAAATCGGTTTGGAGGGCTGGAAACTGCATTTTTACCGAGATCGTTCTGGATTTTCATCGTCCATAGTGATCAAATCATAAGCTACATTCAAGTCCATATCAAAATATATGATTTTCTACTCACGTGAAAGACGATTACGTCGGGGTCACCACTTTTGCGTATTTACGCACACAATGATCAATAAATACACAAATTTACGTTTAGTATTGTTGTATTAAGTCTTTCACAGAAATCACTATTTTAGAATACAAAATGGCAGGAGCACTTACCGACACATAACCAACTCTCGTTACCATCTGGGTAACCTCAGTCCAAAAGCCAGATGGATTATAACTAGAGTATGACTCGCTCGCGAACGATGCCCAAGGAACTAAGTGTCAACTTCCGTCGGCACAAAGCATGAGTACGCGAGCGAGTCGCCGCTACAACTTCATGAAAAGTGTGTTACCAGCTCTCCGACTATAAGATTACTGTTACATACATAAAGATCATAAAACATTGCTAAGATGAGTGACAGGTTGAGTGACAGATTACTATCATATTGGGGGATAAGAGAATATTTGGCTAACGTACCTTTGACAGACATCTGATACGAGTACTCAAGAAAGGGTGTGGACTGTGTCCAGTCAGAGGTAAGCCTGCCCTTATAGACCCTTCATCCCACCTCTGCTGTAGCTTGTGGCTCGATGTGGTAGTGAAACATTGAAAATGTGGGAAACTTCAATTTCAGACCAGCGAAGTGCTGCTTTCTACACCGCTCGTCGAGATTTACCTCGTCAGGTCTTAGACCTTACGGGAATTACCTGACCTGACAAATAAAACGGTACTAGCTTTGCTGATTCTTATGTAAATGACCTTTTGAATCCTAATATGTCACCCATATTGCCTTTCCGAGACAACTGTGGGTGATGGGATATAATGGATGCCATTTTCGAATACAGGAGGTCATTTTAAATAAAAGTTTGCAGGAATGGTGTTGGGGTCAATATTCATGCAGAGCAGTGTTATTAAAACACCCTTAAATCATTTTCTTCCCTGAATACCATTTTAGAGAACTTTACTCCTCGTAAGCCTTTGTTACGAGGAGATATACCCCTTCTGCGCATACTTGGTAAGGCTAGCTTACCAACGGCCATTGCCAACGTTGTATGCACCGGTTCCCTGTGAGTACCGAAGTTAAGCAACGTCGGGCGTGGCCAGTACCTGAATGGGTGGGGGGTATTATAATAGCACGGCGTTAATAGCCCGATGCCGATTCGTTCAAAAAAAATGTCTGTATAATACTCATGCTTCAATGTTTCAGATTCATGCGTTGCTTCCTCGGCGCAGCATCCGGTGCTTTGATTGTGTCGACCTTCCGAGATCCGTTCTTCGGCGGCTACATCAATGAAGAAGGTTCAGAAGTTACAATTCATATGTTCTTCGACACTTGGTTTCCATTCGAGGTGAATACATGGCCGAGGTAAGTCTCGAGCAGAAGTCTATAAAAGGCAAGCTTAAACTCCTAACATATTCCACTATTTATTTTAGTGTTTGATTGTTCGCGACGGGGGTCCGGTGGCCGTGTGTCCTAAGACTTGAGTACTCTGTCCATGAGGTGGAGGAGTTTCATTCAAAAAAGTCCGACTCGCAGGAACTGCCTCATCTTAGCGCGGTTCCGTTCTTATCCCTAGTCTAATTTCGAAAGATTAAAATAGAAGCAGTTATTATTTTGTTGAGAGGAGATCGTTGACCGTTGATGATGCAAGGTAGGGATTGTCCGGGTTAGGTCACTGCTACTTAATAATACATACCCCATATGTGTAGGTATGTGGGCATATATATGTACATATGTGTGCGTGTATATGTGTATGTGTATATGCATATATATAAATATATATATATTATATATGTATATATATATATATATATATATATATATATATATATATATTTACATAGATATGTGCATATATTAGTGTTAAATATGTCCTACTTGTATTTACAGCCCTGATGAAGGCTTGAAGTTCAAGCCGAAACGTCGGCACAATAAAACCATTTTTACGATAAAATGTAGTTTTATTAAGTAGCAGTGACCGAACCCTGACAGTTATATTTTGGTTCCACCAGTCTTGAAAGGTAGGATTTACAATCTGACCTGGAAGGGTCGGCAACACAAGAAACCGTCCCGCTAGTTGCAAGGTCTTGGAATCTTGGAAATCTATATTTCTAACAATAAATTGTTTTTGTTATTTTACTTAACCTGTTTTATTTTCGAATACATTATCCAACTATAAGCAATTAAAAAATAACAAGGAATAAAATACAGGCGAAAAGAACACTTCGAATAAGCGAAATCAATTACTTTAAAGCTTTAAGCTCTTATTTCTCCGATTGACATCGCCTAATCAAAACTTTCATTAGAACCTTTTATGTAGAGCATTTAATAAGCTCTCTAATGGTATTCTTCCGTTTACCAAAATTCTCAACAGTTTTCGAGATATTAAAGAAAGTTCCCAAAATTTATATTATTTCTAGCAACAGAAAATTGGCCTCATTTTTCATATCCTGTTTTACACACAAAATTTTCGCAACATAAGAAATTACAAAACTAAAAAGCAATAAAAAACGAAGGGAAAGAGACAAAAATTACAACAAGAACGACAAAAACCCGTTCATAAGAACAAAACAGACGTATTTGAAGTTTTAAGCACTTATTTCTCCGATTGACATAACCTAATCAAAAATAGTTTTAGAATCTTTTTTGTAGAGAATTTAGTAAGCTTTCAAATAGTTTCTATCCACTTACCACGATTTCCCAACCGTGTTCGAGATATTAATGAAAGTATACGAACTTCCCAAAACTTTTCATGTCTGTTCATAAAATATTTTATTCTAACCCTTCCTTAACTCCAAACGTAACAAAACTTTCAACATATTAGTTTTAATGAAAGTAGAACATGCAGATAAAGTTTCAACTGAATCCCATGATTCTAAGTACCCAAACCAAAAACGGTATTCAAAAAATATTTTTCCAATTTTCTCAAAAACGGTTAAAGCTATCGCCTTGAAAATGGTTTCATTCGTTTTCCTAGCCCAGGAATCATATAAAACGAGTACTTAGAAGCTTATGAACTCAAAAACGTAAGCGTTACGATTTTTTTTGCGCGAATTTCGCCCCAAACGCCATCTTCCGGTAGGCGGATTTCGCTGGTTAACGAACTTGACCTTTCAAATTGGACGACGGATTTTTGTACCAAATTTCATCAAAATCGGACCATTCGTCTTCGAGCTAGAGAGCGAACAGACAAATATATATATATATATATATATATATATATATATATATATATATATATATATAAATATATACATATATATATATATACAAATTTGAACCACCATCATTTTCGGTCTCTAGGGGTTCTGAAACGCAAAATTTTCTAGTCGGCACTTCCGGATTGTTTCATTGTATCAACCTTATAAGCGGGGTTCCTCCCTATGGGGGAGGGAGGAACCGCGCTAAAAAGAAAACTCATCGCCTCTACTTTCGCTAGAAAAAGGCGGCACCTGTAGATAACTTGTCCTAAAAATCTTAGATGAGTCTATAGGGTAAAATTGAAAGACGCGGAAAACGCTTTTAATTAGTATTTTGATTCAAATAACTGGTGGAAGTAATTGTTTGTGATTATTACATGTTTTATTTAATTTATTTATGGAGCTCCGCAACAGCAAGGTGATCTGCTCACATATTTCATGAAAGTAATATAAGTAAACAAATAGAAGTAAATAAAATATTAAAAGATATAAGGTAAACACAAGGGCTACAAAGCACAAAATAAAGTTAACAAAATAAAAACGAACAAAAACAAATAAAATAAAAAAAAAAAAAAATAAAAAAAAAAAAAATAAAATAGAAGAAGAAAGAAGTACAAAACAATAACTGAACTATTATAATAAGAAATAATAAAGTATCTGATAGTTTATTTCAATATAAAAATCATTATTCTATGACGAGACACTCACACACACAAACACACACACACACACATACACACACACACACATTTATTCGCAATCGCTTCAATAAACCATACATACATTCAGTTGAGTCATATTTTGTCGTACAGTTTCATTTTATGTAAGTGTTGTAGAATAGTAACAATGTGTGGGCTTTTTTCAGAAAATAGTTCGGACATGTCATGTGGAATCGTTAAATAGTCTCATGTTCTGCATTCTGTAAGTAAGTGTTTAACTGTTAGTTGTCTGTTGCATGTCTGACATATTGGACTGTCTTGTCTAGTCATGAGATGGGAATGTGTTAAATGAGTGTGTCCAATTCTCAGTCTTGTAATTACTACTTCATCACGTCTTGATAGCTGCGGACTAGCTCGCCATTCATGAGTACTGCTTTCTATCTCCCTCAGGAGGGTATCTCTTGTGCTGTACCATG
The DNA here is from genome assembly GCA_946811695.1 of Gonocerus acuteangulatus. Lineage (NCBI taxonomy): Eukaryota > Metazoa > Arthropoda > Insecta > Hemiptera > Coreidae > Gonocerus > Gonocerus acuteangulatus. The sequence continues at coordinate 2,354,448 of OX328129.1, read as the reverse complement.
AGGCTTCCCATCCTAGACGGATATTATCCGTAATTAGTCTTCCGTAATTAGAAGTGTAAGTCTTCAGTCGTAAGTAAGTTCAAGTCAACTGATTCTCCTCTGCTTGCTTGTTTTGCTTGTTCGTCTGCTGTTGTGGATTGTCCAATATTTTCATGTCCTGGTACCCACAACATTGCTACCAGTATGTTGTGTGTCTGAAGTCTGATGATGTGCTCTAAAATTTGTATGATGATAGGATTAGTGTTATATATGTGTAAGGAGAGTAAACAACTTAACGAGTCTGAGCATAGTGTTATGTTCTGTGTTGTAGTTTGTACGTTAGTTAGACCTAAGAGAATTCCGTGCAGCTCAGCGGTGTGTATGCTCGTGCATTTCGGTAACGTGGCGAGATATTTTTCTTGATTTATAATAGCAGCTGCACCGACGCCAGCATTCATCTTAGATCCATCAGTGAATAGGTGCAGTGTATCTGTGTTTGTCTGCGTTAAATGTTTGTATGCAGTCTGGTAAAAGTATTTAGAAAGTGTGTCAGTCTTTTTAAATGTTGTCAGAGTCAAGTCAATTTTTAAGTTATTTACTCTCCAGGGTGGAATTGAGAGATGTGTTTGCGTGTACGTCGGTTGTGTAAGAACATGTCCATTCTCTCTATCAAGCATACAGCGTACTATGAGCGGCTTTTGCTTTGCTTGTCTCTCTGAGTATATATCTGCATAGGGATTGAATAAAAATGAATTTACGCACTGTGAATTTAATGATTTTGTAATAAATTTGAGACACATCATCTGACGTCTATTATTCAGTGGAAGCTCTCCCGATTCTGCATAAAGACTGTTTACGGGGCTGGATCTAAATGCTCCTAAAGCTATCCGGATTCCCGTATTATGTACTGTATCTAACGCTTTCAGAGTACTTGAACTGGCAGATGAATATACTATAGAACCATAATCCAGTAGCGACCTGGTAAAGGCTCGATAAAATCTAAGCATGGTACATCTGTCAGCTCCCCACTTAGTGTTACTAAGAATCCTCAAGAAATTCAGCGATTTGTTGCATTTATTGAGGAGTCCTTGGATATGGGGTCCCCATGTTAAGCGATGATCGAATGTCACTCCAAGAAATGTTAGTATTCGTGTTTGTGTTATGTGATTATTGTTTAATGTTAAATTAGAGTTTGGCATGTTATGTTTTTTTTGTAAATAAGATGTACTTGGATTTATCATCAGAAAATTTAAATCCAGTCATAGAACACCAGTATTCCAAAGAATTAATTGTGTCCTGAATCTTTTCCATGGCGGTGTGTGTATTAGCTGATGTGACATACAATAATAGATCATCAGCATATTGACAGTATGATACTCCTTGCGGAATAAAGCGTCCAACGGAATTGATAGCTATATTGAAGAGTGTGGTACTCAGAACTCCACCTTGAGGCACTCCATTTTCCTGGAGAAACTCATCAGAATGAACTGAGCCTATCCTCACCCTGAAACACCGATTAGACAAGATTAGACAAGTTTTATTTAATAAACTCATTTAATTTGTCCAATACAATCGTTTGAAGTAACGGACAACACAGGCCTGTGTTAGCTGACGAAGCTTACTTAATTCTTCGAATCAATTTTTTTCAAAATAGCGGTGGGAAATTCAGAAAATCAAATATATGTAGGATACGCCACTAATAGTCGATACAGCTGGATTCATGAATCTTCAGCTGTAGTAAAAAGGTCTCCACAATGAAATGAACAAATCGCAGGTTTCTTTGGGCGTCGTTCAACGACGTATACGATACACGATATATCGTAAGCGATATGCAGAGACAAAATAGTTAAAATGTAAATGGATGCGATAAAAAGGTTCACAGCAGCTCGATTGCAAAAAATATCGCAAGCGACATATCTCTCGAAGTGCCGCTTGTCGGTCTCTCCAGCGATTAGTTTCGTACGATATTTCTAGCTGCGAACATGTCAGGAAGAAGAGAAGGCAGTTCTGTGATTTCTTTCATTAATTCCTTAGTGCCTTCCTTTCAATGCAGCTCTCTATGTTAAAAATAAATTTATTGGGAGGATGGGGGGAATCTTAATTTTAAGCAGAAACCCTGAGGACGCCGGCAGAATGTCGGTTATTCAGGACCGCCACATGGGGAAGGGGGGACTGCTGGGTACAGCTGTCCCGGGCCAGGGCGCCGTGGGGGATGGAAAAAAATCTATAGGTTATGAGCTTGTAAATAGAATGGGGTTTAGAAATATAGACGGGCGTAGCATATATTTATTGGAATGGGATCTATATTTTTTTAATGTACATAAACGACAAAACAAGTCCAGTCCCAGAATAATATATTTCATTAGGAGTCGTAATAAAACTACAAGTACCGAAAGTGACCTTTGCTGCACTGATTGTCGCTTTTTATTCTCATTTCGCTCAAGATGAAAATAATTTTAAAATGTCCAAAGTCCTATATCAAAGTACTAGAATTTTCAGTCTGGCTCTGAGAGTGGGGGCCCGGCTCTGAGATGTGGGGGCCCGTGATCTGGTCCTGGGCCCGGCTCTGAGATGTGGCGGCCCTGCGGTTATCACCACATCCTCACGGCCGGATCCAGAAGACCATAATGTATTTAAAAAAGTCCGTCACGCAGGAGCTGCATAACTAAGCACTTTCCTCAGAATTTGGGTAGTGTAGACTGCTTTCCAGAACAATTTGCTTAAAATATCCTACATAAATAAAATAAAAACATGAATAGTTCTCTTTTAATTTTGTAATGAGTAACTGATAAATTATTAATTTGCTTCCAGAGTTATGTTTACACATGGTACCTACTACACTACGTAGTAAATAAAAAATCCTCATATTATTGTATTTTGATCTAACGCAGGAACCGGATACAGTCCCTCTAGCGCTCCTTGCGGCGGCTTTGTGAACCTATGTCTGCCTGGCTTTTCTATTGAAATATATTACAAAGTAAACCCCCCTTTCCGATTGACCGATTCAGCTCATTTTTACAACACTTCTTTCTCATGAGTTACCCACGACGTATACCGCGTTTCGTTACAATACAGCAGAAATTACGACCAGTATGAGTATATTAGTAATTTAGGTCCGGAGTAAACCCCCCCTCCTTATGAACCGATTTAGTTTATTTAACTAACAATGGTAATCTACAGGTAAATAACACATATTTACCTGTAGATTACCACTACGAATACCGAGTTTCGTCGAAATATACCAAAAATCACGGTTAGTAGTGGCGAATTGGTATTGTCGGTCCGGAGTTAACCCCCCCTCCTTATGAACCGATTTGGTTTCTTTTTATAGCTCAGTTTTCTCTCTATATTACCAGTACGAATAACAAGTTTCGTTGAAATATAGCAAATATCACGGCTGAAATGGTCAAATTAGTGTTTTGGGTTCGGGGTAAACCCCCCCTTCCGGTGGACCGATTTTAGTGGTTAACGAACTCGTTCAATCGTTTGCTAATTGAATGCTATATACCAAGTTTCGTGACGAAAAAACAAAAACTCTGGCCGCTATCGTGTTAACAGACACACATATATATATAAATTTTAACGGGGGTCATTTTCGGTGTCTACTAGGTAGGATCGATAAAGATTTGAAGAAATTTTTCAAAAATTCCGTCATGAGTCCAACCTCAATAGCTACTTTCCTTCGGAGGAAAGTGCTAACACGTACCGAGGAAGTCTAGAAGATTAGAATTTAACGGCGGTACGACATCTGGCCCATTATTGCCAAAATCAGCTGGGAATTTTCTCAACGGGTCCTGAAATGAGAAAAATCCCTGCTTTGGTGGGATTCGAACCCCAATCTCCCTCATTAGAATCCAAGGCGTTAGCCACTAGACCACGGAGAGACCTTAGAAATCTGCAATGTACCTATCATACAAATGTAACACATGCTTCTTCCAGGTACGTCGGCGTGTCTATATTTCATTTTGCCGTGTCTTCTGTCATCGTCGTTCAAGCTTCAAGCAATGTCATACTGGTAACAACCTGTTCCATACATGTGCGCACGCAGCTCAGGCTACTAAAGGTGAGAACTAAGCAGGTAACAGGGGTAAAAATAATTATATCAAAACTTAGTTACCAAATAAATTATTGGAATTTACCTAAAACAAATATAGAAACGAATTTTGGGGACGACAGTTAAAACAAATATGCGAAACCTTGAACGGGAGTAGGTTACTGGATGTATGTAACTGCCGAGCGCCAAACCCTTGCTAAAAGGTTGTAGAGCCCAATGTTGTAAAGCAATCTCTAGACGGAGCCACTACAGTGCCTTTGGGCTTTGCACAAAACAAAAAAAAAAAAAACAAAAATAGAAGAGTGCTCGTTGGCGCTTCGGGACTACTCTCTTTGGGACGGCTCCACATTTCCCTTGCCGTCCAATACTTGGCCGTGTGCCTGAAGGCGAGGCCCCGGTAGCGTTGGCAGAACCGCCCTGAATGTACTAGACGTGATCAATTTGGCGTGGATTTCGCACTTTTTGGACAGATATATTGTGATTGGTGACAATTAATCTCCACTTTTTCGACCGATTCTAGTATCTTTCTGAGTCTCGACGCCCCCTTCAATCCTCAGAGTGAATTTTATTTACACCATTTAAATATTTCCCGAAAATGCGCACGAAATTTTTGACTGACCTAATATTAAGCATATTTTAACATTAAAGTATTTAATTGTTCAAGTAGAATATTTATGATTTTTTAATTTTAGAGAAAAATGCGAAATGCACAGAGTTTTGCTTTAAAAATGTCCGATGAGAAGAGAAGATATGAAAATATTCTTTATGGTTGCATTCGGGAGACTATTGAGCACCATTTGGCAATTATCAGGTATGCTATTCGTGAGTACACATGCTTATGTTTACATACACACACACACATAGGCTACAAATCCTTTCCCACCCAATGTAACAAACATAAACTTGTTCTCCACCAAAGAAGAAGGGTCGAACCTTTAGGGGGGGAGGTAAAACCTTAGCCTTACGGATCAATTTTCCTTCTTGTCAGAGGAGGCTAAATACTGGAGAGGATTGGATACAGCAGAGTGAGGGGTGTAGATTAAAGTACGAGGGTTCTGGAAGAAACTCTGTATGTCTTCCGAAGAGCCATTTCCGTCAAGGAGGTGGAGGAGGAGTAAAAAGTATTGTGTCGTTGTAACATTGGATGTGAAGAATGCATTTAACTCTGCTGGATGAATTGAGAGGAATGGACAATACTTCCTCTGGACTATCAACAACTACTTCCCTGAAAGATTCCTCTGAGATAGGAAGTGGATGATGGTTCAAGAACCTATAGTATTACAGCTGGCGTTCCTCAGAGTTTTTAGGCCCTTTGCTGTGGTACGTCACGTACGACTTATATTTCCTATTGGCGGTGGAAACGCCTACGGTGGGCTTCGCTAATGACCTTGTCAGTGGCTGTCAACGGGAGGTCTGCAACTTGCAGATCATAAAACCGAGGGAATAAAAATTTCAAAACATAGCGACTGTCGGAGGATTGGACCTCTATTGTCTGAGATTCATCAGATATCTCGGCGAGCAAAGTGATGCTACATTACATTTTGTTGGCAAAATCAAAGACTACTAGCTAAAGTGACCAGCTCCACCTTGTTGTATGTGGCTCTCAACTCGCTGAATGCCAGGGCGACAAAGGTATATGGACATATTTGTAACCGTATTTATCACCGAAGTGCTCTGTGGGTCGTCCGATCTTTTCTAGCAGTGCGTTATCATAGACCTTCTGAAAGAAGAGTGTAATAAGATCTACACTGATGCCCAATGCCAGACAGTCATTAGAAAGAAAGCAATGTTACAATATGGAGATGGGAAGACATCTAAGATGCATAAACATCTGGAGGATGGACAGTGTAAGTCCTAATATCCAGATATGAATAGAGGGGTAACATAGAAAAGTAGAGAATTACGTCGGAAAATTGCCCATACTGGATGGTGTCATGAGGCATCATGTCCTATAGACCCCCCCCCCCAGATGTAGGAGACTAAGGAGCACGTGTTCTTTGGATGCCTGCAATTCTCCGTCGAAAAAGAAGAATTAGACAGAAAACTGGAAGGGGTTCTGAAGCAATAAATCTAGTCAGATTAATCCTGGCCACTAGCGGAGTAGGAATGAGAGAGAAGTTGCCTGACTGTGTTTTGAACATACGCAAAGAGTGTTTGAGGTGAATAGGGAGGAGGAATCTCACACTATTGTGGCTAGAAAGCCACAAGGAGGAGTTCAGAAGAACTCCTCCGATCAATGAAAGCTATTGCCACTAACCTACTTATATATATTTTAATAAAAACACACATTCACCTTTCCCTAGCGCCCCATTTCATAACATCTGGGGGATATCAATGCTAAACTTATTGAGTGGAGAAGTCCTATTAGCATGCTTAGATTTTGAATTCTGTAGTCACCTACTATCAATTTTTTTTTTTTTTTTTTTTTTCCTTTTCAACCATAACCGCCGTTCTAAAAAGCCCCTACAAACATCTATAAAACTTTGGTTAGCAACCTGACGAGATGATAAACCAAAATTAAATACAATACTTTATTTTGACAACTACAGGAATGATCTATCTTCCATCAATTCATATAAACCTTTATGTAAATACTGATAAATTTAAATAAATTATTGTTTGTTGCAGATTCTTTAAGATTTTCCAGAATATTTATTCACTGAACTTTCTAGCAAGTTTCATTGGTTCTGGTTTAATCCTATGTGCAGTTGGATACATGGTTACGGCAAGTATTCCATCTTTGGGTAGTCATTTATATTTCCTCTTTATTTATTTAACTACATCAATACATTTTAAATAATTGCAGATTAGATTCCTGTTTTGGAGGGGAATAAACAGACAAGGTTAAATACTTATAGATTATGTTGAAAAAGTGCTGATAAAGGTTACCCCTAACTGTAAGATATATTTTATTCTTATTATTAATTCGTGATGTATCGGGCTTCATTGGTGATGGACCTCCCTCAGTCTAGGAAACCCAGTGGAATATTGGTGATGGACCTCCCTCAGTCTAGGAAACCCAATGGAATATTGGTGATGGACCTCCCTCAGTCTAGGAAACCCAATGGAATATTGGTGATGGACCTCCCTCAGTCTAGGAAACCCAATGGAATATCGGTGATGGACCTCCCTCAGTCTAGGAAACCCAATGGAATATCGGTGATGGACCTCCCTCAGTCTAGGAAACCCAATGGAATATTGGTGATGGACCTCCCTCAGTCTAGGAAACCCAATAGAATATTGGAGTAATTATTTATTTAAATTTTAACTTCCAGTATTATTAACTAAGAATTTTGGGACGGGTTATCTATAGGTTACCACCCTTTTCTAGCCAGGATAGGGCTGATGCCTTTTCTTTTCTCTAAAGAAAAGACAACACCCCATTGTGGGAATCGAACCCACGTCCTTTGGCATGGAGTGTTAAGTGCTCCCACCTTAACTCTCACGGACGCCGGGCCTCCATTGGGATAATAATGCATGGGCTTTTGGTAAATTTTTAAAGGTCTCATTTTAAGTGTCTTTATGAGAAATTTACAAATATTGATGAGAGTTATTTTACAATAACAATTAAGGAAAGTGCAAAAATGCGCAAGTTTGTCTTGTGGTCTAATGATTATAAACCTCTTGCCGAATGTGCAATAAGGTTCACAGTCTATAACTATATGTGTGATTACTTCCTGAGTAATCAATGATACGCCAGGCAATGATAGCCACGTAGTTCTTTGCCCTAAAAAACAAACAAAACTTCCTGATAAATAGAAACGCAGATCCTCCTTGGAGACTGAGATTGTCTTGTAGACAGAACATTATTCATTCTGAATTTATTGTAATGTTTTCCAATGCTTCTAATTTGAGCAAGTTGTCCTAAAAAAGAGAATGTAATATGTAGATTGAGGTAGGCCAGTGTCTTTCCGCAGGATAATTCCATGTATCTTTAAATAAGATTTAGAGAAGAAGCATTTATTTCTCTGTATCTATTTCTACACATTTTTGTTTGAATTTATTGAATGTAACTTACAGATTATTCAACAACATATGAAGGTTTAGATGCCCATTGTAAGCACCTTTCCTTTTCTAATAAAAAGATTGCCGATCTTCAAACCACCGAGGAGCTCATTACTGCCCTCAATGAGCCCAAAAGCAGATTGCCATTATAAAGATAATGATATTGTATAATATTTTTCCAGGGCCCGGACAGCAACATCAGATCTTCACTAGCTTTCACGGTTGTCGTAGGAGCAGAATTGATATTTGTTGGTGGTTACTGCTATTATGGTCAGCAAGTTATTGATGAAGTAAGGTGTACATTTCTTCATTTAGGACCAAAAATTAGTATCTGATTCCCATAAGCTGGAGCACTAAAAATGAATTAATTTTATAATTATTAGCAAAAACTAATTCTTTATTTTAATTATTTTGCAGAACATTGCTGATTATAACTTAATTACATTAACTGAAAATGTCCTATCTCCTTCTGGTACTTTGTTGTATACATTCTGTATAGTTTTGACAAGGGATTTAAAACATTTCTGTCGCCCACATTTTTTGAGCAGGGGTCACCCCATGTTCTAGTGGCTAACACCTTAGATTCTCATGCGGGAGATGGGGGCTTGAGTCCTGTCAGCTGAAGGAATTTTCCTCATTTTAGGGCTCGTTGAAAAAATTCCCGTCTGCACCATGGATGCCTGCGCTAATGACCCAGATGTCGGTGTGCCATAAAAAAAAACAAATAGCACCTCTTCCAGGGATTATTTTATGAAATATTCTCTTGTCCAATCATAGCAGCAAACTACCTCACAACTTCTCAAGATACGACCTTAAAGAGGGGCAAGATAAAGCATAAAACATGTTTGGCTGATAAAGGAGATTGGTGTAAAATTGGAGTTTTTATTTTACTCTCACCAAAACTACACAGAATATCAATAGGAAATTGGGTCTTTTAATAAAGATACAATATATTTAGTTTATTTGTTATAATTCTTCAATTTCAATTTTTTTTTTCCAGTCGTCAGGGATCAGGGATACTGTTTATGACTTGCCTTGGTTTGAGCAGCCAAAGAAGATATGTGTTTTATACAGAATTATAATGTCCCGATGCAGTATTCCTCTAACACCCTCCGCCTACGGTCTCAAGCCTATGTGTTACGCTACTTTCGGGGAAGTGAGTATAGAACTACCAACTATTTCAGTTTATAAAATAGTCAATAGGAATCAAGTATGATATATCACTGTCAATATGTTGGAACATAGAAGTGATGAGGGGTTCAAGTGGATTCGAAAAATGGAAAATTATAGAAATAGGACAGAAATGACCTATATTTTGAATTATGAGACTCAGCCTGGCAATTAATGCTGGCTCGACACAGAGACTATAGTCTGTGTTATCAATAATCTATACTTTGAATCCTAGTCATGAACTTAGCATCAACTAATGTGCAACAAGTGGTGAGCCCAATTGTATCCATTTCTTGGTCGATCTTGATAATAACAAGGTCACCACAATAAAGCTTAGAGGGCGAGGTTAGCTCAGTGGTAGAGCACTGGACTTATGTGCAGGAGGACCTGAGTTCAAAACCCAAGCACACCAAACATTTTATCTTCTGGTGTCTGCGAGTTGGATTCGGGGTGCCAGGCCATCTTCAGGCCCAACCCGCCTTTAATGGGTTCCTTCAAAGGGGTAAATCAGAGGGCCAGAGCATAGTTCTGACCACACTATCTCCCTAGTATGCCGTATGTTCAAGAATCAGGCATCTACAATATCTGCCCCTCTGGGCCTTCATGGCCTGTTACGATTTTTTTTTCAAGGTCACCACAATAAAATTCTCAACACTTTTGAATATAATTTTGGAATACTCAAAGAGAGCTAAGATACTTTTCCTGACTGAGCTAATTTTGTAAAGCAGGTGAAGTTACTGAAAAATGAATTTTGGAATACCTTAATCCTGGACCCCCGTTACAGGCTTGAATTTACCTAACTAAAACAATCGAATATATCTTCATTTATTTTGTGTAGAGAAATTCTTTACAAACAGCTACCAGAATCTTAGTACAGTTCTATGTGAAGTAGTATCAAGATGAGATTAACTGGCAGAGCAACGCTCCATGACTAGTACTTCAAGTCTCCCTAATTGTAGGATTTAAAATAATAAGCATAGGGAACCGTTATAAGTAACTCTAATTTTTTATTTAAATTTTAACGTCTGTTAAAATTTAAATAAAAATGTATTTACACTTGCCAAAACATAGTGGAGTGGGGAGGGTAGCCGAAAGGGTCAAACTTTTCTCACCGCTCAACTATGTTTTCACCCAAATATCAACTTGACACAGGCCTCAATGTAAACTTATCTACACAAAGATGTAAAACAAAAAAAATTAAACAGAAAATATCTTATCACTAGATTACAGATAATAATAAATTCCACACGAACCCAGTTTTATATGTATAATTTGTTAAATTATAATCAAACACGTTATAATGCTGGTCATTGATGCCTTAGTCTATTACTCCTATATTATTTATATACATATAAATGTTTAAAGGAAGGTGGAACTATTAAGATTCTGGTCTAAGGTTTTAAAGAACTTCTATTTACAAATTAAGGTTATGTGTATTAGGGTTGAATCTTAAGCCGAACATTGGTTACTATAACACATTTCTTATTTAAAAGAAGTAGTTTTATTAACTTCATAAGCAAACCCCAACAATATTCATCCTTTTTATAACTATTTAAGTTAATTTTCTACTAAAAGTATGGGAAATACAACTTTCTGTATTTATTTATTTCAGATTCTTCATGCGTCCTATTCCTACTTCAATCTTCTCTTTGCTGCAAGGGCCAACTAGTCGAGCGTTTCCTTTCTTTTACGCTCAAGACTGTAGTAGTGTAAATAATACACTAGCAAAATATCAAAATAAACTGTGTTTATTAACATTTATCAATTATTCCTATTATATTCCAAACCATACTCCTCAAACTACTACTATGGAAAAACATTTTTAAAATACTTTTATTATGGGATTGAAGCATTTAGTTTGATCTCCATTGTACAATATATTCTTATATGTTATGTACAGTGGCGGCTAAAGGGGGAAGCTTGGGGGCCCTCCAAAATGAAAATTCACAATGTTTTTCAAAAATAGTTTTGAAGTTAGTCTAGTAAATAGTTTAGGCAAATTCATAGTAATAAGATCTTAGTTCTTAGTTTATCAAATACTTCCTTAATGATTTCCAGGTGCCTGGTTATAAAAATTTGATTTTACACCCCCAGGAACGGCGGTAAGGCCATACTAAATTAGCCCCCTCCCAGAAATGTTCGTCCATAGCCGCCTATTGTTATGTATATTTTCATATGAATGCGAAGACTTTTAGATTTATCTTTTTATTTTCCAGATTTTATTATTTAGTTTAGAGACATCTAGTAAAGTGATGAGCCTAAGTTAGTATTTGTAGACTATTTACGCCACAACATTAGCAATATCGCAGAGTATTTTATTAAATACAGAGGGATTTCCACATCTAGATTCCACTAGGAATATCTGTGTGGACCATCAACTTGCAAGGACTCGAGTATTTAATACAGAGGGATTTCCACATCTAGATTCCACTAGGAATATCTGTGTGGACCATCAACTTGCAAGGACTCGAGTATTAAATACAGAGGGATTTCCACATCTAGATTCCACTAGGAATATCTGCGTGGACCATCAACTTGCAAGGACTCGAGTATTAAATACAGAGGGATTTCCACATCTAGATTCCACTAGGAATATCTGTGTGGACCATCAACTTGCAAGGACTCGAGTATTAAATACAGAGGGATTTCCACATCTAGATTCCACTAGGAATATCTGCGTGGACCATCAACTTGCAAGGACTCGAGTATTAAATACAGAGGGATTTCCACATCTAGATTCCACTAGGAATATCTGTGTGGACCATCAACTTGCAAGGACTCGAGTATTAAATACAGAGGGATTTCCACATCTAGATTCCACTAGGAATATCTGTGTGGACCATCAACTTGCAAGGACTCGAGTATTAAATACAGAGGGATTTCCACATCTAGATTCCACTAGGAATATCTGCGTGGACCATCATCTTGCAAGGACTCGAGTATTAAATACAGAGGGATTTCCACATCTAGATTCCACTAGGAATATCTGCGTGGACCATCAACTTGCAAGGACTCGAGTATTAAATACAGAGGGATTTCCACATCTAGATTCCACTAGGAATATCTGCGTGGACCATCAACTTGCAAGGACTCGAGTATTAAATACAGAGGGATTTCCACATCTAGATTCCACTAGGAATATCTGTGTGGACCATCAACTTGCAAGGACTCGAGTATTAAATACAGAGGGATTTCCACATCTAGATTCCACTAGGAATATCTGTGTGGACCATCAACTTGCAAGGACTCGAGTATAGTCTGCACTAATATACAATGGAAACTATTCTAAAACATTCAATTTCATGCGACACCACAATCCTTACCAACCAAATTCTCTTTTTTTCCCCTATTTTTTAGAGTGTATTGATTGAAGAGGCCATTAACACCAACATGAATAACAAAAGCATCTTTAGTTGAGAAAGTAATTCTTCAGGGTATTTACCTTCCTAAAAATATAAACGTCATGAAAACACAAAATAAAAATAATTATAATATTAACATCTAGCTAGATATTAAATAATACAATGTATAAATTTAATGTATTATTGAATAAATATCATAAAGTAGTGGCCAGTAGAGGAGGAAGAGCAACGTATCTATTCAACTCGAAGAAATATCGTCATAAGTAATGTCGGTGGACTGTAGAATGTGTCAATCCAAGTTTTTCTGCTAACTCTTCTATTGTTACAACAGGATTTTCTTCTATAGTAGCCCACAGGAGTTGGTCGTCAAGCTCTGTTGCTAGACCTGTACGAGGCTAGTCTTCAAGCTTATGGTTTCCCGCTCAAAATCTTTCAAACCACTGCTGTACTTGTTGCTCAATAATGACATTTTCGCCAAATATTTCTACAAGTCTTCGAAATGTTGAAGCAGCAATTTCTCCTTTATCAAATTCCAAAAGCATAACATGGCATAAGTGGTGTCTTGGGAGATCCATTTCAAATGAAATTTCAGCACAGAATAAATAAGTTTCCCCAACCAAAACATGATAAATACAAGTGCATTGAATGCAATAATAAACAAAAAATGTGAACAAAAATAAATTGAAAAGGAGAAAACATAAACAGACGGAATATTAAACACCGGCATTACTTATGGGGGGACTTGATACATACAAAATAACGGAAGATTTTAATAATCTGCTGAAATCTACAGCAGACTTTTCTTCAAGCATGAAGATAATTGAAATATGTCTCCCATTAGTGTTAAGAGTATACTACGGCTGTGGGAGGTGAAGGTTTGGGAGGAGAATTCAAATAAAACAACATTTTACTTATAAGAGAACATTTTTAATTACTATTTAATTACTATTTAATTACTATTTAATTTAATATTTCTAAAGTAAAGCTTGATACTTTTCATTTGGAGAGTATCAACACATTAGGAAATATATTCAGTCTTTTCACAGGCTTATATTCACTTTCATTAAATTATTTTGACTCTTTTCTATATAAGAACCAGCAGTTTCTTACATGATTCCAGTTTTTCATAACTGTTTGATAAGATTTTCATGAGTATTAGATCATCGTTGATAACAAAACATTGCCTTCAGGGTTATTCCATTCTTTGTTGAGAAAAGATTGTTGACCGTTGGTAATGGCAAGGGAGATTTAGTCAGGTTTTGGTCATGGTATCTTAATAAAACTACATTTTTTATAAAAAAAAAAATGTGTGTTATTTTTGCCGACGTTTCGACTTGAAATTCAAGCCTTCATCAGGGCTTAAAAACAAGGGGGACAGAGTTAATACTATTTTATATACAGAAGAAATTAGAGAAAAAATATTATACATGGACGAGGAGGAATGAGGCATTTACCATACTTACCATACGTATCATTCATCCTAGTCTATGTATAATGTTTTTTCTTTCATATCTTCTGTATATAAATTAGTATTAACCCAATCCTCCTTGTTTTACAGCCCTGATGAAGGCTTCAATTTCAAGCTGAAAAATCTGCATAAAGAAAAAATGTTTCTTATAAAACATTTTATTTATTTTATTAAGATACCATGACCAAACACTGATTTCATTCTTTATTCTAAAAGAAAAAATCAGTCCCGTAACAGATCACAAGGGCCCAGAGGGGCAGATACTGTAGAGGTATCTAATTCTTGACCATACGACACACTAGGGAGATAGTCAATACTATGCTCTGGCCGCCTGATTTTCCCCTTGGCTGCTAGAGTCATTAGCACCCAAGGTACCCATTATTAATTAAATTAATTAAAGGCTGGGTAAGCCTAGGGACGATCTGGGACCCCAAATCCAACCCTCGAACGACAGCACTAGAAGAAAAAAATCTTTAGTGCGCGCTCGGGTTTTGAACCTGGTCCTTCAGTTCATTAGTCGAGTGCTCTACCACTGAGCTAACCTCGCCCTCTTTATTCTAAACAAAAAGTAATACTTGGGAAAAGTACTTTGAGACACCATTCAACTGATTCAATATACACAAACTTCCTCTTTACGTCCAACTCCGATGATATGCGGAATATTAAGGATAAACATTGATTAATAATAATGAAATTAAATTCAGCATATAAATGAACCGTAGCACAATATAGTGTTATCAATAAGAACTAATACTCAAATATCTTATACAATTACATTAATTGCTAAGCAAATATTACTTTATAGGTAGATACATTTCTTAACAACATTTAAAATAAATATTGTAAAAAACAGTCAATATTTGCAAAATTACTTCAGGTATTTCGGCAGATCAAATTTTAGGACCTGTGGGATTGTTTTCATAAGAATGGTTAATATTATATTACAATCTCTGCCGCCTGGAGATTTCCTAAACAACACAGGATAATCCAGAGGATGTCTATGTAAAAGTACATGTTTAAGCGTGACACTGAACACTTTAAAGCTTTGATCACACAGGCAGTAGCTCCTCAAAGCACTTATCGTTCATTATAAATAAAACTATTTTTTTTTTGAGGAAGTGAATGTTTTTAATTTCTCCTTGATGTCTAAATCACTATATTATAAGAGCTCAAGCATTCGATCATGTTTGGCACTCGGGATTGCCGTACAAAGTAAAGCCAATACTTTCACAAAACTATTTCCTTGTCCTCAAATCCTACCTGTCAAATAGATCCTTCCAAATAAAACAAGGCACAACTCTTTCACCGACCTGCTCCACAAATGCTGGAGTCTACCAAGGGAGTATTATTGGTCCTCTCCTTTTTCTTCTTTACACTGTGGATATTCCTACACACCCCCAAATCCTACTAACCACCTACTCAGATGACACAGCCATCCTATCAACTTCCCAACTCCTGCAGGACCATCTTACCGCAATGGAACATTGGAGTGAAAAATGGAGAATAAAAATCAACCCGGAAAAGACAAGAACTGAACAAAAGATATGGACTTCTTGGACCTTCATCTAAATTATCGATTCATAACAAACTAAAGGTATACAAAACAATCATTCGACCAATATGGACATACAAACTCAAACTCTGGGCATCTGAAGAAACGTCCAACATCTACAGAATACAGGCATTCCAGTCCAAAGTTCTCCACAAAATTATAAATGTCGATTTCATGTCTCCAACAAAACCCTTCAAAATGAACTTAACATCCCCTTAGAGTCCTTGACCTTGCTGAAATCCGTTTCCAAACATTCCTAAGTTGTCCTAGCATCCTATAATCCTGAAGGTCTATCCTTATCCTCCCAATTCCAACCAGAAAATCCTCCCAGGTGATTAAAGAGACAGTGGCCTCAAGATAAACTGACAGCTGATCTTTTTGTGATCATTAAAATATTTGTTTACTCAGCTCTGGAAGTATCAACAATGAATAGTTGGCTTCTTTAAAAATTTGTGTTATTTTTATTTTATTTTTCATTCTTTGTTTTGATCAATTTGAACATAATGTATCTGCGTCAAGAAACTTGATCATTGTACAGTTTACATTTTGTACAGATTTCAAATAAATGAGAAAAAAAAGGAAGTATTTCCCAACCCTGGTAAGTTGGAAGGATAATTCTGTATATTTTTATGTTTCCCTTTGATTGTCCTGTGAATATTACAGCCATTATTGGTAGTTATATAATTAATAATACTAATAATCACTATAATTATTACTGTTACTACTATTAATCAACAGGTAATTGATTAAAACCCTCCCTTTTAGCCTGTTTCCTCCTTCCCTCAATAGGAAACCTGCTTATGAGGTTGTTTTTAAATTGAAACTGAAAAGCTAGTAAATAGGCAAGTGCCTTGCACTATCAACTAGCACACTAATATTCAAATATCTTATTTGTGTAATTGGGTTTGTAATGGAGGAAATATCCTAATTTTCTATCATATTTATACAAAAAAAGAAATCATTTCCTTAAAGTAAATTGTTTTTCGTGGAAAGGATGGAATTAGCTAACAACATCCTATCTTCATTACTTGTAGGAAGTTAATGAAATTCATGGTGGTATGAAATTCACAATCAGAAAATTAGATGACATTTAAAAGATTGTGGAAGATTTTAAATACCACATGACACAAGGATAGTTTGGGTTGTAGAATTGGGAGAGACGGAGACCTAGCCATTACAGACATCTCCGACGGCCATTATACTCAGCTCGGTAACCTGAAATAGAAAACATTCGTTTATTAGATTTGTTGTTGAATAGTTTTATAGTTGAAGATTGCTAGAAAACAAGTCCATGGATATTGAGCTGAAGCTGGAGTAAGGAATATAGATAGAATTAACTAATTAATTCTAGCTTAAATAATTAGAGAATTAATTCTATATCTTTGTAAAGGGATATTCTTGGAGAAAGCTCTAGAAGATTGTAGCTTGTACGTACGCTAATCCCAGGAGGTGTCGAGAGTATGTATATAACAGCTTCTGCAACGTCCCGTGCGTTTAGTTTTGGTCTATCGTCTGCAACGTTGTTTAGACATTTCAGTTCAGTATCAATCAGTCCTGGGCTCAAGCTCTGCAACAGAACAAGTATTTCTCAATATTTTCATTTCTTATTTAAGCAGTTACATTTGGTTTTCAGCTATTTTATTTATTATTTACACCCAACATGTTTCGCGCATTTTTTCACCTGTATTTCCTCTCAACAAAAACACAATGTTTTTATACTTTCCTTAAATATAGAGAAGAAGCACTCATTGCCAATTCATTTTTAATACTCTTAATGGACTGGATTCCTTGCCCTATTACAACCACAGTAGTGTATTCCTCACACAACTCTTCACCTCATAGATTCTTCCACAATAACAAACGCAAACTAGGTACTTTGTTGTTATTATATATATATATATATATATATATATATATGATTTTGTATTAAAATAAATATTCCCATACAATAGTAGAAAAAAGTAATGAAAAGTAAGAATGGAAGGTTAGCTTGATGGAGCTGATAAGAAATGATACTGTAGCGGAGCTATTTTTAAATTATATTTTTCCGCGGGAGAAAAGCCCGCTGCACTAAAGTTTTAATGGAGCTTTCCCGCGGGAATAATTTTTACCGTTAGAGTTTTGTGAGTGAGTATCCAGATAGTGAACAGATAACCGGAGGATTCGGCATCTCAGCAGATTAAGCCAAGTGTCGTTCTCCTAGCAATTTGTATCCTGCTGCCTGCTCCGAGAGATCCACCAAGACCAGCCCAACATCTCGGTGCACTAGGATTTATCCGCAAGTACTGAACTTTTTACTAGATTTAAGGCAGCTTGCGATAACCCTAGGTTACCTTCTCAAGTCAAGCAGTACCAGCGAGATCCAAGCTCCCGGCTACCAACTCTCCGCATGGAGATCCGCACATCATCTCCAGTGACGTCCTACCGTACTATTGAACTCCGATAACTATGATTCTAATTTATGAACACTTTTTATTTATGAACAATACAGTGTCATTTTATTTATTTATTGAAGTTTAATTTTATTATTTTATTTATTCAAGAGGAATATATTTATTATTTTATGAACACGCCCATTATTTATTTATTCTTTGTTGGGACCTTCTGACCAATAAACAGACAATTAATTAACCCCAACAAGTGGTGACCCCGATAGTGTTTATAGTTTTGGTTTTTTTTTTTTTTTTTTAAATAAATTGTCAGCATGCCAGATGAGCAGGAGCAAGTCAAGCCGGACATATCTGCCTTCGCAGGCCCCACGTCGCGTCTACCCGGATTTTATAAATCAAACCCCACGCTATGGTTCTTGCAAGCAGACGCAGTTTTCGCTACGTCAAGAGTGACGTCTTCACAAATTAAATTCCAAGCCGTCGTGGCTGGGCTTGAACTTGATGTCTTGACGCAGGTGGCGGACCTACTCACCGGTAACTACGAAGATCCCTATAAACAGTTGCGTGACCGGTTGATTACAATTTATGGTGAGTCCGAGGCGCAGCGGATTAAGAAGCTTCTGCAGGACACACAGCTAGGGAGTCAACACCCATCGCAGCTATATCGCCAGATGCTACAGTTAGCGGGATCTACAATCAGCCAGGAGATGGTTTTAACACTGTGGCGCAGAAATCTTCCTCCGCGTGTGCAGGAAATTTTAGCGGCCACCAAACAAGAAGACGTGGACGCACTAACTTCTGTCGCGGACAAAATAATGGAGGTTGAGCGACCGGAAGTCTACGCAGTCTCAACACCCGTAGCATCAACATCAGGTGATCCCATCACAAACGCAGCCATCATGGAGGAGCTGAGGCGTCTTCGCGCTGAGGTAGCTGATCTTCGGCGGCGAACAAGATCTTCCAGCGGTAGTCGACGGGACTCTTCTCGGGAGCGTGGTCGCTCAAAGTCCCCAGGCCGGAAATTTTGCTTTTTCCACAGGAAATTCAGGAGCAGGGCCAGGAAATGCACACCGCCTTGCGACTGGAAATCTCAGGAGAAGGAGGATTTTTAGAGGGGCCAACGGAACAAGCGGCAGCCGTTGAAGCCCACCCACAACGCCGCCTGTTCATACTTGACAAACGGACAGGACTGAGATTCCTTGTGGACACTGGTGCTTCCATCTCCATTCTACCTCGCGATCCCCGCAAGCATCGGGAAGCTTCTGAATACACCCTTGTTGCCGCGAATAACACCCCTATCCCAACCTACGGCGAGAGAACCCTACACCTGGACATTGGTCTCCGACGCGTATACCCTTGGACTTTCGTCATAGCAGATGTCAGACGTCCAATCCTTGGAGCGGACTTCCTTTTTCACCACGGTCTCTCCGTTGATATACGGCGCATGCAGATCAAGGATCAAAACACAGGCCTCAAATCCAACGGAAAGGTCTCCACAGTCTCAGTGCCTTCGATCTCCACGATTCCCGGCAGTTGTCCCTACGCCCATGTCCTTCGAGAGTTTCCAGGCATCACAAGGCCTACTCCTCTTCGTGGACCTCCTAGAGACATTGTCGAGCACCAGATCGAGACTAAAGGCCACCCGGTTAGCAGCAAGTCCAGACGCCTTCCTCCTGAGAAGTACTCCGTCGTAAAGGAGGAGTTCCAACGGATGATTAATGAAGGCATCTGTCGACCGTCGAAAAGCTCCTGGTCAAGCCCGCTTCATGTCGTCACCAAGAAGGATGGCAGTCTCCGAGTATGTGGCGATTACCGACGTTTAAACGACCTAACCATCCCAGACAGGTACGCTGTGCCCAACTTAATGGATTTTACCACACGTCTCGATGGGAAATCCATTTTCAGTACTCTGGACATCAAACACGCCTATCACCACATACCTATTGCTTCTCAGGACGTAGAAAAGACAGCGGTGATTACTCCTTTTGGCCTGTTCGAGTTTCTGCGGATGACTTTCGGCCTGAAGAACGCCGCGCAGACCTGGCAGCGATTCGTAGATTCTATGCTCCGAGATCTCCCATTCGTCTTCCCGTACTTGGATGATTTCCTGGTGGCTTCTACAACTCCCGAGGAACACGAGAACCATCTACGAGAAATCTTTAAGCGTTTGGACGAATTCAACCTGTCACTAAACGTCGGAAAGTGCATCTTTGGTCAGCGAGAGGTGGACTTTCTCGGATATAAGGTCGACACCCAAGGAATTTACCCACTTTCAAACAAAGTGCAGGCTATCAAAGACTTCCCTCGCCCCGAAACCATCTGCCAACTCAGGCGTTTTCTGGGTATGCTAAACTTTTATAGGAAGAGCTTACCTCATGCCGCACATACCCAGGCGCCTCTAAACCAACTCCTGCATAACGCCAAGAAGCGAGATAAGACGCCAATCGTTTGGACACCCGAGACCGCCGAAGCCTTCGAGAAGAGCAAGCTGAGCCTAGCAGAAGCGGCAAAGCTAGCACACCCATCGGCTACCGGCGAGCTTTCTTTAGTTTGCGATGCTTCAGATCATGGTATAGGTGCAGTCCTTCAACAGAGGAAAGAGGGTGAATGGCGACCATTAGGTTTCTTTTCGAAATCCCTGTCTCAAACTCAGAGGAATTACTCAACCTATGACCGCGAACTTCTCGCTATCTATGAGGCCATAAAGCATTTCCGACCTCTCATCGAAGGACTCAATTTCTTCATAGTCACCGACCACAAACCCATAACTCATGCCTTCTCCCAGCGGTCGGAAACGGCATCGCCCCGTCGAATACGCCATCTTAATTTAATTAGCCAGTTTACAACCGACATCCGTTTCCAACCTGGCAGTGACAACATCGTGGCTGACGCTCTATCCCGAATAGAGGAAGTTGATTTGCCTTCTAACATGGAAGACTTAGCATCAGCACAGCGGAAGGACGACACCATCGAGACCCTCAAGAAGAACCCGAGCATCCAACTCAAGCTTTTTCCTATACCTGGTAGTGACAAGTTGCTTCTCTGCGAGACGTCTAAAGATAACGCCCGTCCCTACGTTCCACCAGGATATCGTCGCTCTACATATGAAAGGCTTCATGGTCTCAGCCATCCAGGAGTTAGGGCGACACGAAAACTCGTTACGCAGCGATATTTCTGGCCTGACATGAACACAGACCTGGGCAAATGGGCGAAAGCTTGTATTCCGTGCCAAAGAGCCAAGGTGCAACGACACACAGCCGCACCCCTCGGAACTTTCAAACCCGCAGATCGGTTCTATCATGTCCACTTAGACATTGTAGGACCTCTGCTACCATCCGATGGCATGCGTTATCTCCTTACAATGGTGGACCGCACGACGCGCTGGCCTGAGGCAGTTCCGATCTCCGACATAACGGCAACAACTGTCGCCGAAACCTTCTACAGCGCATGGATCGCGCGTTTTGGAACACCTCAAAGGATTACCACCGATCAGGGCAGGCAGTTTGAGGCAGAACTGTTCCTTCGATTGAGTGCACTCCTGGGCATCACCAAGTTACGGACTACGTCTTACCACCCGCAGAGTAATGGATGCGTTGAACGGTGGCACCGCAGCCTTAAAGCTGCCTTGATGGCACACCTCTCATCGACCAGGTGGAAACGTGTCCTACCCACAGTCCTGCTTGGACTAAGGTCAGTGTTCCGTGAGGACATGAGCGGTAGCGTAGCTGAGGCAGTGTACGGCAGCCCTCTCCGACTACCAGGCGATTTCCTCGGAGCCCCAGAAACTCAGGAACCTCATGCAGCACTTCAATCACTGAAGGAAGATTTACGCCGTTTAAAGCCAGCGGAGCCCCGAGCCTCAAACAAGAAGACATTCCGGCATAAAGAGCTAGACACCTGCACGCATGTTTTCCTACGAGAAGATGCCATTCGTAAACCCCTCGTACCACCGTATACAGGACCGCACAAGGTTCAGAAAAGAGGAGAAAAGATCTTCACCCTGCTGGTTGGTGACAGGGAAGTAAACGTCTCTGTCGACCGCGTCAAGCCGGCTTATCTCCTCGAGGAAGACAACCCGGAAAGGATGGACCCATCGAAGCCTCCAAAACCACCTCACGCACCTGCATCAAAGTTGGAGACGTCCATCCAGCCGAACCAACGACCAGAAGTAAACGCACCTCCGCATGTAAAACCTTCATACCGGACCAGGACAGGGCGTTTAGTGAAATCCCCGCGCAGACTTAGCTTCAGTGACTCCGTCACTAGGGGGGGAGTGCTGTAGCGGAGCTATTTTTAAATTATATTTTTCCGCGGGAGAAAATCCCGCTGCACTAAAGTTTTAATGGAGCTTTCCCGCGGGAATAATTTTTACCGTTAGAGTTTTGTGAGTGAGTATCCAGATAGTGAACAGATAACCGGAGGATTCGGCATCTCAGCAGATTAAGCCAAGTGTCGTTCTCCTAGCAATTTGTATCCTGCTGCCTGCTCCGAGAGATCCACCAAGACCAGCCCAACATCTCGGTGCACTAGGATTTATCCGCAAGTACTGAACTTTTTACTAGATTTAAGGCAGCTTGCGATAACCCTAGGTTACCTTCTCAAGTCAAGCAGTACCAGCGAGATCCAAGCTCCCGGCTACCAACTCTCCGCATGGAGATCCGCACATCATCTCCAGTGACGTCATACCGTACTATTGAACTCCGATAACTATGATTCTAATTTATGAACACTTTTTATTTATGAACAATACAGTGTCATTTTATTTATTTATTGAAGTTTAATTTTATTATTTTATTTATTCAAGAGGAATATATTTATTATTTTATGAACACGCCCATTATTTATTTATTCTTTGTTGGGACCTTCTGACCAATAAACAGACAATTAATTAACCCCAACAATACTTACCGTGACTTTGATATTTCTGTTTTTTGGTCCCAATTCCCGCCGAAGAGAGTCTGTCAGCTGAGTAACTGGATTTGTAAATGGAGCTCCTTGTTTTAAGTAGCTGCAATAATATATATACATTTAGAGGTAGTCATATTTAACCTACATATCCATAATTCAATAAAACCTTATTTGAATCAACAATAGAATATTCGAATGACTATGAATGGAATTTGTGTTGAGATTTTGTCTTATATCAGGAGAATGTACTTTCTAAAGAACTTCGCTTATCAAATGGAACTATTTTAGAGAGAATTCTTTAGATGTATTTTTTCCTTTAAGGCTTGTCAATGAGCTGGCTGATTAATGCCTAGATTGGAGACATGGACGATGAACTTGCACAGGTCCATTTTAATAATTCTCTTAATTTATTTATATTTGTTGCGTCATTGTCTAGTATTTTGTCCGTAAGTACAGGCAGCTGGACATCATCTATTTCCTTTTTAAATTATTAGCATTGAGTCAGAATGTGCTTAAAGGTTTGAGGTGTGATTAAGGATTGGGGAAGAGAACATTCTCAATGAAAAATCTTTATATAAATAAACAACAACTATAAAAGAATTTAATCTAATTGTTCTTTTTTTTTGTAAATCACGTATCAAGAATTGGGCTTTTATTGCCAAGCTATATACAGGTTGCCACCGTTTTATAATGCCAACAGCACGTGGACGGTCATCCATTCAGGTGCTGGCAATGCTTGGTGGCTATGGCCTTTGGTCTCTAATTGTTCTTCTTGTGGAGTAAAAAGATAAAATATCAAATCCATTAATGTTGTCTTGGGAGGCCCGGTTAAGGTGTGAGCACTTAAAACTCTGTGCCAAAGGTGGTGGGATCGGTTCCCACTATGGGGTGGTGGCTTTTTTTTTTTTTTAGAAAAAAAGAAAAAGCATAAGCCCTATCCTGGCTAGAAAAGGATGGTAACCTATAGAGAACCCGTCCCAAAATTCTTTGTTAATAATAATGGACGTTAAAATTTAAATAATGTTGGCTTTTATAAAAGATTGAAAATTACAAGAATGAACAGATACCTGTTTACATTGATGATGTGGCCTTCAAGTATTTTCTTTTTCTTCATCAATTGTAGAGCTTCGTTAGCGAAGAGGCTCAAGCCGAGGATGCTGGTGTCGTAAAGCTTCTTCGCATCATCATTTTCACAATCTTCAATCAACAAATAGAAATTAGACACAGCAGTGGTAAAATTTAGGAATAAAATAAACAAAAAGGTGTTGATGCCACTGGCTCTCTCCAGACATCACAGTCATTTCTTTCACTCATTTGTAAATTTTGAAATTTTCAAAAGCTGTACACTTTCTATTGAAGAATACAAGTAGTACAATTACGCTCACTGTATTTACAATAGGTTCATATGGAGTACACTGTGGGTTCATGTTGCACCCACGATGGGTTTAAGGTGCACTTTCAATTAGTTCATGTAGTACCCACAATGGGTTCATGTTGCACCTACAATAAGTTGTTGTGGCACCCACAATGGGTTTATATTGCATCAACCATTGGTCGCCCTCGGTGACATATCCTAAAAGGCTAATGCTACCCTCCAAGCGATAATGGAGCTCTTAATTAGGAAGGGAATTGGTATACAGCCAATGTGGATTAGATTCTAATCCGTGTATAGACTAAATACATTCAATTTTCTGGATATAGGTGGCATAGGCCATCCCAAAAAATAGTACTTCTTTTTCTTTGTTAATACTACTTAATTCTATGATTGCCCTGCATGTTTCGTGGCCTCCATGACACCTCTTCAGGGGTCATTAAATATTTTATATGGTTAACACCACAAGTGCAGGGATTTAATGGCACCTGAGTAGGTGACATGGAGGCATTGAAACATGTAAGGCAGTCATAGAATAAATTAGAACAAAAAAAGAAAGAGAAGTAGTGTTCGTTCTACGAGCTAACTCGTATCACTCGCCTATCGAAGACCCCACGCACTCTCTCGGACCAGCGGGTGAAGCAGGAAGTTCTGCAAGCTCGCACTGCAGCACGCAGCGCTAGGCTACACGCACGGAGCCTTGAGAGTACAGTACGTCCTGGGCAGCTGAAGAGCAAGTACCCCGCTCAACAGCTCTTCCTCAGCAAAACCTCCTCACCCATTTACCGAAGAAGATGCAATCCAACGCCATGAGGGAGTAGAGGCGAATCTCCGGCCAGGAGCACGAGTGCGGAGGAGAGAGGAGCGAAGACAGCAAACCGGCGAACGTCGAGGCAACATCACAGCATGCGGCCATCATAATCCCCAGGCAACATTAATATCAATCATTAACAATATTAACACCATTGGCTCTTCAAGCCCAGGGAAGAAATATGTTTTATTTAATATAGCTATTTTTCTCACGTAAATCTTTGTTACATATCATTTCATACAGTCCACTTTTATCAACTCCACGCCGGGACTCATATCCGGCGATCCCGAGCTTGCTCGATCAAGATTTGCGCGCACCACCCATGCCAGGGAGGCGTGCAAATTATACAAGTAGTATTTTTTTTATGACCACCCCCAGATATATCCAGAAGAAAAAACTAAAAAAAATACGGTTTAGATTTACAATGCATCATATTATGTTTTCTTCTCTCTTTATACATACATACATACACACACACACACACACACACACACATATATATATATATATATATATATATATATATATATATTTGGATGGATATATATTTTTTCTCCAGCGGTGGTACTCCTCCTCACTTCTTCCTGAAATATTTCGATTTCATCTCCATCTTCTTCAGCCAGATTATTGATGTTTCTTCCTCGGTAGTTCCCGAGGAATCAATCCGAAATAGTTGCCGAAATATCGAAATATTTCAGGAAGAAGTGAGGAGGAGTACCACCGCTGGAGAAAAATCCAATTCCATCCAAAAATATCATCCCAGCGACAAAAAATAAACATCAAGCATATATATATATATATATATATATATATATATATATATATATATATATATATTGTAGTGATATTTTCAATATAAATAGGTTAAATTTAAATAATGAACCAAGAAATGTCTTACTACTTCTTAGTAATATAAAATGCTGACTGAACAAAAATTTCCTCAACCTAAAATCAAGAAGGCCAGGCAGATCATCAGTAGTTTTTTAGAAATAGAGAGAGAGGATTCAAATTGTTTTCTGCTAGGAGAATATCCTAAAGTGTTTGTTGTAAAATATGTTTTTGAATTGAAGATATATCTAGGGAATATTAATTGGACCTTGAGCTACGCCTGTGGATATAAGGTAATTTATGTTCATAGTATAAATATTATATTATTCTGAGGTAGTAAGATGTATATCACTAACCACGTATTGTTTTTTAAAAACTATAATTCTAAATTTGTTTAAGAACCCAACACGACCCGTTTTAATAAAATTAAATTTCATTTTCATTATACTTCGATACAAATTAAATTATTAATAAACTAAACTTAAATTATAACAATATATATATGAGTTCTACTTATAGAAGCTGACTTAAGAAGAACATTGTGGTAGTAACCACTGTATGATCATAAGTACTTACTCTGAAGGGGCTGTAATGAGAGATAGCCTGCATTGTTGATGAGTATGCTGACTGGTCCCCAGTTGGTCTCCGCCCACTGGAAGACTGCTTTTACTTGACTCTCGACACGTACATCACACGGTAATCCTTTTACCAAACCTACTCGTGTCTTCTCCAACTCCTGAAAGCAGCATCATATCTTTACACAGCTGTTTTAGGTACCCATTGAGCTTCACATTCTTCAATAGTAATATATAATGTATTTAGAGAAATAAAGGGTAATTCTGATCGAGAGCTGCCCAGAGCCCGATCTTCATGAAACTTCGTATACTTATTCATTTTGACCTAATAGACAAGAAAAAATTAAAAAAACACTCGAGGTCAGGCCTAGAACAGTATTTATGAAGCACTGAAGTTGACTACTATACAGGCTATAAACGAGTTTATAGTTTAGTGAATAAGTATACGAAGTTTCATGAAGTTCGGGCTCTGGGCAGCTCTCGCTCAGAATTACCAAATAAAGTAATAATAAAATGCCATGTTCAAACCATCATTTTCAGAGAGGTACCCATTTTTGGGAGATAAATCCATTTTTGGTAGAGCAGCTCCTTTTGGGGGGTGGGACAAACAATTGAGAAAGGGAGGAGATAATTTTTACTATGAAACTTAGCAGAGTTCGATAATTAAAAAACAGAATGATATAATTCCACACGGCTATTAGTAACTGATGGATGAAAATATGTTTAAGAGTGTTTCAAATCCTCTTCCAACCATTGCTACCTTGTGGATTATTAGAGATTGAGACATAGCATACTCCTCTAGCACAAATAACCACATTTCCAGCACCATAAATGGACAAGGAAGATTGTCTAGTACATGAAGAAGCAAGATAAAAACAGTTACTACAATTGAAGCAAGCTTGTTCAGAAAGAACCAATAATGTATAATACACTGACGCAGTGAAGTAAGGATTATGGAGGCATAATTAATTAACACCTTTAACATTTAAGTTAAAAACGAGTAAATTGTATACAGTCACATTGAGAAGGAAGGAGCGCCGCCATTACAAGAAGCGGTAACTCTACATATGAGTACTAGATAATACATAGAGATATAAATTCTAACAGATATAATTCCTGTCTATTAAGGACAGTGACAGTTGAAGCCGGGATCCGAGCTGTCGGGAATTCACAGCTGTGGTGTCAGATTTTACCAGCATATTTATAGTAACGTAGATAAAAGTAAAAAATTAATATGGATAATGTAATAGTTAAGGTTGACATTGAATAAAAAATGATTGGCATATGCTCGAGACGAACTAATTAATAAGTGGCACCTGACTAGCTGGCAAGGACCACCAAGGCCAGGACACTCAGGACCTGGCCAAATATTCAGTGGAGCAGTAGGTTGTAGGGGGAAAGAAGATGCAAGGTCATCAGCTGATCAGATGGAGCAATGATATCGGCATATCAGCTGGAGAAGTGATGGTAGTAGCAGGTATAGGCATTGAGTTATTAGTTAGTGGAGGGCGTGTTATCCATCTTCCAATGCTAAAAAAGTGTAGGTCTGGAATCGGCCATGCCAGTGTGACTATAGTACCAGCAGTGACGCGCGAAAATTTGAATCTGAATATGATCGTAAACAAACAATGGATTTGAACGAATATATATATATATATATATATATATATATGTTCTTATTGATTTATATTTATACATACATATACAAAAATGTCAATTTATTCGAATGCGATATATAAATTCGTTTGTCGGGGTTCGGTCACTGTTGCTTAATAAAACTACATTTTTTCATAAAAATGGTTTTATTGTGCCGACGTTTCGGCCCTTTATACCTGCCTCCCTTTCCATTAACACAACATTTTATGACTTTATGACCCCTTACTGCCACCCTGTACTTTGCCGCTCTTTCTTTCATCTTCTATGTTCTCTGTCCATTGGGTGGTCCAGACCCCCCCCCCCTTCCATCACCAACTCCTTTCTTCCTATATTTCCCTGTATTAACTGTCAGAAATGATCCCGCATTTGTGAGGAATAGATCTCTATCTTCCCATCGGTAAGCCCATATTGTTATTCTTATATCTAATCTAATATGTAATCTGTTATTCTTATATCTGTTTTCCTAATAATCCAAACACTAGAGCACATTGTTCTTCTATATATTATGTTCCAGTATTTTATGCTTTTGTCTTTTTCCACATATGTATGTATGTATATATGTATGTGTATTTGTGTTTGTAGGCATATATATATATATATATATATATATATATATATATATATATATATATATATGTATGTGTATATTTCAGTACTACATCCGTCCTACTTGTTTTTTACAGCCCTGATGAAGGCTTGAAGTTCAAGCCGAAACGTCGGCACAATAAAACCATTTTTATGAAAAAATGTAGTTTTATTAAGCAACAGTGACCGAACCCCGACAATCCCTACCGTGCATCATCAACGGTCAACGATCTCCTCTCAATAAATTCGTTTAATTTCATTGTTACTTACAATAATATTCACCTTCAAAAATTCACCTTTTCGTTTGCTTTTTGTCACACTAGCATGGCCGATTTTAGGCTTCAATTTTTTTCGTTTAGACTCCCTCCCCTCCCTTCCAACTCAATGGGTATAGGTGACCAACTGGTCCAAGCTGTTTTTCTCTCAATCATGGGCGTATACAAGGGGAGGGCTGAGGGGGCTGCAGCCCCCCCCCCCGAAATTTTGATTTGATCGGTAAAAATGTCATAAAACCCTTAAAAATAAATTAAATAAGATCATTTAGTTCATTCAGTATTTTGTGTGTAATAACGTGTAAGTTGGCTAAAACAATTCCAAGATCTACATTGTTAGTATTCCATGCACCGGGAGTGGTCTCAGCACCCCCGAAATTTTCCCAGCCCCCTCCGATTTGATCAGTAAAAATTTCATAAAACCCTTAAAAATAAATTAAATAAGATCATTTAGTGCATAAAACATATTCTATTTTGGGTGTAATAGCGTTTAAGTTGGCTAAAACTCTTCCAAGATCTAAATTGTTAATATTCCATACACCGGAAATGGTCTCAGCCCCCCCCCCGAAATTTTCTCAGCCCCCTCCGAAATTATTTGCTATATACGCCCATTCAAGTCATTTCCGTTTCCGCGATGTCAATCGGAGGTATAAATGCTTAAAACCTCGAAACGTTTTGTTAAAACCTCTTTTGAACGGGATTTTGTCACATTTTATTTTTTACTTTAATTTTTTAACGGCCATTTATAATTAACTACGAATTTTAGGACGGGTTATCTATAGGTTACCACCCTTCTCTAGCCATGATAGGGCTGATGCCTTTTATTTTTGGTGCCTAAAGAAAAGCCACCACCCCTAGTGGGAATCGAACGTACGACCCTTGGAACGGAGTGCTCACGCTTTTATCACTCACGGCCACCGGGCCTTCATAAGTATATTTAACGGTGGAATGAATATTTTAGTAAAGGTGAGAAATTAGAAACATATTGGTAATAGGGTTTTCCTAGAGGGAACGTTGAGATGGAGGGGGAGTGACTTCCGCTTAGGGCACTATCAGTTTCCTGTTGTGGCGCCTTAAACTTCCTTCAATTCAAGATTTTATATTTTTCACGAAAGATCAAAAACTACCAATAAAAGCTTCTATTCCTTTACTAGTTGCACAAGGGATGAGAACGGAATCGCGCTAAGATGACGCAGTTCCTGCGAGTCGGGCCTTTTTTTAACTACATTAACTTTCTAATTTTTTTAATAACCTGTAATAGTCATTATAAAATAACAAACTAAAATAGTTTAAAAAATTTCGGCAGGGGCTTGGACTATTTCCGGGTCTATTACACCTAAAATAAAATACTTTTTATGCACTTGGTGATCTTATTTAATTTATTTTCAAGGGTTTTATGACACATTTTTAGGGATCAAATCAAAATTTTATATACGTCCATGCCAGCAAGGATTTACATATTTTAATTTGTTTTATAATTCGTTACCTAAATTTTACTTAAATATGCAAATAAAGATATGAATAAATATATTAAAAATGGTACATATTATTATATCCTCAAATATTAAGGTTTTTCAAATACATACCTAAGTGACAGATTCTAACTGAATTCCCTAATCCGACGTTTTCTCTAATAAGACTGTACCGCGGTCCCGACGACGCTGGATTAGGGGGAGTCTACTGCACATACATATGAATATATATATATATATATATATATATATATATATATATATATATATATATATATAATTTGTATGTATAATATAATGTAACAAACAGCAAGCGGATGGACCCTTCAAGGGAAGACTCGCATCGAAAAAGTGTACTCCAACATCAAACACTGACAATTATTTGTGGAATGTGGAATAGAACATGAACAGGCGCAAGCCAGCAATTTTGATTTGTAAATTTTCTTTGGGGGTAGAAAAAAATAAATAAATATGTAATGTAAGAAGACAATACCTGGAGACTGTATAACCTTTTTGCTACAGCAAGTACCCGGACTCCTCTGCTAGCTAGTAGCTTAGCCACCTCCTTCCCGATCCCAGAACTAGCACCTGTCACTACAGCCACCTTCCCTGACCACCGCTCCATACTTGACTGGTCTCCACTCATCCCCACCATACTTCTCACTCATATAGGCACTTACATCTACCACGCTCTTAATATTTATAGGCACTACAGACACATTATATACGCAGACGCGATACCATATAATAGGAGATTGGTTGAGAATATTGTTGGCTGCTAAGAATTATCTTGGTTTTATTACAGCGGATTTAGTCCATGGCGCATCTGTTTTCAGTTATGTTATATTTTGGAACACACGTTTACTTTTACTAACACTTTATTATAATCGCGTTTCATGATGTACAACAATGCTCTTCCCTGCATTCGGGAGGTTCATGACTGTTACAACCAGTGTTGCCATCTTACGTATATAACATCTTCCCCCCCCCCCCCCAAAAAAAAGTATTGCATCAAATAAAATTATAGGTAACATAAATTAAAAATAATACATCAAAGAATATTATTATTAACATAAATGGAAATTAATACATCAAAGAATATTATTAATAACATAAATACACAAAAAGTTGTTTACATATAAAAAGAAAAAAAAATTAACCTTATAAATAAAGAAATCATTTAAATTATGAAGAAGAATCTGGAGGTTTTCTATACCTCAAAACAGTAATAAATATGAAAAAACAAACGTCCGACTCGCAGGAAATGCGTCATCTTCACAATTTCTCATAACTACGTAACAACGTATTTTGTAACAACTGTAAACACACACTCCTATGAAACCTAGAAGATAAGTGAGGTTTAGGAGTCAATGTGTACTTAAAACTTACAGTGACGGAAATTAGTCAATCAACCTCTTCAAATTTTGAGGAGGAAAGACCTTCGATGGCCAGGAGGAATGAAGGATGTAGGTCAGGAGGATGTAGGACGTTGGTCAGGAAGATAAAGGACTTTGGTCAGGAGGATGAAGTCGATGGTTAGGAGGACGAAGGACTTTAATTAGGAGGATGAACTCGATGGTCAGGAGGATGAAGGATTTTGATCAGGAGGATGAAGTAGATGGTCAGGAGGATGAAGTCAATGGTCAGGAGGATGGCGGTCGATGGTCAGGAGGAATGCAGGACGTTGGTCAGGAGGATGAAGGACTTTGGTCAGGAAGATGAAGGTCGATAGTCAGTATGAATGTAGGACTTTGGTCAGGAGAATGAAGGAATTTGGTCAGGAGAATGAAGGGATTTGGTCAGGAGATTGAAGGAATTTGGTCAGGAGGGTGGCGGTCGAAATATATATATATATATATATATATATATATATATATATATATATATATATATATATATATATGTGTGTGTGTGTGTGTGTGTGTAAAGGACCAGTTTTAGAAAAATGTTATTTTATAAGCTTTCAGAATATAATAATTAATGGAAATAACCCTTTATTTACCCCTCCCCCACCCCACAAAAAAGTCACTATTCCATCTAGACGAAGTCCATATATATATATATATATATATATATATATATATATATATATATATATATATATACCGTTATTTTCATGGTCCGTGATATCCGAAGAAGAGACCATGGGCGTATATAGAAAATAATTTCGGGGGGGGGGGGGCTGAGACCATTTCCGGTGTATGGAATACTAACAATTTAGATCTTGGAAGAGTTTTAGCCAACTAAAACGCTATTACGCCCAAAATAGAATATGTTTTATGAACTACATAAATGATCTTATTTAATTTATTTTTAAGGGTTTTATGAAATTTTTACCTATCAAATCAAAATTTCGGGGGGGGGAGGCTGCAGCCCCCCCCCCCTTATATACGCCCATGATGGAGACTACCGGATTACCGATAATTGTACGCGGGCTTCCTCCGTATATCGGGAGGAAGGAAAATCGCTAAAAGTACCATGCTACTGATATACCCCCCCCCCCCCCCCACTACTGCCTATGCCCCTCCTCATCAAGGAATGAGTCCATTCCACAGAAATTCGCGGCTCATCTCCTCTGGCGCGAAAGAAATGCGGCAAATGAAGAGGGAGTCTTGAATTGCCGCCAAAACTACAGGCCAACATCATTAAATGCCGCCAAGGAAAAATTGCTACAAATTTTCTGAGCTCCGGAATAAATAGATGTTGCTTTCTTCGCATGTGTCTCCGAGATTTATGTACAACATTAGCCCTGCTGCTAGGTGTCTTCTTCAAGGCCGCTTCTCGTTTCCAAGCGAGGATATCAAACACGTTCAAATTCAATGTTACATTATTTATTTATGTTTTTGCAACATACGCGATAAAACATATAGGAATAAATACAATTATACGTTTGTGGCAATACGTCCAGTAGGGTAAATGACCCGATCGTTGACACTGTTCCTTAAGTTGACACTTCAAATTTAAATTTGAAAAATAACAATTAGATTCAAGAGAATTCAATAAGTTTGTATCCAAATGAAAGAACAGGTGTTGAAGAATAATGTTGACTGAACCGATCAACTATGCAACTCCGTTAATAACATCTGCAGCCATGTTAGTATGAAAAATCCTCGAGTCAACTCCTGCTGCTCTCTTCACTTAGTGAATTTGATAAGAGATTAAGAATATTTCTTAAGAATTTATTTTTGTAATGCGTGCATTAAATTGTTTTTTTTTTTGTTTTTTTTGTGGTCTCTATGAACACTATGATACTTAAATTATGGACTGTAAAAGGTTTGACTCATGTTAAATAAAAAAATCTTAAGATTATGGTAGTGTCAACATTGGGAACCCAAAAAACAACCAGGGCTCCTTTTCTTGTCAACTTTAGGAAAACGGTTGTCAGTGATGAATACTAAAACATTTAGTTGAGATTTTCATTAGAAATTCATGTATCCTGATTTTATTAATTTCTTATGACTGGAACCTTAAGTTGACAACATGTTTTCCTAATTTTGACCTTCTGTTCCTAATGTTGACAGGCAACTTTTTATAATAGTTTTCTGCAATTTGAAATGTCACACAACGTCTTAATCAATTTGTGGTACAATGGTTATAACAGGCGGTGCCTCCAAATGCTTTTCACATCAACCAACCTACGAATGTATCAGATTTCCGAACATTTAAAGAAGGTTGGAAGCTAAAAGTTCATGAATGGAGCGTCAACCAAATGGCAAGTCCTGCATTAAAAAAAAAAAAACAGCTGAAATCGCCAAGAAAGAAAGAGCGAAGGCTAGATTGAACAAAAAAGAAGAAAAATCCCTTACAAGAAATAACTTTTAAATACTTCTCGTCTGAAAAATAAGGCGAGAAACTCCATGACTGAGGAAGATGGTGACTCCTCCAATCAGCCTGAAGAAGGAAGGACGTCACTAACATGAGCTTAGTAGAATCAATAGGTGTAAGTAAACCATCATCAATGACAGCACGTCAGGTAGATAAAACCAAAAATAAAGAATATGAGAAGAATGCAGATCAAAGTTTACACAAAAGAAGAAGGGCGATTGTTCAAAAATGAGCAAAGGATGAAAGATGAAAATGGCTGTAATAAGCAAGTTATAAACAAAGTTAACGTTATTAGAGTAGGTGATTATTGTATAGTTCACGTTGAAGGAAAAACAGCACGATTTCAATCCAATTCCATTGTTTGTTTAAAGAATGAAGTTGTATTATTTTCATTTTCCCTCAGAAGAGAAAAGTCAAACTTAGGCACCGACCTACTGCAGGCGTGTCAACATTAGGACCAGAGTAAGGCGGCATTTAATGATTTATTTTACTTCAAATACTTAATGATTCTAAAATTGGTTTATGTGAATTTCATAGAGAATGAGCTGACGAATAATTTGATATATTCAAAGTTTATTATTTTCAAAAACTAAGCGAAGAATTATTTTAAGTAAAATAACCTCTCCTTAAAGTGTCAACTATTGGGTCACTTACCCTATGTGTACCGCCGAAGCGATTATATATCGTCCCTACCATGTCTAACTATCTAATATGCAAATCGGACCAATCTAGAGAACCAACATATTCTACCCATTGACAAAAAAAATATATTGAAAAATGGTCTTATTCGATTCTTTATTAAAGGCTATTCTAAAGGTGGTTAGAGTTGTGGCAATTTTGCGAAAAGCCGTATCGTCCAAAATCCAAGAGCAAAGTCTCGAATCTGAAAAACGAGTTTTTGCATATTGGATAGTTTGACGATATTTTTGCAGACACGGTGGCCGTGAATGTTAAGCCGTGAGCACCTAGCACTCCATGCCAAGAGTCGTGGCTTCAATTCCCTCTAGGGGTGGTGGCTTTTCATTAGAAAAAAGTTCGACTCGCAGGAACTGCATCATCTTAGCGCGGTTCCATTCATATCCCTAGTGTCATTTTGTATACTTAGAATAGAAACAGTTATTACTTTGTTTAGATCATTCTTAATGTAAACACATATTCCAAAGAAAAGTAAGATTGTCGGCAAGGCACAAGAAACTATCCTAAGCGAAAATTACTCTTTCCGCCGTTCCAAGTTTCTCTCTACGAAGACTCTACTACGAATTTGTTTCTAATTGACTTAACTTGCTTTACTAACATATCCATTTTAGTGTTAAATGCAATTAAAAACACTAAACTACTCATTTTACTGTAAAATGCAATTAAACAAAATAAAATTGTACAAGAAAATGGGAAAGTATTATTATGTTATTTTTTAATGTATTACGCCTCATACAACCGCAAAATATAATTAAATTTCTACTATAGCATTTGGCTTTATGACTTCCTACAGGCACAATATCTGTCATCTCTCCTAGGATGCATCTTGATTTATGAAGTGCAATAAAACCTACCAGAGTCTAAACATTCTATTTCTGCGTCATTTTAAGACGTATCCATTCTCATCCATATTGTCATTTCGAAAGTTTAAAATAGAACTAATCTTTTTTTTTATTATTATTATTTCATAAAAACTGTTAACACCCACAGGTTAGAAGCGGAAATTCCTCAATCTAAAGCAAGACTCTCAAAGTCAATTCAAAATACAAACACGCTTCTCAATTACTTGTCATGTTTTATTGAAAAAAATGCAATAAAAATAACAGCAAGATATTAAAAACTAAGGCAAACCGAGGAAAAAAACAAAAACAATTAAGAACAAAGGTAAACAGAGATAAAAAAAAAATCTCTTTCTCTTGGCAAGCTATATTTCTAACAGTGCTCTCATTGGTTCGTGCTCACATGATCTAGTACAGCTGTTCCGGTTTAAATGGCAGCGAAAATAAAACTCTCATTTAATATTAGAATAAAAACAATTACTTTTTTTTTTTTTTTTACGTGTTATACCCCTTAAAAGTGTCTGCCATATTTATTATTCATTGTAAAATTGCCTTAATTTTACATTAAAGATAATTGCCTTCTAAATAAAACTCTATTTTTGGGCAATATATTTTTGTACCTTTCCTCTATGCGCAGTGCCTGGTGTTCCAAGGTATGTCCAGGAAACACATATATACCTTCTTATATATCCAAGAGGTATGATAGCAAAATTTCAGGATGCATAAAACACTTCATGATAAGTGCGTTGCCAGTTCTCGGACTAATATAACTTATTCATTATGGTAGTCAGTTCATGGAGTCGTTCAGGAGTTATCGTTCTTTCAATATCATTTGTTTTTTACGTTTTTGTGACATAATATTAGCTACATATATGAAGACTTTTAGTTTGACATTCACTTAATAGTATACATATAGTTTTTGTGACATAATATTAGCTACATATATGAAGACTTTTAGTTTGACATTCACTTAATAGTATACATATAGTTTTTGTGACATAATATTAGCTACATATATGAAGACTTTTAGTTTGACATTCACTTAATAGTATAAATATAGTTTTTGTGACATAATATTAGCTACATATATGAAGACTTTTAGTTTGACATTCACTTAATAGTATACATATAGTTTTTGTGACATAATATTAGCTACATATATGAAGACTTTTAGTTTGACATTCACTTAATAGTATACATATAGTTTTTGTGACATAATATTAGCTACATATATGAAGACTTTTAGTTTGACATTCACTTAATAGTATAAATATAGTTTTTGTGACATAATATTAGCTACATATATGAAGACTTTTAGTTTGACATTCACTTAATAGTATACATATAGTTTTTGTGACATAATATTAGCTACATATATGAAGACTTTTAGTTTGACATTCACTTAATAGTATAAATATAGTTTTTGTGACATAATATTAGCTACATATATGAAGACTTTTAGTTTGACATTCACTTAATAGTATACATATAGTTTTTGTGACATAATATTAGCTACATATATGAAGACTTTTAGTTTGACATTCACTTAATAGTATAAATATAGTTTTTGTGACATAATATTAGCTACATATATGAAGACTTTTAGTTTGACATTCACTTAATAGTATACATATAGTTTTTGTGACATAATATTAGCTACATATATGAAGACTTTTAGTTTGACATTTACTTAATAGTATACATATAGTTTTTGTGACATAATATTAGCTACATATATGAAGACTTTTAGTTTGACATTCACTTAATAGTATACATATAGTTTTTGTGACATAATATTAGCTACATATATGAAGACTTTTAGTTTGACATTTACTTAATAGTATACATATAGTTTTAACACTTTCCTCCGAAGGAATTTTGTAAAGTCTTCCGGAATTGAATTATGATTTTGATTAATTTTTTTTATTTATCTATATTGTGTCATAGTAATTGATTTGTTTTATGTATTGGTGTATTTTAGCACTTTTCTACGAAGGAAAGTAGCTATTGAGGTTGCACTCATGACGGAATTTTTGAAACATTTCGCCACATCTTTATCGATCCTACCTTCAAGACTCCGAAAACTGTTAACTCGATACAGGACAGAGTTTTTTTTTTTCGCCACGAAACCTGGAATATAGTATTCCCCTAGTAAAAAATTGAACGAGTTCGTTAACCAACAAAATCGATCTATCTGGAGATGGGGTTTACTCCGGAGCCAAAGTAGTTATTTGCCAATAACAGCCGTAATTTTTGTTATAGTTCAACGAAACGCGTCATTTGTTGCAGTCATCTAAAGAGAAAAATGTGTTGTAAAAATAAACTATATCAGATCATTATGGGGGGGGGGGGGGTTACTCCGGACACAAATTACTAATACACTCATACCGGTCATAATTTCTGTTGTACGATAACCAAACGCTGTATACGTCGTAGGTATCTCATTAGAAAGAAGTGTTGTAAAAATAAACTAAATCGGTCTATCGGAAGGGGGATACTTTTTGCTGGGCTTCAATATAATTCTCCCGCCAAAAACTCTCACTAGGAGAAAGAATTGTTGAGTTCTGATTTCTACCACTAGGAGGTGCTGTATCTCCTTCCTACACTATTACTAACCTGTATATCAATTTGACGTATACACAGGAAAATGACTCAGAACTTGATTATCAGGAATACTGGATAAATCTGTTGTTAAAAAAAAAAAATGAAATGTTGTCAATATTTAATACATAAAAATACAAATGAAAAACATAAAACATAGAGCAACAAAAAATATGGACCATTTCCGGGGTATGGAATACTAACATTTGAAATTTGAACTTGGAATAGTTTTAACCAACTAAAACGCTTAAACCAAAAATAAAATATTTTTTATGAACTAAGTAATCTTATTTTATCTATTTTTAAAGGTTTTATGACACATTTTTACCGATAAAAAATATTTCCGGGGGGGGGGGGGGCTGCAGCCCCCTCAGCCCCCCTTATATACGCCCATGGCGTTTCTCAAGATATAATAACTGGAATGATAATAATAATACATAATATAATATCCCAATGCCTTCTCGACTTTTAAAATATTTACTGCGTTAGCAATGTGTAATTTGCAATTATATGCATAATTAATTGATGGTGTAATTATATTTTAGGTGCTCGTTATTAACTCTGTGTCAGATTGATGCAATTTATAATGAGTCTTTATTAATACCTGTAGTATCTGGGGGTATGCTATTATACACTCACATGGTCTATTCCCAACAACTAGATACAGTCAACTCAACAGTCATGAGTGATCAGTTCAATTCCTGACTCGCCATAGAGGCTCGTCCCTACAATACCTATACCTCAGATGCTCATATCGTCCCTACCATGACACACTATCGAATATGCAAAATCTCGTTTTTCAGATTCGAGACTTTGCTGTTGTATTTTGAACGATACGGCATGTCGCAAATTGTCACAACTCTAACCCCTTTAGAATAGCCTTTAATGTCTTAAATAAAGTATGGAATAAGACCATTTATCAATATATTACTTGGTCAATGGATATGTTCCTTCTCTAGTTTTATACTATTTACATATTCGATAGTTTCACATGGTAGGGACGATATTACTAATAGTGCATGAAAATGACGTAGAAAAATTTACGTGTATTACTAACCTCTACGTCAATTTGATGCACTGTCTTCTGGGAAAATCAAGGTCACACCTATCTAATCACTCGCTGAGAGGTGAAATCATGCTGGATGGGGGCAGGAGGATTTGCTTCAGGAATAGGTGGGGGGGGGGGTAGACCGACTCTACCCCCATTTAACGGAAGAAAATGACAATTGATTACATTCATATGCGTCAATATGACGCAGGTTAGTGTTCCAGGGTTAAGGAGTACCACGCCTACACGAAACTCTGCAAGGAAAATAATTAGAAAATTAGTAATTGAAACAGTTGCTCATTGCAAATGTTATAGAGCAGAACTATTCATGTTTATATTTTATTTATAGAAGTTATTAGAAGCAAATTATTCAGGAATGCACTCGATACTACCCAAATTCTGAGAAAAGTGCTTAGTTATGCAGCTCCTACGGATATTTTACAACGCATCTTTCTCTTCAGATATTCATGATATATACCATGGGTGTATATATAAAATAATTTCGGGAGGGGATGGGAAAATTTCGGGGGGGGGGGGCTAAAACCATTTCCGGGGTATGGAATACTAAACCTTTGGAGATTGGAATTAGTTTTAGGCAACTAAAACGCTATTACACATAAAATAAAATATTTTTTATGAACTAAGTGATCTTATTTAATTTATTTTTAAGGGTTTTACGACAAGTTTTTACCATCAAATCTAAATTTCTGGAGGGGCTGCAGCCCCCTCAGCGCCCCCTTATTTACGCCCATGATATATTATAATTGCGGCCGGTATTAGACAATTAGTAATTTGAGTCTCGGCGTTTTCCCAGTTTAGTCACCGCTAAAGCATATTTATGCTAAAAAAAACAAAAACTATGGCCACTATCGTGTTAACTAACACCTATTATATATATATATATATATATATATATATATATATATATATATATATATATATATATATAATAACATAAAATAAATACATATATAGATTATTTCAAACAAATTAATCAGAAATCCAGAGTACACTAACCATATTTTAGAGAAATGAGCTTAACTATGCAACACCTGCATGACAAGTCTATTTGTATTTATTTTGAGAAGATCATGATTCCCCAACTTGAAAGATTGTGCAGTTCGAATGGAAAAGGGGTGTCTATTATAAATTGTTTTCAGACTTAGTTTTGGCTAAGTATTGATAAAACTTAAACACTATCTTCCTTGCCTGAACACACAATGTCTTCCCAGATTCTAAACGAGGCGTAATCAGTTTTTTTGTGATTCACGTAGAGTATTCTTGATTGAAATGGCTATTTGTAAATGAACATTTCCCTGCCAGAATTTCGCGCATGCGGAATTGAACTGTACGATCTATCCGAAGAGCCTATATAACTCTGAAAGGTAGATAATGGAATCCCACAGGGAGGTGTACTAGGCCCTCCACTCCTCTATATGTATATATATATAGCTTTGTCATCAATCTCCCGTCTAAAACTGTCCTCTGGACCTCTCTCCCGGCCTGACTAGACCTAGACCTCGTCGTCTATTTCCTCCCCAACAGATACAAGCAACAAATCCAGACCATCTCTCTTAATGAAGGAACTACAATGTTGTGTATATGTTTTGGGATTTACAACAAGGAATTTTCGAGTCGGCGCCTCCGGACAGTGTCATTAGATCGAGATCATGTAGGGTCTCCTCACCTAAATTTAGAACAACCTTGTCTAGTCAGATTTTTGTTTTTTGTTCCCCTTCTTTATCAGATTCCTTGTAAAGAAGTCTGAATTCAGGAAATTCTACAATCGAACATAAAATGTCTCATCTAACTTAATATCAGCTCTGATATCGTTGAAATCATTCAAAACCTTTTAAAAGTTAGAAGAAATCAGACTAACAAATCTTCATAAAACGTAAATTTATCTTAATTCAACAATGAGATTAAATTTTGCTCGCCGACCTCAGTTTTCTTCAAGCTTTTGACTAGTGAACATGGCAGAAAAGAGTACATTGGATGATAATGAATGTGAACTTTTAATTTCGAGAGTGCAAGTTATGGAATGAAAGACTCATTGATTTTAAAAATACAATCCTAACCAATAAACTATGAGAAGAGGTTTGAAATGCATTAAACTTGCTTGGTAAGATATTTTTATTAACTAAACATTTAAAATATTAATTTTTTTAATTAATATTTTAATTGAAAACGTATATTGGAGTATGCGATGACGGAGACTAAAGGAAATTACCGCCCAGCCGCTCTGTATCGTATCCAGTGCCCGTCTTCTGCAGCGGTCGATCTGTCGCTCATCGCTTGTACTGTACCCGAGGTCTGTTCGACAATGCTAGCAGGGGTATGCGCAAATAGGAATCTGCGCGGATGTACTATGAACAGCTGCGCAGGACTAATGGTGGGTAGATGATCTGTAATTAACAGAACTAAAGGCGGCAGACATTAAACACTATTTTCTAGATAATAGGGTAATGATCTCTTGTTGGTTACGCCAATCATGCGGCGAGGCTGATTTCATGGATCCCTTGTAGATATGTAGTTCTTTATAGGGGGGAGTGATGGAGAGGAAGGGATTTCGACTAGAAGGAGTTGTGTCAACTTAGCGGTTTTCCTTTCCTCTCCCTGCTGGTATTTATAAATGAAACAGAAAATGACATATTTCATTCTTATACCGAGACACATGTACCTAAGGAATAACTTTCAATTAGTCCGAATCAAAATTAAACAATTTGAAATATAAAATGAAATTACTACAACTTGAATATTAACATGACTACTGGTTGAGTGAAACTTGCGGGGATAGAAAGTGTTGGAAGAGTTTGGATTTAAAGGTTTCCAGGTTGGTAGAATGCCGGACAGACAGAGGCGAGGAATTCCATAGCGAGGTGGCACGGGT
This sequence comes from Gonocerus acuteangulatus, assembly GCA_946811695.1. Classification (NCBI taxonomy): domain Eukaryota; kingdom Metazoa; phylum Arthropoda; class Insecta; order Hemiptera; family Coreidae; genus Gonocerus; species Gonocerus acuteangulatus. The sequence goes on along the minus strand of OX328129.1, from coordinate 2,312,090 downwards.
GACGAATTACTACAACTTGAATATTAACATGACTACTGGTTGAGTGAAACTTGCGGGGATAGAAAGTGTTGGAAGAGTTTGGATTTAAAGGTTTCCAGGTTGGTAGAATGCCGGACAGACAGAGGCGAGGAATTCCATAGCGAGGTGGCACGGGTGACGAATGATTTTTCTAGTAATACAGTACGGTGGGAAGGAATATAAAGATCGGAAGGACGAGATCGGGTGTTACGGGAGTGAACAGAGGATTTAAATTTAAGGAATTGGAAGATATAAGAAGGTCTTCGGGATTGAATTACTTGGTAAAGGACTGAGCCGAGGAAGTACTGACGACGATAAAGAGGGAATAGCCAATTTAGCTCCTGGTAGAAATGTGATATGTGGGAGTCTCTGGGGATCCCGAGGATAAAACGAATGAAACAGTTCATGAGGCGTTTGAGTTTTGCCTCGAGATCGCCAGAAAGGCCACCGTACACCAAACAACCATAGTCAAACTGGGGGAATAAAAGTCCGTCACTAAAATCGGTCCACCTTAAGTTAAGGGGTGGGGGTGGAGGGGGGGGGTACGCCGAGACTCAAATTACTAATTGTCTAATACCGGCCGCAATTATAATATATCATGGGCGTAAATAAGGGGGCGCTGAGGGGACTGCAGCCCCTCCAGAAATTTAGATTTAATGGTAAAAACTTGTCGTAAAACCCTTAAAAATAAATTAAATAAGATCACTTAGTTCATAAAAAATATTTTATTTTATGTGTAATAGCGTTTTAGTTGCCTAAAACTAATTCCAATCTCCAAAGTTTTAGTATTCCATACCTCGGAAATGGTTTTAGCCCCCCCCCCGAAATTTTCCCATCCCCTCCCGAAATTATTTTATATATACGCCCATGGTATATATCATGAATATCTGAAGAGAAAGATGCGTTGTAAAATATCCGTAGGAGCTGCATAACTAAGCACTTTCCTCAGAATTTTTTTAGTATAGACTACATTACTGAATAATTTGCTGTAAATAACCTATATAAATAAAATAAAAACGTGAATAGTTCTGCTCATTTACATTTCTTATGAGAACTGTTAAATTATTAATTTTGTAAATAATTTGCTTCCAGAGTTATGTTAATACATGATACTGTACTACTTAATAAATACACAAAAACTTCATTTTCCGACTTTTGATCTGACGCAGGAACAGGATACAGCACCCCTAGTGGGAGATAGCGCTCCTCGCGACGGCTTTGGGAACCTACGTCTGGCAGGCTAATTCTAATGAAACAGAGTTTAAAGTAAACCCTCCTTTCCAATAGACCGATTTACTTCATTTTTACAACACTTCTTTCTCATGAGATACCCACGACGTATACCGCGTTTCGTTACAATACAGCAGAAATTACAACCGGTATGAGTATATTAGTACTTTAGGTCCGGAGTAAACCCCCCCCCCCTCCAAATAACCCGATTTAGTTTATTTTTACAACCCATTTTCTCTGTTGATTACCACCACGAATACCGAGTTTCGTTGAAATGTAACAAAAATTACGGCTGGTAGTGGCAAATTGGTAATGTGGGTCCGGAGTCTTTTGTTTTCAAGTGTTTTGGGTCCGGGGTAAACCCCCCCCCCCCCTCGGTGGACCGATTTTGGTGGTTAACGAACTCGTTCAATCGTTTGCTAATTGAACGCTATATACCAAGTTTCGTGAAGAAAAAACAAAAACTCTGGCCGCTATCGTGTTAACAGACACACACACACACACACACATATATATATATATATATATATATATATATATATATATATATATATATATATAAAGTCCGTCACGCAGGAGCTGCATAACTAAGCACTTTCCTCAGAATTTGGGTAGTGTAGATTGCTTTCCAGAACAATTTGCTTAAAATATCCTACATAAATAAAATAAAAACATGAATAGTTCTCTTTTAAATTTGTAATGAGTAACTGATCAATTAATAATTTGCTTCCAGAGTTATGTTTACACATGGTACCTATTACACTACGTAATAAATACAAAAAACCTCATATTATCATGTTTTGATCTAACGCAGGAACAGGATACAGTCACTCTAGTGGTAGAAAGCGCTCCTTGCGGCGGCTTTGTGAACCTACGTCTGACGGGCTTTTCTATTGAAATATATTACAAATTAAACCCCCGCTTTCCGATTGACCGATTCAGCTCATTTTTACAACACTTCTTTCTCATGAGTTACCCACGACGTAGACCGCGTTTCGTTACAATACAGCAGAAATTACGACCGGTATGAGTATATTAAGAATTTGGGACCCCCCCCCCCTTCTAATGAACCGATTTAGTTTATTTTTACAACACATATTTACCTGTAGATTACCACTACGAATACCGAGTTTCGTCGAAATATACCAAAAATCACGGCTGGTAGTGGCGAATTGGTATTGTGGGTTCGGAGTAAACCCCCCCCCCCCTCCTAATGAACCGATTTAGTTTATTTTTACAACAGTTATTTACCTGTGGATTACCACTACGAATACCGAGTTTCATCGAAATATACCAAAAATCATGGCTGGTAGTGGCGAATTGGTATTGTGGGTCCGGAGTAAACTCCCCCCTTCTAATGAACCGATTTAGTTCACTTTTATATCTCACTTTTCTCACTATATTGCCACTACGAATACCGAGTTTCGTTGAAATATAACAAATATTACGGCTGACATAGTCAAATTACTGTTTTGGGTTCGGGGTAAACCCCCCCTTCCGGTGGACCGACTTTGGTGGTTAACGAACTCGTTCAATCGTTTGCTAATTGAATGCTATATACCAAGTTTCGTGACGAAAAAACAAAAACTCTGGCCGCTATCGTGTTAACAGACACACACACATATATATATATATATATATATATATATATATATATATATGCATATATATATATATATAGATATATATAAATTTTAATGGGGGTCATTTTCGGTGTCTACTAGGTAGGATCGATAAAGATTTGAAGAAATATTTCAAAAATTCCGTCATGAGTCCAACCTCAATAGCTACTTTCCTTCGGAGGAAAGTGCTAATATATATATATATATATATATATATATATATATATATATATATATATATATATATGCGCATATGTACATATATATATAGATATATATAAATTTTAACGGGGGTCTTTTTCGGTGTCTACTAGGTAGGATCGATAAAGATTTGAAGACATTTTTCAAAAATTCCGTCATGAGTGCAACCTCAATAGCTACTTTCCTTCGGAGGGAAGTGGTAATAGGGAGGTTACAAGGAGTTGACGGGGGTTGGCAGGAGATGGCGGGATGTTGATTGCGTATTTTCTTGTACTATCGAGTGCAATGGAAGGGATGGATATGTACTCAGGGCTGATAAGGGTTGGGTTGGTAGGCCTAAGAATAGGCCATTCACGGCTCACGCACGTACACCTCATGACGAGACAGGACAGACCGACATGTGAAGTATGTAACACTCCACTGACAATAAAACACATCCTGACGGAATGTCGGTTGAGAGAAAACTATGACTTACCGGACAACATGACTCAACTACTCTCAGATAGAAGCCAGTATATAGACAAGATATATACATATTTAAAAAATACAAATATATTTAACAAACTGTGACGATACGTCACATAATAAGATCCTCTATTTACGTATCTGGCTAACATTATTTGTACAGGTAATCTGAAAAGCAGATATATCTATCTTTGAGAATAACATTACACCAATCTATTTCAAGCATTAATTAAATCTGAACATAAACAATACAGACACAAACTAAACTGTTTGCTATGAACAAATTGCAGCATTAAATACATATTAATTGGTAAATTACTGTGTAGCGAAAAACAATAACAATAAAAACAAGCAATGTAGTAATAATGTGTAATATAAGTATATGGATAATGAAAAGGAATAATGTAATAATAATAATGTGTAATATAAGTATATATATAATAATAAGGAATAAATGTAATAATAATAATATTAATGAATAAAATAATTATATAGATAATAATAATGTATAATGTAATTTTTTTTTTTTTTTTTTTTTTTTTTTTTTACGGCGCATCTACATCCAGGTCATTAGCGCCGTATAATGTAAATATAAACAATATAGATATAGTGCAATAATATACGCATATGAATATATATGTGTGTATGTGTATGAATTCTGTAATCATGTCATCATCATTTATTGTAATCACTGTTATCATTTATGTAATCATCATTTATTTTGTAATCATGTAATCATCGTTTACTGTTATAGAGTATATCGCTAAAAACTGCGAAACTTTTAATAAATAAATAAATTAAGGGCAGAAAACTGCTTGGTCATCTCATGGATATAAGAAGCAGATTCACACACACATAAATATATTTGCACTTATATAAATATAGTATACATATATATGTATAGTGCACAGTATATATATAAATACAGTACAAATAATAAAAAATATATATAATGTAAACATATATTTTGTTTTATTTTATTTTTTTTTTATTCATTTTATTTTTTATTTTTTTTTATTGTTATTTTATTTTTTTATTTTGATATTTTTTAAAAATATTTTCTTCTTCTTTTTCCCTTTTTCCCCCTTCTTTTGTTTTAACTTTTTTTTTGTATATATATTTTTATTTATTTTTTTTTCCTCATTTATTTATTTTGATACTAAATTACACTGTATACTAGTGATTACACTGTATTTCTCTAGGACCATCGACTTTACTACGTACTAAAACTAACAACTTTCTTATATTATACTAATGCTTACTATTACTATTATACTAATACTTACTATTACTATTATTTATTATTATTGTTTATATTATTATTTATTAAAAACATACACATACATATACACACACACCTACAAATATTTATCAATTAATTAATATTATATATTTTATAGTAAAAGATAAAGCTGCGCCTTTTTTAAAAATTCCACAACATCAACTGCTTCACAATCATCCAGTCTGCATATCAGTCTGGCTGATAAGGAAGATACTGGAGGTAGAGCTGTCATTGGAGTTTATGCCCAAAGTCAACAAGCACGCCCGGTGTAGAATTGCCAGTCCTGATTGCTTTCGACGACACAGAGTCTATGACTGTCTTCTGAGTAAAATGGTTGATAACTTTTCCTACTGACATAACAAAAACGATGATATGATACTAACCAAACCATCATCTCTACATAACATCCCTACGAGCTCCCTGTATCTGACTAGATCGTTAGATAGTATAAACCCGTAGATACGTACACTAGAGTCGGAGAGATGGAGGGGAGACATCGGACTGGCATATCTCCAGTCTGCCTTAGGATGGCGGTGTGGTTAGTACTCCTTATACCGACGGTCAGTGCCCTCTACCAGTTCGGCCCGGAAATAGATGAAGCTTTGCCGCGGGGTGACGATGTCTCCTTGGAAGTACCTTTATCGGTACCTGTCAGGTTCTACGGACAGACTTATCAACAAGTATATGTAAGTACAGAACTTTACGCTAAGTCTATCCAACTTTATTTACAGTCCTAAGGGATTTCGTCAAACTTATGGAAAACAAAATTTATTCTCCAAAAAAAAAAAAAAAAAAGAAAAAAGAACAAAAAATAAAATATCCTAGCAAAATTCGAATCTAATAACAGAAGGAATAAATTAATTGTAATTTTATGTTTTATTTTATGATTTGTGAGGTTTTTGAAGACAAATTCCAGGCCTTGACATGCTAAAGATTTTCAACAGGAATTTTTGAGGTATAAATTATTTCCACTCTTAATTGCATTTGATCTTCACTTCAACCATCTTTATTTATTTTTTAATTAATTTTTGACGTTCTGGCCTCAGGGCCATCCTCGTAAGATTTCATTAATCTGTTCACATATTATTAACCCTGTTTGAACAAGGGCTTGTCATCAATGTAATATTGCAGCTGCTACATTTTTCCAACATTTAAGCTACACTACAGTCCATGTGGTCACATCATTCCACCTGAGGCCGAAACGTCATAATGTGAAAAAACAACAAGAATTAATTAGCAAATAAATAAAGATGGTTGAGGTGAAGATGAAATGGAATTAAGAGTGGATAAAAATCAAGTTTTATCGAAAAGTGTTAATTATACAGGCTAGAAAGTGGTTTCAATCTATTTTGAACGTCTAAAAACAACATAAAAACAGTACATACAGCACGATTGTATACCGAACCATGGAAGGACTAAGCAGAGAACTGATGCTGTATCATGCAGGCAGCATTTTAATAGAATCTTCCCTCGTCAATAGCTCTTGTTGCTACTAGAGGACTAATACATAGTTTTGCATATTTTTAATAAAGTGTTTTATTTGACGGATAAAATAAACATCACACGTCTGACAATATGGAGGTATAATTTCCGTTTTAGCTGTGCAGTTTTCATCATCATCGGTGAAAACATTTTCCACGTGGGAAGTATGTTTCTGTCCTCTCCAAGAGTCATAGATAACTAAAAAGTCCGTCACGCAGGAGCTGCATAACTAAGCACTTTCCTCAGAATTTGGGTAGTGTAGACTGCTTTCCAGAACAATTTGCTTAAAATATCCTACATAAATAAAATAAAAACTCATTTGTAATGAGTAACTGATCAATTATTAATTTGCTTCCAGAGTTATGCTTACACATGGTACCTACTACACTACGTAATAAATACAAAAAAACTCATATTATCGTATTTTGATCTAACGCAGGAACAGGATACAGTCACTCTAGTGGTAGAAAGCGCTCCTTGCGGCGGCTTTGTGAACCTACGTTTGGCGGGCTTTTCTATTGAAATATATTACAAATTAAACCCACGCTTTACGATTGACCGATTCAGCTCATTTTTACAATATTAGGAATTTGGGTCCGGAGTAAACCCCCCCCCCTTCTAATGAACCGATTTAGTTTATTTTTACAACACATATTTAACTGTAGATTACCACTACGAATACCGTTTTTCGTCGAAATATACCAAAAATCACGGCTGGTAGTGGCGAATTGGTATTGTGGGTCCGGAGTAAACCCCCCCCCCCTCCTAATGAACCGATTTAGTTTATTTTTACAACACATATTTACCTGTGGATTACCACTACGAATACCGAGTTTCGTCGAAATATGCCAAAAATCACGGCTGGTAGCGGCGAATTGGTATTGTGGGTCCGGAGTAAACCCCCCCTTCTAATGAACCGATTTAGTTCATTTTTATATCTCACTTTTCTCACTATATTACCACTACGAATACCAAATTTCGTTGAAATATAACAAATATTACGGCTGACATAGTCAAATTAGTGTTTTGGATTCGGGCAGAACACTGTTTCCACAGTGTTCTGCAATGCTTCCTCCTGTCACCTGAAAGTAATGAATATTTCTGTAATTTAAATAATTAGTGGTCTAATTATTATTATTTAAATTTGAACGTCCATTATTATTAACTACGAATTTTGGGACGGGTTATCAATAGGTTACCACCCTTTTTTAACCAGGTCAGGGCTGATGCCTTTTCTTTTTTCTAAAGAAAAGCCACCACCCCACAGTGGGAATCGAACCCACGACCTTGGGCACGGAGTTTTAAGTGCTCACACATTAACAATCACGGCCACCTGGACTAATTAGCATAATTGTCTTTCTTAATATTAAAATAATTTTATGATTTTTTTTTATTCATTGTTAAAAAAAACTGATAATTATTCTAAAACAGCCTACTACAGGACATATCAAAATGCAATTAAACAACCTTTTTTTTTAAAAAAAATAATAGTGGAAAAAATTCAAATAAAAACTACATAAAAGAATTCTCAAAATATTGGCAGGCTAAACTAAAAAAAAAAAATGTAAATTTTTTTTAATTTGATAGCGTGTATACAAGTTCTTACATTTTTATACTCATTAAAAAATCTGATTAGTAGGGGTTTAATTCCACATTATTTTAAATAATTCTATTTTATATTTACTGTTCAGCATAACTAGGGAACTTATTCTGAAATCAGTGAATAAACAAGAAAGAGAGACCCCCAGAAATATGAATGGGCAATTCAAGAGCTCTTTATAATTTATAAAATGCAAATTTCCAAACTCGATATTTAGGAAATAAGTAAATGAGGATAGCAAGGGAGAAGTTAAAAACTAGACTTGAAATTTAATTTGTTGAAATGGAAACCAATGATCACATAAAACTATCTACTATTTGAACAAGCATTTGTTATAAATAAAGTTAGGAATTTAAAAATTATTAAGAAAAAAAATCTTTTTTGCTAAGCTAATAAAAAACTTAAATCCTAAGTTAAAGGAAATATAACTAAGTGATTGTTACTAGTTTGACCAGAGTTTCTTTTTCTTTATCAAATTAAATGACAATTAAAATGTATTCAGATAATAACTTAAAAATATATTATATATATATAGATATATATAAATTTTAACGGGGGTCATTTTCGGTGTCTACTAGGTAGGATCGATAAAGATTTGAAGACATTTTTCAAAAATTCCGTCATGAGTCCAACCTCAATAGCTACTTTCCTTCGGAGGAAAGTGCTAAAAGTCCTAAGCGAGTCAACTTGGGCAGCCGACAAGACCTCCATAAAATTAATATACAACTGAGAAAAACTTCTTGGAATGGATGGAGATAAACAATTTTTTAAATTAAGGTAGATGCAATATTTTGGCAAAATAATGACTTCAATATGAGTTGAAAACGGATGTCAGATGTGTTTTTAGCCCCCTATATTCAAATTTTGGGAAGATTAAAAAAAAAAAAATTGTATTAACATTTCGCTACACCCTTAAAATTTTGTTACAGATTAAAAAATCTGAACATATTTTAAATAAAATTTAACTGATTCCAAGCAAATTTGAAGGATCGATAAAGGCTCTAAAGTTACTCATTCTCTTCCGATCGGAGTGTTTCTAGGTGTTCTGGAATTGGAAAAATTTCAAATTTTATTTTGAGGAGCATTTCTTACAAGTGCCTTTTGATATAATACAATATTTATTTATATGTTTAGAAAATGGAACCTTTCTTCTTTTTAAAGAACCCAAGGACGTAAAATGACTTGTTGAATCAAGATTTTGGTTTGGGTACTTAGAATCATGGAATTCATTTAAAATATTTTATGCATGTTTCAAATTCATATTAACAAAGATGTTAAAATTTTGGTTACGTTTGGAGTTTAGGAAGGATTAGAATAAAATATTTTATTAAGAGACATGAAAAGTTTTGGGAACTTTGCATATTTTCCTTAATTTTTTTTTTTTTTTTTTTTTTTTTTTTTTTTTTTTTTTTTTTTTTTTTTTTTTTTTTTTTTTTTACGGCGCATCTACATCTAGGTCATTAGCGCCGACAACCAGGGTGAAGCGAGGAATTTTCCCAGCGAGCCCTGAGATGAGAAAATTCCTGCCGGAGGTGGGAATCGAACCCACCATCTCCCGCTTATGAATCCAGCGCGATAGCCACTAGACCACGACGATATTTTCCTTAATATCTCGAAAACGGTTAGGAAATCGTAAGTCGATGCTATTCGAAAGCTTACTGAACTCTCTCTACTTCTTAAAAGGTTCTGAAGACATTTCTGATTAGGAGATGTCAATAGGAGAAATAAGTGCTTAAATTTTCAAACACACTTGTTTTGTTCTTTTGAACGGGTTTTTGTCTTTGTTGAAATCACTTTTTAATTTTTCTCTCTTTTCCTTAGTTTTTTATTTTTGTAATTTCTTATATTAGAAAAATGTCTGTGTGTGTAAACCAGTATACGTAAAATGAGAACCAATTTTCTGTTGATAGAAATAGATGGGTTAGAAAACCCTTGCATAACTTCCTAGCAAGCTGAAAATTTGCATGAACGTTATGGACAACATTATAATGGAATTGGGAAAAGCCCTTATCGATCCCACGAGTACAAACAATTTTATTCGAGGTCTAAGTTCGCAAAAAAAGGTTTATTGGATTTTTCAGCGAAACGTTTAGTTTTATGATAAAAATAGTTCAGACAAAAATTATAGGTCGTGCAATTATGTAAAAAACATTGAGGCACCTCTATTCCACGTGGATCTCGCGATTCAGAGTACCGCAGCGTCTGACTACCGACCAAGGCCGACAATTTGAAGCAGAGTTGTTCCAACGGCTTAGTGCACGGATGGGGATCTGTAAGCAGCGGACCACTCTATCATCCCCAGAGCAATGGCTGCGTCGAGAGGTGGCATCGCTCTCTCAAAGCTGCACTAATGGCGTACCTTTCATCGACTCGGTGGACCCACGTTCTTCCCACCGTTCTCCTAGGTCTGCGATCTTCGTTCCGTGAGGACATGGGAGCCAGTGTTGCAGAGGCAGTGTATGCCCAACCCCATCGCCTGCCCGGAGATTTTCTTGGTGAACCGGAATCTGCTGAACCCTGCGTTCCTCTCCAGGCTTTAAAAGACGACCTGTCACGTCACAAGCCGGCAGAACCGCGATCTCCAGTAAGGAAGCCGTTCTGGCACAAGGACTTATCCACCTGCAACCACATCTTCCTCCGCGAAGAGGCAGTCCGGAAACCCCTTGTTCCTCCTTACTCTGGGCCTCACAAGGTATTGAACAAGGGTGAGAAGATTTTCACCGTACTAATTGGCAACAGGGTAGAGGACACAGAGAACACCATCGTGCCATCCAAACCGCCTCAGGACCTACAAGGACCACTAAAAATCAAGCACTCCCCTCGGAAGCATTCGGACAAGATGGAGCCCGCGACTGCCCAAGAGAAGACACTCGCAGCCTCACCTGATACATGTAGGACTAGGTCCGGACGTCTAATGAAGAGTGTGTCATTTCACGAAAAGTAGTCGGAGAACTGGCAACGCACTTTTCATGAAGTGTTTTATGCACCCTGAAATTTTGCTATAATGTACCTCTTGGGTAGATAAGAAGGTAAATATGTGTTTCCTGGACATACCTTGGAACACCAGCTACTGCGCATAGGGGAAAGGTGCATAATAATATTGCCCAAAAATAGTGTTTTATTCAGAAGCCAACTATTATTAATGAAAAGAATTACAAATTAAGGCAATTTTAAAATTAATAATAAATAAGGCAGACACTTTTAAGAGGGTTAAAATGTAAATTAAAAAAAAAAACAACAAAGTACCTAGTTTTTATTTTTAATATTAAATGAAGTGCTTTATTCACGCTGCGATTTAAACAGCGTCTTCAATAAACATATTTGAAAATAATAGCAAAAGGGCAGACACTTTTGTGGGGTTTAATTATCAGGAAATATAAAAATAAATGTTGCCTATGATAGACTGGAATACACTGAGTGTAAACGTAAGAGTGCATGAGACGACCGCGCAGTGTTGGTTGTTTTCTGTGCTCTCATTGGTTCTTGCTCACATGATCTAGTACAGCTGTTCCGGTTTTAATGGAAGCGCGAATAAAACTCTCATTTAATATTATTTTTTTAACGTGTTATAACCCTTAAAAATGTCTGCCATATTTATTATTCATAGTAAAATTGTCTTAATTTTACATTAATGATAGTTGGCTTCTGAATAAAACTTTATTTTTGGGAAATATTTTTTTGTACCTTTCCTCTATGTGCAGTAGCTGGTGTTCCAAGGTAAGTCCAGGAAACACATATATACCTTCTTATCTACCTAAGAGGTATATTATAGCAACATTTCAAGATGCATAAAACACTTCATGAAAAGTGCATTGCTGGCTCTCGGACTATAGTGACTCCGTCACAAGGGGGGGGGGGGGGAGTACTGTAGCAGCAAGTTACTAATAGAAAGCATGGTTGCTAGGGACTTGCCTAAGAGAGGAGTATCTAGCAACCAGCTGTTCTAATTAAACTATTTCACACAGTAATGGAATAACCTTTACTGTTCTATCTGCTGTTCTGCAAATGCGTGTTAAAACAACATTATCTGGACTGGTCGCGGTAGCCAACCTTAGCAAATGCAGCAGCCTCCAGGCCTTCTACACTTGAACCAGGAAACCTCCTCGAAAAACTGCAATTGAATATTTTTTATATTCACTTCTGCTTATAGCAATTTTTGTACATACGTTCTTTGCTATATTTTGCGTTCAATTATATCCTGTTTACTTTCTACTTCATGTTGATTTCTCGTTTTATGTTTATTGTGTTATTGGTTAATTTAATTTTTGAACATGCATATTCTTGTTGGGACCTTCTGATGTAGATATTTTGCGTTCAATTACATTCTGTTTACTTTCTACATGTTGATTTCTCATTTTATGTTTATTGTGTTATTCGTTAATTTAATCTACCGGAGTCACTTCTCTCCCAGTGAACAGCACGGAGTAAGGATGAGAAAGGGTAAACCAACCAGTCAGTTTGTGTTAGCTAAGGATAGACTAACCAAAAATATTGTGTACTCCATTTTTACCGGGTCAGCTAGTGTGTATGTATATATATATATATATTTTTAGATGGAACGACATTTTTCTCCAGTGGTGGTACTCCTCCTCACTTCTTCCTGGGATATTTCGATGGATTCATCTCCATCTTCGTCAGCCAGGTACTTATTGTTTCTTCCTCGGAAAAATGCCGTTCCATCTAAAAATATCATCCCAGCGACGAAAAATAAACATCAAGCATATATATATATATAATTTATTTATTCTTGTAGATGACCCAAAATATCCAAATTCTTTTTTATCTTAGGAGGCATGGGGTCATTAAAGCAGTCTTCCTTTATTATACCACTTTATTTATTGGGCCCGACATGTTTCGTGCATCTTTTCTTTGCACCTTTTCAGGGGCACTTCTTGCTAGTGCCCCTGAAGAGGTGCAAAGAAAAGATGCACGAAACATGTCGGGCCCAATAAATAAAGTGGTATAATAAAGGAAGACTGCTTTAATGACCCCATGCCTCCTAGGATAAAAAAGAATATATATATATATATATATATATATATATATATATATATATATATATATATATAACTCTTTTGACACACACAGAGCATATGTGTTGTCAGAAGAGTAATTAGTAATGATGATATGTATATTTATAATTTTTTACGTAAATAATCTGAAGGGGTTAGATCCGCCAGTATATATACACATACACGAGAGAGAGAGAATATGTATACGTGTGTGTGTGTGTATATATATATATATATATATATAGAGAGAGAGAGAGAGAGAGACAGAGTGTTGTTGGTGGGTTTTGCCATAGCAGAGAGCTGATCCAAGAAGACAACACCATGACCCTGCGACCCTGGAGATAATACTCCCTGTATCTGTGTACCCGTTCTTATCACATTGTTCCAAAATAGATAGGACACTGATATCAGATACTCCGTTCTCAGCTAAGGGATCATCATGTAAAGCTCCATTAAACTCCATCTTAAAGGCTCAGAGAGTATCTGCTCGTAATGAGCTTTTTACTCTACGGTCTTAATCTTAGGAAGAAAACAAATAAAATGAAATAATTGGTGAAGCAATTACTCAGGACTTATGTAAGAGAGACTATAACGTTTCACAAGATTGGCTAAAACACTCATTATGAACTGGCAACAAAGTAAGGGAACTTAAAAACACAATCTAAACATGGCAGTATAAGCAATTGTCTTTAATGCAGGTTGGGAGACCCGATGGCCATGAGGGTTAAGGCGTGAGCACTTAACACTCCGTGCCAAAGGTCGTGGGATCGATTCCCACTAGGGGTGGTGGCTTTTCTTTCGAAAAAAAGAAAAGGCATCACCCCTATCCATCCTGGCTAGAAAAGGGTGGTAACCTGTAGATAACCCGTCTTAAAATTTGTTGTTAGTAATAAATGGACGTTAAAATGTAAATAAATAAATAAGGCAGGTTGGACAAAGTTTTTATAAGCAGACGTATAATTACTATGTGCTAAAACGCATACTGACAAGACTGCAAAAGACAAAACAATTTACTTATGCCACAAGGCTTAAATTACTCACTGAAACTACCTCAACACTATATTGAATTATTGAAAGAACACTAATTTAAACGTAAAAAATTTAGCCCTTCATCCTTCTGCTGTTTGTGCTTTAAATATTCCTGTTTATTTTGACAGTGTATAAACTAATTTTATAATGCTTTCTTATTTTATTTTTAATTATTTAAAGAAGGATATATATGAGGCGTCTAGAATCAAAACAAGTCACACAAGCGACACCAATAAAAATATATATATATATATAACTCTGAATATGGAATCCTTTATAAATATTTAAATCAAATCAAAAAATATCATAAAGAAGAAAAACAGAATAAAATTAAACAAATCCGAAATAAAATAATAATTCCTTTCCCCCACACTTTCTTGTTAACTTCGAGCGACACCAATAAAAATATTTAAACAAATATACATCCATAATCCTGTGTTTAATGACCTCATAGTAGTTGACAGCAAATTAAATAAATAAAATAAAAATTTAAAAAACTTTTCCCCAACGAAGAAACCTGAGACAGTATATATATATATATATAATTTACTGTTAAATGTTAATGAAAACAATGCTACCAAGGAAATTATTTTACTAAATACATTTTTTAGTTTTGCCAATATTCAGTTATAAGATTTTCTTATATTTTGTTAACTATCTACGGTTGTAACATCATGGTCAGTGGAAGTTGAGCAGTCCTATGGCTAATAGATATCCTAGAAAACAGATTGAGGGATAAATTTGTATTGGACTACCTCAATCAGAGAAGATGGTGCTTGTGAGAGGATTTGTTTCATTCCACTAAAGGGGAAATGGATTTATAGTGCCTATTCTCAAAATCCAACAATAAGACCAGAAATTATCAATATTCGGAATAATGCTGAGAAAACACAGCCTCAGAGTTTTGGAGTTGATAAATGAGTTAGTCTCTACTCGCTCATGTTAGTCGGATTGAAAAAATAAAATAGTGTATTGGTGAATGTTTGAGGTAAGCTGTCGATTAAGAAGAATTGGAACTCTAGTACAGATAGAATGCACTACTTCCTTCTACAGTCATCTACACGGGACATTTCGTCCACTACTACTTTAATTATATTATTAAATGTGTTCATATCTTCCTTTATTTGTTCGCATTTTATTTTATTTATATATTATTATTTTGTTTTAATTTTATAATATTATTTTTTTAAATTGAGTAATTTCCCCTCTCGCTATATTTTGAACAGTGAAGATTTTATCTATCTTGGATTAGTCTTATTGTAGGGCTTTAGCTGTAGCAGGAGGTGTATTATACAGGGTGATTCAGGTATACGTAGCCAAACTCTAGGAGGTGATTTCAGACATCATTTTCAACAAAAAAGTTCGCCTGAAGTATGGTTTGATTTGGAAGAGAAAAGCAGTTATGTCAAATTTCCTTTTTAGCACTTTCCTCCGAAGGAAAGTAGCTATTGAGGTTGGACTCATGACGGAATTTTTGAAAAATTTCTTCAAATCTTTATCGATCCTACCTAGTAGACACCGAAAATGACCCCCGTTAAAATTTATATATATCTATATATATATATATATATATATGCATATATATATATATATATATGTGTCTGTTAACACGATAGCGGCCAGAGTTTTTGTTTTTTCGTCACGAAACTTGGTATATAGCATTCAATTAGCAAACGATTGAACGAGTTCGTTAACCACCAAAGTCGGTCCACCGGAAGGGGGGGTTTATCCCGAACCCAAAACACTTATTTGACTATGTCAGCCGTAATATTTGTTATATTTCAACAAAACTTGGTATTCGTAGTGGTAATATAGAGAGAAAAGTGAGATATAAAAATGAACTAAATCGGTTCATTAGAAGGGGGGGTTTACTCCGGACCCACAATACCAATTCGCCACTACCAGCCGTGATTTTTGGTATATTTCGACAAAACTCGGTATTCGTAGTGCTAATCCACAGGTAAATATGTGTTGTAAAAATAAACGAAATCGGTTCATTAGGAGGGGGGGTTTACTCCGGACCCACAATACCAATTCGCCACTACCAGCCGTGATTTTTGGTATATTTCGACAAAACTCGGTATTCGTAGTGGTAATCTACAGGTAAATATGTGTTGTAAAAAGAAACTAAATCGGTTCATTAGAAGGGGGGGTTTACTCCGGACCCAAATTCCTAATATACTCATACCGGTCGTAATTTCTGCTGTATTGTAACGAAACGCTGTATACATCGTGGGTAACTCATGAGAAAGAAGTGTTGTAAAAATGAGCTGAATCGGTCAATCGGAAAGCAGGGGTTTAATTTGTAATATATTTGAATAGAAAAGCCGGCAGACGTAGGTTCACAAAGCCGCCGCAAGGAGCGCTTTCTACCACTAGAGTGACTGTATCCTGTTCCTGCGTTAGATCAAAATACGATAATATGAGGATTTTTGTATTTATTACGTAGTGTAGTAGGTACCATGTGTAAACATAACTCTGGATGCAAATTAATAATTGATCAGTTACTCATTACAAAATGAGAACTATTCACGTTTTTATTTTATTTATGTAGGATATTTTAAGCAAATTGTTCTGGAAAGCAGTCTACACTACCCAAATTCTGAGGAAAGTGCTTAGTAATGCAGCTC
Source organism: Gonocerus acuteangulatus (assembly GCA_946811695.1). NCBI lineage: Eukaryota > Metazoa > Arthropoda > Insecta > Hemiptera > Coreidae > Gonocerus > Gonocerus acuteangulatus. Next base: position 2,295,519 of record OX328129.1, on the reverse strand, counting down.
CTGCGTGACGGACTTTTTTTTTTTTTTTTTTTTTTTTTTTTTTTTTTTTAAACCTAGACATATTGTTTATTGGATAAGAAAGGATTGCCCAAAACCTGGTCAAGATAATTAAATTTCAATTATACCATCATAAAAGAGACAAAATTTCCTTTGAGAGAACAGTGATTTACTTCACTAAAGTGATTGATAAAAAATACTTTCTGGACATCTAATAACGCACTTCTCTTTTTCTTGTAGAATCTGAGGATTCTTGCAAATTTTTCCCTCCTAACGGACTACAGATTCACTACTTACAGGAAAAGTTCTACATTTAGTAAGCATCAAATATCTGTAAATGAAGTGAAAGTTTATTGAGGGATAGGTTGACTGATTGGTTCCCTTCTGTCAAAAAATGTGGAATGGAGTTTTGTTACTTTCAAATACTTTATGTGAGAAAATTATGGATTAATCATTTTTGGCCAAACTGTGGGAATCCCTTGTCCAGTTCGGTAGCAATTAAATGTAACTGAAAGAAATTGTTGGAAAAGTATTTCATTTGAGAGATATGTCACATTTTGAGTTTACAAAATTTTCATAAATCTCTGTCCATTTAGTTTGGCCATTCACAGTTTTTGTAAAAACAGTTATTTATGGAAAAGATAAGTCCTCTAGGAAGTGTGCTTTGCTACTTCTTCAGCAACTTTGTTTCCATGAAAATTCTTGAGGCTCGGTAAAATAAATGTTTGTATTCTTAAGTTTTATTCAAATATTATTTCTAACTAAACTATTAATGTTATCCTTTGCAGGTGAATACGAACGGGCTGCTGTCCTTCCTGACAGAAATCCCTAAGTTCTTCAACGAACCATTCCCTCTCGAGTATCCAGTGATAGCTCCTCTCTATTCGAACGTAGATACTACAGCTAGCGGTACGGTCTACTATCGGGAGAGTCGAGAACCGCAAATACTCTCAACTATAGCACGGAAAGTAGCGGCTTTATATCCATCTCTATCAGCGTTCCTCCCGCTATCTGCTGTAATAGTGACCTGGGAAAACGTTGGATATCATGAAGCCAAAAGTGACATGGTAAGCAACTAAAAGAGCATAGTACATACAGTAGTATGTATATATATATATATATATATATATATATATATATATATATATATATAAGCAATTTACAGAACATTAACTGTTAATACTGTATAAATAATCAGAGACATAAAGAACTATATAATATCACTCATGGGAGGAGAGCATAGATACAGGGCCTCCGTTAGGGGGGGGGACAATGGACAATTGGTCAGGGGCCTGTGGTTTCAGGGGGGCCCGGCGTAATTTGTTTACTTGCATTATAATTTGAAATAACAAAATTATATACCTAAGTGTGGGCAATGATAACCATGTAGTTCTTTGCCCTAAAAAACAAACAAACAATATACCTAAGTATAGTTCACATAATTATTATTGAGAACTACCGATGGATAATTTTCTAAATTCTCTATTTCTAATATATAATCTAGCTTTTAAATATTGTCAGTCCAAAAATTTTAGGTCCCAAAATACCTTAGCCAATACAATTTTTCACTCCCATTACAAATGTATTTAATTCTGTTTTCAGTGAAATGTCAGCTTTAAATAATTCCATCAATAGTTTATGGTAATGTTAAAGGGGGGGGGGGGTGTTTAAGGGGCCCGTGAAAGTATTTGGACAGGGGCCTGTATTCCTGTTGGAGGCCCTGGATAGGTTCTGAAGTAGCCTTGGAGAGTAATATATAATATAGATGAGAAGATATTACCAGATTCACAAGTAAAGAGACATTTTCAGGTCATACTTTTAGCACTTACCGACTTATTCAGATTGGACTTATGAAACAATTTTGGAAATATTTCTATAAATCATTATAGACAATTAGTGTTCTTTTGCAACAAATTTTTGTAAATTAACTGCACCATTCCCCAAATAAACTCGAGTTAATTTCAGGTAGGTTTACTACAGATACAAATTAATAAAATGCCTCTCTCGATATACATCGTTCGTAACTAAAGAGAAAGAATTGTTGTAAAAATAAGGTCCATTAGGAAAGGGGCCCCCCCTTTCCTAATGGACCTTATTTTTACAACAATTCTTTCTCTGGGATTATCCCTGGGATTATTAGGAGGCAGTTTGAAGAGAATATGTTCCTGCTGTGCCCACGAGTAAGGAAGGAGAAATTATTTTATGCGGGGATAGTATTAAGGATGTGTGAGAGGACTTGAGGATCAGTCTCCAGAACATTTAGTGAGACCATGGTTATCTCTAGAACGTATAAAGCAGCTTACAGCGGACGAGAGATTAACTACAGACAGAACTTGTTCTATAGTGAATCCTAGGCACGGGCGTTAGGAACTCCTAGACAAGCCCCTTGGTGCCTCTCGGCTCCTTTCCGATGTCCCTCCTGTACATAGATCTTGGTGGCTGCTGTCTCACAGCTCATAGGAATAATTTAGAGATTAATCAGCAAAATGTTTCTCCTCTGATATGAGAGCGTTTTACCTCCATATCAAAAATTTTGATAGACTTGTATTATGAAAGAGTTGAGACGACTGCTTGTATAGACAGAGAGGAAAGAAGAGATCTTTATTCGTAACAGATATTGATGAAATAGTTTCTATAGTGAGGCCTAGTTTATTGGGAATGTAAAAAGTTATCATTCCTGTTTACGATATTATCTGGGTCAAATCACATTGATAAGAATAAGGCCAAAAGAGAAAATAGTTCAATTGCCCAAAATGAAAATGCACATCTATCTTGTCTATTTAACATTATCTTACATAAGATAAACTTGGTTGGAATGAATAACATCCACGTCATGAGATCTGTACTCATTTAACTTTCATTATATTCTCATACCTTCACCTAAGTTTTTAAAACATAAGAACTGGGTGTTATATGTTTCATCATTTTACTAATTTTATTTGGAGGTAAAATATGAATTGGAAAATACTCCTATGCTACTTGGAGGAATAGGAAAAACAGGACAGTAATAGTAACAGGTCAGTAAAGAAAGTAGCTAAAAAAATAAGGCCAAGAATGGTGGTCCTTGGAGCAGTCATTATTCAAGACAAACAATTCATAAAACTTTTAAATCAATTTTTTTTTTAATAACAGATTTAAATAGCATTCAGTTGTAGGGACAGAGCTTGGCTTTGTAATTCTGTACAATGTTTCCTGGAAAAGCTAGGGAATTTCATCTCTTTACAAACATGTTTTAAGGATTACCTAGAGTCAGATATTATATATTTATAATTTAAAAATAATAGTAATCTGCGGTACAAGTTTGGCTCATAGGTAGATACAGAGACTTGTGTCTTGGAGGACTTGAGATTGAAACTCGGGCCTCCACTGAAAGGTTTTCTCTTCTTGAGGGTTGGAGTCGAGGTCCCATACTGTCCCTAAGGCCATACATCTGTGTGCGTAAGTCTGTCTAAGTAGGTAGTATAAGCGTATACGTAGTGTCATAATGGTTTTATATTTATATTTATATATATATATATATATATATATATATATATATATATATATATATATATATATATATATATTAAACTACACATTTCAATTTTAAGTAAATTATTTCAATAGTGGTATTGAATATTAAATCATAGTATCCATTTTGTATGTGGTAATAATATTTGTTCTACTATATTGCCTGTATTGCTAGGTGAATACTTACCAGGCAGTTATTTCATCAGATGGCTCGGAATCATTTGTCGAGCTCCTTTATCCTGAGAATGGAATTACATGGATACGAGCTGAATCTCCTCGATCTTCATTACCCGATGCTCGAGCTCAAGCAGGACTCTCATGTCCTGGAGGGAAACTCGCTATGCTTAAAGGATCTGGAACCGAGAGGGTCTATAATCTTCCAAGGTGTAGTGGTATATATAATTCAAATATATTTACCTAATGTAAATTAAAATTTGAAACAAAAATACTAAAAGAGTACTTTTTAAACAAAGATCATTTTTAGTACTTATCTGAATTTTTCTTGGTTTTAGATATGGTTGTTTTATTGAGTCCAGAATTAAACAACATTCTCATTGGTGTTTCACTAATCGTACCAATTTTAATGTGTTATTATCAGAGTTAGCTCCATTTTCTTCATCCATTGAGGGAAATAGAAAGTTCCAATGTGCTTATTGACAGTTCCATTTTCTTGCATCAGTAAATAGTTACATAAAGAGATAGAAGATAGAACTGATTGAGCTATTACTGTCATGGTTATAACCATCGTATATCATCTGCACAACCTAGAGTCTTGTACCTTGCCTTTTAAGAAGAGAGTTACTACTTACATACTATCTGGTCATCCCATAAGTAATGTGGGTTTATGTCGGTGGTCTGTAGAATGTGTCGATCCAAGTTTTTCTGCTAGCTCTTCCACTGTAACAACAGGATTTTCTTCTACAGTAGCCTGCAGGAGTCGGTCGTCAAGCTCTGTTGCTAGACCAGTATGAGGCTCATCTTCAAGCTTGCAGTTTCCCGCTCAAAATCGTTTAAACTACCGCTCTACTTGTTGCTCACTTATGATATTTTCCCAAGTTTTATGATATTTCTACAAGTTTTTGATTAGTGGAAGCAGCATTTTCTCCTTTATCGAATTCCCCAAGCATAACATGGCGTAAGTGGTCTCTTGGGAGATTCATTTCAAATGAAATTTCCATTCAGAATGAATACCTTTCACAAAAAAACATGAAGAATAGAAGTGTATTTAATGTTATAATAAATAAATAAAAAATTTTAACAAAAATAAATTGAAAAGGAGAAAACATAAACAGATAGAATATTAAAAAGTGAAATTACTTATGACATGACCTGATACATACTCGATACCGTTGGAGAGATAACTCAATCTTGGAGATATCGTATTACTGCCTTAACTCGCATTTCCTCACTCCCTTTGACAGTAAATACTCTCCGATTGCTCACCACACTTCATAACAATCTAGTAATACACCTAGTCTATATAATCTTCATCACACCATAAGTTGATATATTCAGACTGAGCCTTTATTTTCCAGCTTTCATTATATACTAAAATAATAAGTACAGAATCTTTTTTTTTTTTTGCTTAGGCTTAAGGCATGTCATGTTGTTGATGTCATTAACGCCACGAATCTGTTTCTAATCTTATTTTTAAGAACATGCAATGAGGACTTTACTATGAACTTACTTTTTTTTTTTGTTTTTAAAATCCTTGTTACTAATTTAAATTCTCTTCCCTGCAGATGGAGCAACACTCTGAGCCCCGGGGAGTACATGTTCCGAGTGGGAAACATCGAAGACAATGGCCAGCCTGAACCTCCACAGAGAAGCATCGATACAAATTGTAATTAGATTTTATAATTATCAAACAATTATTGAGTTATTATTTTATTGCGGCTAGTTTAGGGATTAGAGATATGACTATCCCAACGCCCAATTCACACAACTTCAGGACACTGGGAGAAGAAAAAGTATCTTATTTTCAGGAGTATGTGGTTTGCACGATTAAACCTCTGCCACGGTGGCGTACACTTGTATTCAAGATTAGTCCTTGAATCATTCAAGTTCTCAATTACTATTCCCCATCGGGGCAGAAGTATCTGATTCTTGGACGTACGGCACGCTAGGAAGTGTGGTCAGTACTATGCTCCGGCCGCCTGTTTTCCCCTTTGCAGGAACCCATTAATAAATTAATTAAAGGCTGGGGGACCTAGGGAAGGTCTGGGACCCCAATCCAACCCACGAACGAAGACACTAGAAGATAAAATTGTTAGTCCGCTCGGGTTTTAAACTCTAGCCTCCAGCCTATTAGTCGAGTGCTCTTCCACTGAACTAATCTCATCTCTAAAATTATGTTGTAGAGAACAAAATATTTGTTATTATATTGGATTATCATTTTATAGTGGTTTCCGGTTACTCTAATTGAATAACTTCATAAGAAAATGTTGTAATAAAATTTATTTCTGCTCAAAGCCAAGAAAATCCTCCAACTATTAGAGAAAAACAGAACAAAACATACAATGAACATGAGAAATGAGAGCTATTTCTAATATATGTGTTTTTAGTATATTATTTACTATTACAGACGTGGGTATTGATTAAAAAACTTAGTCTCATATTACATATGTGTTACACACTCGCACATCCATGTAAGACTTCTAGTGGCAGATGGACTGACAAAGACAGAGTATAATACTTTCCAAAAACATGACTACTTTAAGTCATGGTAGGACATGGTTTTTCTAATATATTTTTCTGTATTTCAGCCAATGAAGTTGATGAACCACAGAGCTGTGCAGAAGGTGCGCTCTTGTGTCATAAACGCTCGGCCTGTATCGACCAACCAGAAGGAGGATTCTGCTGTCGTTGTCAACAAGGCTTCTTTGGAGATGGGAGGAACTGTTTAGATTATGGTATGTTCCTTGTCTTCAGAAGGCTGGAAGGATAAAGAAAATATTGCTAAATTGTTAGAGATATAACTTGTCACTTGGCTGTGGACAGGTAGGGGAAGGTGGAGGCGCCTCAAGCCAATGATAGCCTTGCTGGGTTGCCAGTCCTTCCACTCCTGATCCTAGAGGAGTTAAGGTCTGCACTAGGGAGAGTGGGGGGGCTGGGAGGGTTGTAGAACTGGCAACGTCAAGCCCCTTCTATGGTTTCTCCAAGTGACAAATTATACCTCTCACACTACAACAGCAGGATTGATTGCAAGTTGTAGATTTAAAGATAATTGTGGCGTAGGCAACTCGATTGTGCAGAAATCCACTCGGGAGCATGTGCAATATTGATGAACTTTTCCTTAACTGGGAAATCAACAGCTCTTTGAAGAAAATAATTACAAAATAAAGTTAAAGAACATTTGTTTATGACTTATTTTCATACTGAATATGTGAATTCACTATATAATATATTTCAGAATCGCACAGAATGCTGGGAAAACTAAACATAAATGTAAACGGAGTAGAAAGTAAAGATTTGAATATGCAAGCTTACATTGTAACAAGCGATGGTCGAACATACACAGCCGTCAGCGGAATACCTCAGATCATCGGCTACGACATGCAACTTCTCGTTAGCCTTGGGTCGTTTGTTGGCTTCCTCTTTGCTAAGCCTATAGGTGATGCACCAAACGGATATATATTAACAGGTTTGTAGTTTATAATTCATAAAATTTGTCCACCTTATAAATATGTCCAGATCCAAGTGTGTCTGTTTATATATACAGTAAATATATTCCCGATAAAATTGCGGAAAACATGTTTGAAATGCAGTTGATTCTGTAGTGCTCTAAATAACTTTTCATTTTGTATCTTTAGAGATTTTTAAAAACTGCCTACTTTTTACAAGTCTCGTTTCAACAAGAAATCATAGCTTTGTTATAGTCAAAGTAAGAAACTACTCATCAGATTTTTTTTACAATCATACTTCTCTTTTGTGGAAAATTGAAACAAACCCCAGGTTTTAAGAACTGATTTTTTTCATTAAAGTATGGCCTTGAATTGAGTAAACCATTTAGAACTATTTAAGAAAAAACTAAAACAAATTAGCAAAATATATGAATTTTCTTTTGTTAAGAAGAATAATCGGCCTAAGCCTTCAACTTTCTTTAGGAGAGAAAGAACACTAACGCATTAACCCCCCCCCCCCCTGGTGTGTATAAAGTGTCTGTCAGACAAGGACAGGGGTCAACCTGATTAACATATTGGGAAAAAAATCTTAAAATGAATCTATAAATAGGCAAAGATAGGAAGAGGTTTGGGAGTAGTAAGCGTATCTATTCTAAGCTCTTCTAATCATACCAGGCCGGATTTCATAACTCACATTTTAATGCAGATTTTCCCTAGCAAATTCATCAATCTTCAGTATTCAAATTGAAAAAGATAATTCTTTGATTTTCAGGTGGAGTTGTTAATCACACTGTCGAGCTTACTTTTGATACGAGGCATCGCATCACTATTAAGCAGAGGTAAAACATTAAAAAAATCTTTAAATAAAATAAATTGCTAAAAAATACATTAAACTATTGATAAGTATCATTGTCAATGTCGTAAAACTGCTTATGATTGGAAAGCATGTATTGAGTATACGACAAAGGCTCTAGGCCAGTGTTCGGCAATCTTCACAACCAAGGGAGCAAAATATAAGACAATACACAATTGAAATTTATTCGAAGAGCCATTTCTTTTAATTTAAGATTTACTTTTCAGAATAGAAAAATAAAAAGTAAAATAAATTACACCTTTGTAATCTAAACCAATAACTATTTGTTTGATTGGGCTCTCTAGACGTTGCTATTGTCTTTATTCCTCATCACTTTTTCTAAATAGGCACAAAAATCATTTATATCTCTGATGATTGTGCTAGTCAAGAAATAATAATAATAAGACTTCTTCCTCCAGTCCATATTGTTGTTTCTATTTTTTCTTTGACAGCGGATGCTGAGTTTAAGAATATTCATATTTACCAATCTTAATTGACTTATTGAGAGGAGATTGTGGACTGTTGATGATGCAAAGGTAGTAATTGTAGATTTCGGTCTTGGTATCTTAATAAAACTACATTTTACATGTGAAAACAGGTTTTATTGTTTGCCGACTTTTAAGCTTGAAATTCAAGCCTTCATCAGGGCTGTAAAACATCTAGGATAGAGATAATACTAATTAAGGAATATACAAAAAGATTAAAAAGAAAATAGAAGAACAATATACAGAAAGTATATGCTGTAGCTAGAGCTTAAATTAAAGGTAGGTCAATACTGGTTTAAAAACTAGATTGGTAACATAGATCCGGATATAAAATGATTAAAAACATTTTGAAAATAGACTTAGCGATGAGAAGACGGAGAACTATGCCTCACGGATACGTAGTCATTTCTGACTGTGGTTTATCAAGGTAAGTTTAGGGAAAGGAGTGGGCGGGGGAGGAGGAGTTGTTCACTACCCATTAAGGGTAATAGAAGAGAGGGAGGTATGAAGGGATATATTGCAGGCGGTATAGAGTTTTAGCAGGATGAATTTAATAAATGGAAGATGTTGGAGCAGGTAGATGAGATGATTTCTTTATCAATATTGTCATTTATCTGGTTATTTTCTAAGTGTATAAATATTTATTCAGAGAGGAGGCGTTTATCGGAGTTGGATTCAGTGGAGAGGATAGAGTATTGGTGATAGACAAAGTTATGTCCGTCTGTCATGGCATGTCTCGACGCCTTGCTTCTTTATGTCATTTTTGTGTGCAAAAATGACATAAAGAAGAAAGAAGTGAAGCATTATATAAAATTAATTTATGTATCTGTGTCTATTTATGTCCATCTTTATTTGTTAGTAGCTATTATAGGTATGTAAAGATAAAATAGTTGGGATTCGGCTAAAAAAAAACCTAACAAAGTATTGAGATTTTTTTTTTAGCCGAATCCCAACTATTCTATCTTTACTTATCACCTCGACGGCTAACTATCTAATCTTCATGTATTATAGGTATGTATTGCATTGTATATGGTGCTGTAGGGTGTTGTGTTGATGTGGTCTAAATCTTCTTTAATCAGCAACCACCATTTTTCCCCAGATGATTATACGAGTGAGGAATAAAAATTAATTTCGTTTAGAGCCTTCTGCTCAAATTCAGGAACATAAATAAGCTTTAAGTCCACCCGACAAACCTATGTAATGTACTGTATAAATACAGCCTTCTTTTCCGTACATGGCCACCGCGCATGTGCAAACGCCAGTGGACACTTCTTTGTAATGTTACTGTAAATAAAAGTAGGGCCTGTAATGGAGATAAATCATGTAAAAAGAGAAACGTACGCTGTGTCATATCACCAGTCTCGTCAAGAGTAATTACTAAATATTTCATGGAAGAGCCGCAGCAGAGGATGCAAAGAGCCACATGCAACTCGCAGACCAATGCTCTATGCTCTTCCTGTGAGTTCAAATGGAAGCCAAGACTTACACAAATTATGTCCACAAAGGGCATCTGTCATGCCCATGTGGCAATTTTAACATCAACTACCTTCCTTTTCTTGGAAAATTTATTCCAAATCAGTCTCTGGATGAAGATTTTCATGGCAAGATGATGCAGTTCCACTTTGTTAGACTTAAGTGTTTTCTCCATGTTTTAGGTGAATCAACAATTCTTCATCATTTAGCAGATCACCTTTAACACCCAATCTTCATTGAGAAATAATCTTTAACTTCATTTTTTTTTTTTCAGATATTCAGGTTTAGATCTGTTTGAGCAACTGAAAATGGAAGCTGAAGTCGTAGGAACTTTGCCATCAGTGCCTCCGGGTACCAAACTAAACGTGCCTGATTTTCAGGAGCAGTTTACAAGAGTAGCTCCAGGTAAACATTACTCAGTCCATACTATTTTCTATCGAAAGGGTTCATACAATACAATACAATACTTTCCGGGTTGTCCTTCTCAGTGGGAGCGCACCGCGGCCGTGCGACCTATTGTGCTGAAAGGGTTCATAATCTGAAGTTTAAACCTATAAACATGAATATTTTAGAAGCGATTCAAACACAAATCTATATATATATATATGGTACATACGTATTAGCGTCAAAGCAGGTTAAAGAGGCGGGTCTCGTTCAGAGATCTGGATCATGGATAAGGCATTTCTATTGGTCAATCACTATCAGAGATATCATCTATTGTGTTTATAGTAGCCATCTTGTTCCCTTTGTCTTTTTAACGCAATTAATTTGTGCTTTATTTACCCACGCAATTGTTGTTGTTGTTTTTTTTTTGTTACGCGATTTCAGTTTCTGTGCGAGATAGCGACATCAGAATAGCTAGGATGAAAGCTACTTTTTCGAAGCGATGCCAAATTGTTTATCAGTCCACTATCTAGCGAAAAACCATCCTTGATCTATATTATCAACGAGTTGGATTGACTAGAGTTTAGATATAATCTTGAGCGAGCGGAAACGCATAGCAATTATGCTATTAATATAAGTGCTACGCGGTTTCGCTAGCTTAAGGTTATATCAAAACTCTAGTTAACCTAAATCGTTGATAATCCCGTCGCCATATTGGCGAAATCTGATTTGACTCCTTGATCCAGATCTCTGACACGGTGTAGATCCAGTTCTCTGAGACCCGGCTCTTTAACCTGCTTTGACGCTAATACGTAAGTACCTCCAGGTAAACATTACTCAGTCCATACTATTTTCTATCGAAAGGGTTCATACAATACAATACAATACTTTCCGGGTTGTCCTTCTCAGTGGGAGCGCACCGCGGCCGTGCGACCTATTGTGCTGAAAGGGTTCATAATCTGAAGTTTAAACCTATAAACATGAATATTTTAGAAGCGATTCAAACACAAATCTATATATATATATATATATATATATATATATATATATATATATATATATATATATATATATATATATATATATATATATATGTATATATATATATATATATGTATATATATATATATATATATATATATATATATATATATATATATAGCTAGTTGTCAACAGCCTTATTCAGTCCTCATATATTTTATTTTCAAGTTGCGTAGGGTGCGGCAAGTCACACACTAGGTTAAATTAAATTTGTTACAGAAACGTTTCGGCTATAAGCTATTTTCAATCGGTATGATTGTGCATTATTTCTTATATTATAATCTTCAGATATTGTTTATAATGATCATGTGCTTGTTTAAGTTAATGTAATTTAGTCTGAGTTAGGAGGAAATCTCATATTTGGATTGAATGGTTAATGTCATGTTTTAAGTCTGCTTCTTTAATGGAGGACTGAATGTGCAAGACTGAGTTTCTCCAAAAATGAGATTTCCTCCTAACTAATAAAGCTGTTACCAACTACCTACAACATCTTAGTTTTCAAGTTAGGATCTACACAATATATATATATATATATATATATATATATACACGTGTGTTTATATGCATTTTTTTAAAAAAATAATAAAATTAAATAAATGATTTACATATCCTTAGCATTGTAAAAATTAACTAACTGTACAGGTATTTGATGCTGGTTCCTCTCCAGGCAGCATAACCAAATAGCCTTCTGGGCTTCATATGACAGTATAAGAAATAAACAAGTTGAAAGAATCAATTTACAACCAGTAAACAATACAAATGTAGATTCTTTCTTCAGAATCCTGAATCAACCAAAGAAATAAATAATTGGGTTTAACAGGAGGTTGAGCAAAATAACAAAATAAATAAATGGTTCAGAAATAATATATTGTCTTCTATGGAATCACGAAATGAAATAACATCTGATATGTTGATAATTATAATAAGTATAAGAATAATCTGTTAATAAACAATTTGTCTTTTGGGAAACACTATATAGCGGAACACAACTTAGAAAAGGAATAGACTAGAATAGGAGGTTATGCACTCAGTGTTGCCACTAGCCTCCGCTCATTCCCAAAATGGCTAACTAAAATAATTTAAAGTAGGGGGGGCCCGAGGTGACAAATATGTGAGACAGCCGGAAGGTTACAAGGGGATTACACAAATACCCTATTTGTTTAACTCCTATAAATTTAAACACCAATAACTGCCATTAAAATATACAATTTATTTTTGTTTAGGTCTATTTAGATCTCAGTCGACTCAAGTGTTCGAGGTAGACAACAGCGGTGAGAAGCACCAAGTATCTGTAGACCAAACAGTACAGTTCGAAGAGTACTGTCCATCTGCTTACAGCAATCTAAAAACACTCAGGCTAAAAGCATCGAGGCATTACTTGAATTTTGAAGAAAAAAATAGCATACTCAGGCTGGCTTCAACAAACAAAATTTCTCAAAATGAAGGTATTTACGTTTTTGACGACAACTAGAATAACATTTTTGTTTTTAAGAATTTCAAGTCAATTAAATGATACAAATTTTTATTCTAAAAATTGTCTTTTCCTTTACTACATTGTAGGGTAAATGTGAAGACGAGAGTCCTAGGTACCGATTACTTTTATATGTTGCACTATAACGTATTTTAATGCACTGAACACGAATACGTTAAAAAAAAAATCATTGTAAATTTGGGCGTCCTCATCCGTCGTAACATGTCGCTTATGGGCATACGAGCTATGCGTTTTCGCTCGCTCAAGAAGATATCAAAACTCTAGTCAATACAACTCACTAAAATTAATAGAATTCTATTAATTTTAGCGAGTTGGATTGACTAGAGTTTTGATATCTTCTTGAGCGAGCGTAAAGGCATAAGCTTATATCCCGTATAACGGTGAACATTAGTGCTTAATAACTTCTTTCCTAGTTGAAAGCGAGTTTTTTTTTTCTTTTTTTAACGAATTCGTGTTAAGTGCATCAAAATATGATATAGTGCAAAATTTCAAAATAATCGGTGCCTAGGATCCTCGTCTTCACATTCACCCATTGTAGTTATATTTGATCATTACCGCCTGATTGTTCATATTTTGAAATTTCTGAATTTCCAGAAGGCCAAGATCCTTGCATTGAAGGACACGTAAAGTGTGTTGCTAATAGCACTTGCTTAGTCGAAGATGATTCATTTAGATGTGTTTGCAATCAAGGGTAAGTGACAACTGTAATATTTCATGCTTTGCTAATTTTTTTCATGGTGCATCTACTTCTATGGCTCAAGAAGATATCAAACACAATTTTTATTGCTGAAATAAAAAATATAAATCTTTTTGATTCACAAAGCTAATGATTTAAACTTTTTGATTTTGCTTATAACAGGGTAGAAACATTTTATGAATACCCAATCAATCACTATGAATGACCCAATATGCAAGGACTGCTCCTTGCATCTGAGTGACTGGTGCTTGTCTTGGGAGGGTGCAACTTCCTGTGCCCCAAGCCGCAAGGAAAGTAATTTCTAGTTTTGTGAAAACGCGTAGCACTTAGGCTATGAGTTTCTACTCGCTACGCTCGCTCAAGGTTATATCGAAACTCTTGTCAATCCAACCCGTTGATAATATAGATGAAGGATGGTTTTTCGGTGGATAATGGACTGATATGCAATTTAGCAGTTCTTTCTTTGTTTCGGTAAATAAACAAAAAACTAGGAAAACAAACAACGAACTAGGAAATCGCGTAACAACAAACAAAGAAACACCAATGTACAAATGAATTGCGTTCTAAATAGAAAGGGAACAAGACGGTTACAACACATTGACCAATAGAATTTCTCATAGGAGTAGACCAATAGAAATGCGTTATCCATGATCCAGATCTCTGAAAGAGACCCACATCTTCAACATGCGTTGAATCTAATTCGTAAGAACCTCAGTTTTTGTTGAGTTTCACGTAACTTATTGTTCATGGAAACGGTAATTTACAAATAGCTGAATCGTAAAGGAATATATCCCGCATATTTCGTGAATGAGGAATTAGCCCGTTCAATAGTGAAGGCAGACATCTTTAAAGCCATCGCCGCTAGAGCGCATGACGGGTAAAATCGACACCATCGAACTAAGCTAGTCAAAGAAACTAGCGGTGGAAAAACGTGATGTGAAACCAGCTGTGTACCTTCTCTGAATGAATTTTCATAGTTGTAAAGTCCATTTTAAAACATCGATACATCTGTTTAAGAGGTCGATGTTTCATTGAAGAACACGCCTAACAACTATTGGCACACCTGCTTTTTTGATTAAATATATTTTTGTATTGAAGAATAAATTCTTTAAATGCGAGATATGTTAATTGGAGCCACGTTTGTCAGCTGCCTAGATAAACTTTTGTTATCAACAGTTTTTCAGGGGCCTTAGCGTTTTAAAAAGCGAAATGACATCGCTACTTAAAAGGAGTGTCATTAGTATTTTTATAAACTATAAACTGAGAACAAATGTTTCATTACACATAACCCGCTTTCTCTTTCTTAGACACATGTTTTTTATGAAATACTTTTCCTAAATAAAAATTATTCTGTCATGTAAAATCAAGAGTTACACGATTCCAAATTCGAATTATTAAGTGCACGATCCTGAAAGTGGACAAAAAAGTTACAATGACCGTTCGGAAAGCGTTGATGAGTTTATCAAGCCGGAGTCTGCACACATCTGCGATTCGATGCAACATCTGCAAAGAATACTCGCCGTTGACAGCTTGGCCAGAACCTGTTGAGCCAGGATTCAACTGTGGTGGGGACACGAAGGAAGGTAAAGCTTTGATCATTGGTCTCTACAGCAATCTAGACGATCCTGATATTCCGCAGATAGCACTCACGAGGACTGCTATGAAGTACAACGAGTACACTTGTGGAAAACTCTTAGAGAGCCTTAGAGTTTCCGGGCATTTTCCCAAATTGGGGGAAGCGAGACTGTTCTTCAATATCGAGGCCGCTTTTCCTATAGTAGCAGTAGTGGGCCTTGGTCATGAATGTTACAGCTACAACAAGACGGAACAGCGAGATGAGTCGAAAGAAGCCATCAGGTTAGCGGTGGGAGCTGGTTGTCGAGCCATTCAGAAGCTCAATGCCAGCAAGCTGTACGTCGAAAGCCTGGGACATACAGAATCTTCAGCAGAAGGCGCAGCTTTAGCACTCTGGGTCTATCAAGACTTGAAGAACAAAAGTAAGAAAAAACGAGTTCCTTACCTCGGACTCTACGACGACTGTGATTGGACGGGTTGGCAGATCGGATTAGAGAAAGCTTCGGCGCAGAATCTTGCAAGGCAGTTAATGGAGGCGCCAAGCAATCTGATGACTCCCACAGCCTTCGCTCTCAGCAGTGTTGAAGCTCTCATCAAGACAGGAGTCAACGTGGAAGTGAAGGTCCAAGAATGGGCGAGGGAGAACCACATGGAGGCATTTCTAGCCGTGGCCAAAGGTTCTTACGAGCCTCCGGTGTTTCTAGAGATCAGCTACAATGGCTGCGATCCGTGCGTGCCGCCCGTAGTTCTGGTAGGGAAAGGTGTGACATTCGACAGCGGCGGTTTGTGCTTGAAGGCGAGCAAAGAGATGGAGCACATGCGCGGAGACATGGCTGGAGCAGCTTGCATCGTTGCTACTGTCAGAGCATTAGCCTCCTTGAAGCTGCCCATCAATGTGCGAGGACTGATACCACTCTGTGAGAACATGATCGGATCAAGTGCCACCAAACCTGGAGACATCATCAAAGCTATGAACGGAAAGAGTATAATGATAGCGAACTCTGACTACGAAGGCCAGCTAGTGCTGGCAGACGCTCTCTGCTACGCCCAGAAGTTCACTCCTAACTTCATCCTTGACATAGGGACCCTAACTAGAGGTGTGGAAGATGCAATCTCCAACACAGCATCAGCTGTATTCACCAATGACGACTCCCTCTGGGGTTCTGTGAAAGCAGCAAGCATCCACACCGGCGATAGAGTCTGGAGGTTCCCCTTGTGGTCTATCTACAGGAGTCAGGTCTATCCGAGCCACGTCTCTTGCGATCTGACGAACCTCGCCGAAGGGAACAACGGATACACCTGTGCTACAGCTGCCTTCCTCAACCACTTCGTTTGTAACTACAAGTGGATCCATATCGATACGTGGGGAGTGATGGTTGAGAATGGCGAGTGTCCGTACTTGAGGAAAGGGATGTCAGGTCGTCCGACAAGAACCCTCATAGAGTTTCTGGCACAGTTCGCCTGCAAGACATCTCATGATGACTGAATCATCTTCATAATATAGCGTCCAAGTTTTCGTGAAACGTTTTTGGTCTAAAATAAAATATTTTCTAACCCTATTATTATTTGTTGGTTTTGTTTAAAAAAATAAATCCTTTGTTATTTCATGAGATCATTTTCAAAACATATCGAAGTTCCTATAATTCTTCTTGCCTTCTGGAGGATTTTCTCTGGGTGGAGGGCTGAGTTCAACAATGCTAGGATAGATCCATTCCTAGAAAAAGCAGGAATTATCTGTAACTTGTGTTCTAAGAATACCAAGATCTAGCATTGTTTGCATAATTGGCTCAAAACTACATAGTATATGGGGGGGGGGCTAATGGCCTGGGCAGCTGATGCTCAGCCAGAATGGTTAAACAGTAAAGGTTCTAGAGGACCTGAGTTTGAAACTTAGGCGAGTACTAAAGATTTCATTTTCTAGTGTTAATTGCTTGAAGATTGAAATCGTGGTCCCAATCTGTCCCTAGTTCCACCCAGCCTTCAATTAGTACCAGCAAAGAGGGAAATTAGGCAGCCGGAGTTAGTACTGACCACGCTATCTCCTCAGTATCAGATACCTCTAGAGTATCTGCCACTCTGGGCCCTTGTGACCTGTTACCGGGCTGATCCTGTATAATATATCTATAAAAATGACACAAATTCAGCTACTTACTAACAGAAACGGCTAATACTATTTTTGAACTGTTTGCCCTCATGTTTTCCATATGCTCTACTACTTTCATTATTTCAAGCACGACTCATTGAATTTTCTATTCTGAAAGTCTCACATGGGGCCAAGCTCTTAGATCCTCCGGAGGAAACCTCCATATTGGTCATTAGTCCATATAAATAACTGTGTTTAACTCAAGTCAAAATATTTCTTTTCTTAAGTCCTAATGTGTTCCTTAGATTCCAGACCTTACCTGATCAGAGCTCAGACTTCGGATGTGTCGACATCAACGAATGTGAAGACGGAACATCAAACTGTCACAGTCGAGCTCTCTGTGTGAACGAGATTGGTTCCTACTCATGTCAGTGTTTTCCTGGATACACAGGAGATGGACGTAACTGTCAAGGTATGTAGAAATCCTCTCTTAACCACTGTCAAGCTATGTTGAGGTATTGCTTCAAAGTATGTTGGACATAACTCTTCATTCGTTTGAAGATTATTTCAAGGTTTGTCTAGGACCTAGACTCTAGGTGTACTGTCATGGTATGGTTCAATGAAAACCCCTAACTTTGCCTCTATTGACTGAATCTAGGATTTCAGGAGTGAACGCAAAATGCGTGCAGTAGATGAGCTTATTATAAATAGAAAGGCTTTATATACAAAGTGAACAAAGAATAACCACACCTAAGGCTGGAATAATTTATTATTTATTTAAATTTTAACGTCCATTATAATTAACTAAGAATTTTAGGACTGGTTATCTATAGGTCACCACCCTTTTCAAGCCAGGATATGGCTGATGTCTTTTCTTTTTTCTAAAGAAAAGCCACTTCCGGTAGTGGGAATTGAACACACGAGATTTGGCACAGAGTGTTAAGTGTTCACACATTAAGACTCACTGCCACTGGGCCTCCCAATTGGATAATTTCATTGAATAATTTGAAACAACAAACTACTTTATCCTAGTGAGATACTACATACTTCCGATCTTACCCCATCTTACTCGACCACACCATTGAATATTCTAAAGTTTTAACATTTATCAGAAAGTAAGTGAAATGAAAATTTCACTTTATAACCTGGCCGAGGGAGGAGACAATCTTTTTAAAGTTTTACATGGAGGCCCTACCCTGGCTAGAAAATTTCTGTCATGTATAAATGGATGCTAAACTTGAAATAAATAAATGAGTATTTTGGAATGGATTTGGTAAAGGTGCGAGTCTATTGTAGGAGAAAAATCATTACTTTTGGATATCTTATGTGGAGTCTGTTCACATTTCGTGTGCCATAACACATATGCCAAAAAAAATTATCAATTTTTCAAATAAATAAATGAAATAAAATCAAATATCACGAGGTTTATTCCAAAACTAGACTATTTTTCTAGTAAAGTAGTTATTGGAGCTGAGTTTGGCTTAATATTCCATCTTAGACTACGCTAAGACTAACAAACTTGTTTTCTCTGCAGCATTAGAAGCTCCGGGAATAGAGAATGGGTTTTGCCAAGATTACGGCTCTCAGCGACAGTGTGGATGCAATCAAGGGTAAGCTACAACTTAATCAGTAATATCATTATATGGATTTTTCAATTAATCTATTTTATTAACAAAGTAGTTGGGGTAAGGTTTAACTTAGAAAATGGCTTATTCTATGCATGCATGATATAAAAGATGAACAAATTATTTATGGAGATGTGAATGAATATGTGCGTCATTAAACACTATTTACTTTAATCAACATCTAACTATCAGATTCCTATTTGTTTGTGTGTTTCAGTTTTGTTGAGGTAAGCGATGATTCGGAATTAGGATTTAGATGTGTTGACATCGATGAGTGTTTGACATCCAATCCGTGTGGTTTGAACAGCGATTGCTACAACAATCCTGGGGGTTTCCAATGTGAATGTTCTCCAGGCTTCCGTAGGCTTGGCCTCAACTGTGTTGGTATGTACAATATCTAATTACCATCCATACTTTAAGGTACCTCTTTATAAACACTGGGAAATTGTGTTGATCTCAGGCACCATGGTTTCCTAAGTATGACTATTTCCTATCTCGAGAAGGCTCCCCATATGTTTTTATCTCTTTGATAATTTGAATGGATGAATGTTCTTGCAGCTCATTCCTACTACAGGTAAGAAGAGCTGTCGATGGAATGTTCTCAGGAACGCTGGGCGTTGAACTGAGGTTTTGCCCAGCACCATCTCCCTCCTCTCTACCATTCCTTAGGGAGTGCCTAAGAATAAAGGTATATAAGCAACAATGTACCTTTCCTCATTATATGGAAGGTTTAAAATAGAAACTGATACAGGAATACCTCAGAAGACTCTAAAATCAGTTAGGAGTGCCAGAAGAAGCATCCTTCAAAACATTACAAATAGCACATAAGCTTCTTGTTTAATAGAAAATAATTTATTTTTAAAAATGTGGGGGTGAATTACTATAAAATATTCATTTGTATAACTATAAATAAATTTATTATGATTATTTTATTGAAATTAACAAAGAAGGTTTTTGCAGTAATTATTCTTCTAATCATTTCTTTTAGAAAATTCTTTAACGAGTTGGACATGTATGATATTGGGATTCCTAATATATCAAAATTTACCTCCTCTGCTTAATTTCCCTAACATCTCTTATAGCTTACTTCAAAAAGGCAATTTTTTCGTTTTCTAGGAAAAAAGTTAAATGAATCCAACTGAGTCTATTTTTAAATGCAAAAGGAAATAAAAATATATAAAATTGATTGACTATTGTATTCATTAACTGATTCATAAGCTGCTAAAATATTAAAATCAAGTTAATATTTTCATATCTCAACGAGACATAAATCTTATAATATTTCTGTAGACATGAAAATGTGAGTTGTGGTTTTTTTTTGTTCTATTTAGAAAGCATGTATGCATCAATAAATTAAAAAAAAAAAAAAAAAAAAAAAAAAAAAAAAAAAAAAAAAAAAAACTATTGATAGGTGTTTGAATTAGAGCTGTACAACTATTTCCTATAGCATTGTAGCATTCCTTTGAGAATTGTGAGTGCCATCTTAAAATTAACACTCTTTATGTGTATGTTTGTTCTAGCCGAAGGAGGATGCGATAATATGGATTGCCCTGAAGGCTCTGTTTGCAGTGAAACTAGCAATGGACCAGTATGTATATGTGAGAATGGAGGAAGACCACCGTATTGCCAAGAGGAACGTAATAAAGAAACGACTCCCGCTCCTGTTGGTAAATAGTTACTAGACATCTTTCAATAGTTAGTAGTTATTTGCCAGGAGCATGCTTACACCACTTCATATTTTTATTCAGATTTATAATGATTAACAATTTGATAATTAAATTAATAAAAGACTTAATTATTCTATAAAAATATTCAATTTTATATTGAAAATCTTTAGTTAAAAAACGAAATAAAGAAATAGCAAATGAGCAAGTATTTTTTTAAACAAACTTGCAAAATCTGGTCACTAATTCTCTTTGAGACATTTCATTGTCTTATCAAAAAATGTTTTCTGATAACAAAGCAGATTTTTAAATGATGTTGTTCGTGGAAAAAGCAGAAAATAAAGTATCAAGGGACAGTACTGAGATTTGTTTCTATTACTGTATATTCGCTATTTAGATAAAATAATGAAATAAAATTGTTTTTGATGTAGTTACATGCCATTCGGAGGAGGGTGACTGTGGAGAAAACGAAGCATGTGAGTATAACTCGCACATCGGAGACTACAGCTGTACTTGTAAAGAAGACTATACTAGAGTTGGTGGTAGTTGCATCCTCCCTTCAAACACACCTACTGTAGTGAAGACTTGCCAAGGATCTGTGTGTTGGTGTCCTCCAGGATATTACGAGAATGGAGATCTTTGTTATACACTAGCATCTACACAACCTCCTCCGCTCTCACTGAGTAAGGGAGTATAATATAGTAATACAGATAAACCTAATCCTTGCTCTCTTAGAGATTCATTTATCAATATTATCCAATATTCAGCCAACGTGCGAGTTCTCGAAACACTCTGAGGTTTTTAATTTATCTTAGAGTTCACCAAATACCTCACCATAAATCACATGCTCGTGAGGGAGGGGAGGGGGGGAGAGTATGAATTTCTGGGTTTAATGGAGAAGAGAATGCGAAGAGTGTAATTCTTAAGGAATTTCCAAGGAACAATGGGAAATACCTTTCCTTTATAGCAGTGGTTCCCAGACTTTTTTTTCTCATAGACCACTTTCAAAATGTAGTTGGTTCCGGTGGCCCCCCTCCAGCTACGTTTTTACCATATTCCCCAAAACTCGACAAAAAATGTGAAGATTAGAACTAACTATGGAAATTCGCGTTGCGGCTGTGTTCCAAACACGAATTAATAGTCTTAAAAAAAAAAGGTGACAATTGATTGGTTAATTATTTAATTGATTGTGCCATTTTAATACTTACTTACTTCAGGCAAACATTACAAATATACTTATTACAATATAAAATAAAAGTATGCATAAGAAAGAGACAGGTAAATTTATCCGAGACTAACATCGATTCATTTTATTTTTCGAAATTCCGGAAACTAATGTGTTACATTTAGGTTTTCTTGGCATTCGTATTTATATTGGTGAAGAATCAAACAATTCCTTGCAAGATTGCCAGCACACACGCCACAAGTCGTATTTAGACGAAGCGTTGTGGACGGCAGTGGTAGTGCTTGGCAAGTCTCGACACGTTGCACTGAACATGGAATACGCATGTTTTTACAATTAACAGTCCTTTTTTTTTTTTTTTTTTTTTTGGGGGGGGGGGATGAAATCAACCACATGGGTCATGGTCACCGTTAAAGGAGAAAGAAAGAAAAAAAAAAAAAAACTTTATGGTTGGATTTTATTTGAATAGTATGAATTGAATTTATTGAAATATGCGTTTATTATGGATTAAGAGAATTTAGAAAAAATAATAATTAGTATTTTATATTGACTAAGATTACCACTCTCAGCTGATGCGAGGCAACCCCAGCTTCACAAGGCTACTCCTATACTTTGTTACAATTACATATGTTGTGGACAAGACCGGAGAGGATCTATATCCTCCTAAATTAATAATTAAATTTGTTATATTTTATTAAATAGTCCGGTTTCCTTCATAAAATTGATTAATTTGGTTATTGCAGTTTTGGTATCACCCAATGTTTCATCTAATGTTCCTGAAATATCGTGAGTTCTTCTTTCAAGTTCATAATTTCTACACTCTGTCAGTATATGCTTAACACTTAATAATGTTCCACAGGTGATGCACAAAGTTGGTGGATCTTTTGTCATTAAGTGTGAGTGTGTAAGCCTCGTGTGTCCGATTCTGAGGCGTGTAAGAACTACCTCTTCCCTTCTAGCCGCACGTATTGAAGTGTCCCAGGTAGCTGTAGATGCTTTCATTTCTCTTAGCTTGTTTTCTCTAATTTCCCGCCATTCCCTATCCCAGGTAGAGCGAACTTTCTTCTTCATCGAGCAAATTAAATCCTTCCTAGGTACATGATTTATGGTCGAACCTTCTTTAATAGCCAATTTTGCATGAACGTCTGCTATTTCTTTCCCTGTTATACCGCAATGACTTGGTATCCATGTGAATATAACTTGTGTATTATTTTTCTGCAAGTTATCTAGGGTAGTTCGAAGTTCAACTATGACTGGATGTGTGGAAGCCAGCTTAGACATTGACAATAATGTTGAAAGAGAGTCAGAAAATACATACAGTTTTGTACCGTTTGGAATAATGATATTTAGTGATTTGAGAATGGCGAGCAACTCAGCAGTATAGATGGAGCATTCATGGTTTAATGAAAATTTATTAATTCTTGAATCGGAAACTACAGCTGCTCCTACACCATCTTCAGTTTTTGAGCCATCAGTATAAACCTGACTAGCTAGTGGAATTCCTTCCGTAATTTTGTTAAATTCTGAGATAAATATGAGCGGGCTGGTGTCTTTTTTTAAATATTTAGTCAGTTTTATGTTTATGAAAGGAACGGGCAGTGTCCAGGGAGGTTTGGTGTAATTAGTCTCTTTAAGAATTAGATTCTTGTCTATGCTGTGATCGTTAGAAAGTTCTGTAGCTCTATGATAGAATGATTTCCTACAGTTGTTATGATTTTGTGGAAGAAAGTTATCCAAAACAATTTGAAGTGGATGGGAATAAGAAACAAAAAGAGAAATGTAATAACTAAGTGTTAGTTGTTTTCTTCTAAATTGAAATGGAGGCTCCCCGGACTCGGCGCATATACTCACCACAGGACTTGATCGAAAGGCTCCAGTAGCGATTCTTAGTCCAAGATAATGTACTGAGTCTAACATTGCAAGGGTTTTCTGAGATGCAGATCCATAGGCCGTACATCCATAATCCAGCTTGGATCTAATAAGGCTACGATAGAGCATGAGCATGCTTGTTCCATCTGCTCCCCATGAGGTATTTGCTAGGACCTTGAGTATGTTCATGGCACGAAGACACTTGGCTTTTAGTTCTTTTATGTGGTGGACCCAGTTCAGATGACTATCAAATATTAGACCCAAGTATAATGTATGGTTTGCATAAATTATTTGCTCATTGTTTATGTACAATGCTGGTGGATTTTCAACCTTTCGAGAACTGAAAAGAATGGCACCTTAAGGATACTGTGAAACCATGAATATTAAACCAATTTCCTATTGAATCCAATGAATATTAACAGTCCTTGAGCTTCTTAAAATATTATCTGCCTACATAGATAGTTGAAGTCAAGCCAACATTTTGGTTCTTCACTATCAAAAGGAGATAAGTTTTCATGGACACCAACATAGACCCCGGTAGAGTTTCCCGTGGACCCTGGGGGTCCTTCTGGACCACTTTGGGAAATAAGACTTTAGAGGAAGAAAGCCAATACTACTTGTAGGAATCATAATATTTTTTTAAACACAAAATTCTTAATTAATTCACTCAAATCATCAAGCTTCCTAACATAAAATCATAAAGGCAAAAATATTATTTATTTAAGTCCCCCCCCCCTTACAGAGTTATATAATATAGGAACTGGCTAACATTTTATAATATCTCATTTCTTATGGGAAAAAGTCATGAATAATTAGATGATCAGTATTATATTTATACATAAATTAAGGATAAATGAATAAAATGTTTTTAGTGTTTTGTGTATAATGAAATACTAAAGTGCCTTCTAATTACTTTGTGTTTTACAGGAAGTTGCCGAGAACTAAATGATTGTGATAGAAATGCACAGTGTATTTATGTTCCGGATAAAGAGACTCATGAATGTAGATGTAATTCTGGATTTGAAGGAGACGGATACTATTGTACTGAATTTGGTAAGTTTAAACATGTCACAACAACAAATTCTATAAAAATGTTTCTTGCACATATTGGATTGCTATATGAACAGCATACTTATCAATCTTTAAAACATGTATTTCAGTTGCTTAAAATAGTATTTGGAATCAAATATCGATGATGAATTTTAAATATAATCTAATAATAATAAATTTTTGTGTAATCTCCCTCAGAAATAATATTCACAAGAATACTCTCTTAATATTCAGCTAAAACTTTTGTTTTATATTTCCTGACAGACTTTCTGCCTTACATCATCTCTTGATGGATATTTGTTAACCCTCTCTCCCTCAAGGAGCCATATGAATAAACCCTCCTTCCGCTGACCATAGTCCTGCTCTTAAATAAACAAAACTACTAGCTAGTGATAATCATCGGAAGCAGCTTTGGAAAGGAGGAGAACTCATTCTCTTTTACTAGACCAAACAATTCTTTCTTCTTCCTGAATTTATAATTGTTCCTCAGGATCATCTTCTAATGAAAAGAATATTTTTATTTTAACATGTTAATCTGTTGTCTTTATAATATGTTTTAGAAGTATCCTGTGATGAAAGTGAAATTTGTCACATGGATGCTCAATGCCATTTTGAGCCTACAACAAGACGTCATATGTGCATATGTAATGAAGGATTTCAAGGCGATGGCTTTACGTGCTACCCTGCAGGTATGTAGTACACAGAAAGGATGTTTAGAATAGAAACAGGCATAATAGAAGCGATGTAGGACTCAGCTCTTATACTGGAGAATATCTTCGGAGTAAATACGTAGAACATAGCTGAAATATCTTCATAATATACAGAACACAGCTGAACTATCTTTGTAGTAAGCTGAACCATCAGCTTGGCTCAGCGTAGCTGTACTATGCTGAATCTCGAACAAGTGCTGTAAAAACCAATCTATAAAGACCAATCAAATAGCTGCTCCTATGAGTGTAAAACGGCACTTATAGGAGCAGACATTCAAACTACTGAAGACAAGATTTTCAACATTTTTGTAATAGTTTTAGTTAATTCTTAAGTAAGTGTCTATATGGTTTTTACATATTACAACAAATTACGAGCGTTCAATTGTTATGGGGAGGGGCGGGGGGGGGGGGGGGGGGGGGGGTAATGGGCACTTATCATACCTTATAAATTGAGTAGAAACAATTAAAAACAATTGATTATCTTTGGCCATTATTTAATCCCTGATGAAGATATGTTTAAAACAATAACCTCTAGAATTAAGGAGGATGGGAGTCTTGATTTTTTTTAAATTGTGTGCTTTTTCGACACATTGCAACTGACTGAAGGATTGACAAAGGGTTGAAAAAATAAATTAATAAATACTGAGGTAAATAATAATCTACCCCCGCCCCAATAAGAACTAAAGCTATTCTACTTCTCCACTTCCACTCCCTCTGAGATTCTCATCACAATCCAGGGGAAATCTCAGATGGGGGGGGGGGGTGCAATATGTATATGTATACATTTATTATATAATCATTTTTGTGGAATGTACTAGGTCCATTTTCTTGTTTTGCAGAAGCGCAACAGACGTGCCCGCAATGCCATCCTGAAGCAGTGTGTATCAGCGGAAAGTGTGTGTGCAATGAAGGATTTGTGGGCGATGGTTATGCTTATTGTGAGAAGAGTATTCCTGGTTGTGAAATTCTGGATAATTGCCATCCTGATGGAGATTGTGTACCGATCGAACTGGAATATGGCTACCGCTGCAGGTGTCGAGAGGTATAGAACAAATAAAGTACAATTTCCAATAGAAATACTCCTTATTAGGTTTAAAGTATGACATCTCTTCATTGTTGGTTATGCTTCTAGGATACTCCAGAATGCCTCGTTTCTTGTCATATTGGTCATTCATATTTCTGTTTTTGCTTTCACATATGCTTTATTTTTGAGATAAACTCATGAAGGAACTACTGTTTACTTCAAGCTCAAGCGTTTGTTTTACAATTCTTATAAAAGCTATATTACGCATTGTTGCACATAATTTAATTGGTACAATTCCTTACAAAATGGAAAGAATAATATATACTTTAGGTCTCCCATGGTTTAGTTGCTAACGCTTTAGATTCTCATACAGGAGATGGTGTGCTCGAGTCCCACCGGTGGAAGGAATATTCTCATCTCACGGCTCATTGAGAAGATTCCTTGCTAAACCATGGATGTTGGGGCTAATGGCTGAGATGTCGATGCACAGTAAAAGAAAAAATAAATAAATGAAAAAAAAAAATACAAAAAAATAATAATAATATATACTTATATGTAAGCATTTCTAAGTTGCTAAATATGATATAAGGTTGTTCTTCCAAGACATGACATGTTTTTAGCTTATGGGGTCATGATGCAATCTGGAAGTGCTAACTAGAAAACTTCACGTTTCAGAAACCATAGATCACAAAATAACTCACTGGGGTAATATATATACATATACAAATTTGTCAGTATTTGTCTGTTGACTCCTTAACTGGCTCAAAAATGGACTAATTTCAATAAAATGACTTCATTTATCATGAAATACTTGTTTGATTTGAAAAGTGAAGCGCGTTAATCGACCAGAACATGTCTTGTGGGTTGTAAAGGTTAGGATTTTGCATTATTAGGCTTGTATGTAAGTGCTTTATAAGTAATTGGAGGTGTGTAATCTAATGAAATCATTACCAAGGCCATGCCTAGAACCGTTGTTGAGGAAAATGGAATATAATAGATTCTTCTTGAGATTTTTGGGTATATTCTTGAAACCAGTTGAGAAATGGTTGTAAATGTAAAGTATGTATTGAAAACCTTATTAAATTTCATACAAATAGGATTTTTAGAAAATTTTTGACTGAGCAATCTCATTGGGATAAAACGGTGATTAAATGGAGTTATTTCTGCGTGGGATTCTGACTGTTTCCTGCTTTGGCACCTGAGATCTTCATTTGCTTGGAGATTTCATTTTACATGTGTTTACATTTTTCACGAATGTTTAATATAAAACAATAACTAGTTTCTATTCTACACTTTCCAAACAACAATAAGAATAAGAACGGTAAAGGGCTAGGCTAAGATGATGTAGTTCTTGCGAGTCTGACTTTCTTGATATTTTCCCAAAGCTCTGCTATAGGATTTTAAGCAACTATAGATTCTGATAAAATATACGGTACATAGATCTGGACCCAGAGTTTGTTGGAGGGAAAAGCTATCGTACCAAGAAGGATACAACATCTTGTCGCAAGGGTTAAAGCAAAATAAATTGCCTATTGTGTGAGCAGATTTATCAATAGAATTACATTTTATAACACACGATGGAAGGAAAACTATTCAGGATTTTCATTAGAGTTTCATATTTGAACTTCGGATAAAAATAAGCTTTTAAGCAATAAGCTTTTGGCAAGCAGATTATATAAATGAACTAACGCTCCTCACCTGTACCCGGGATGAGAGGTAGATATTCTTGTTACCCATAACCATCAAAAAGTGACTTGTGGTGTCCCAATATAAAACATAACAACAAAAGTGACCATCAGACCAGTGATCGTTTTTTTTTTTTTTTTTTTTTTTTTTTTTTTTTTTTTTTTTTTTTTTTTTTTTTTTTGGGTAGCATTGACAAAAAAGTCTGTCTCGCAGGACTGCATCATCTTAGCGCGGTTCTGTTCATATCCCTAGTCTAATTTGGAAAGATTAAAATAGAAGCAGTTACTATTTTGGTTCCACCAGTCTTTTTTTTAAAATTAATTATTATAATGGCGTGTCAACCCTTAAGGTCACTAACGCCATTCCTGTGAGTAGTAAAGTCTTGAAAGGTCATGATTTACAATCTTACCTGGAAGGGTCCGCTACACTAGAAACAGGCCCGCTAGTGACAAGGTCTTGGAATCTTGGAAATCTATATTTCAAACAATAAATTGTTTTTGTTATTTTACTTAACCAGTTTTATTGTCAAATACATTATCCAACTATAAGCAATTAAAAAATAACAAGGAATAAAAAACAGACAAAAAGAACAGTTCGAATAAGCGAAATCAATTACTTTAAAGTTTTAAGCTCTTATTTCTCCGATTGACATCGCCTAATCAAAACTTTCATTAGAACCTTTTTTTTAGAGCATTTAATAAGCTTTCTAATGGTATTCTTCCGTTTACCAAGATTCTCAACCTTTTTCGAGATATTAAGGAAAGTAAACAAAGTTACTAAAACTTTTTATGTCTGTTAATAAAATATTTTATTCTAACCCTTCCTTAACTCCAAACGTAACCAAAATTTCAACATATTAGTTTTGATGAAAGTAGAACATGCAGAAAATGTTTCAACTGAATCCCATGATTCTAAGTACCCAAACCAAAAACGGTATTCAAAAAATATTTTTCCAATTTTCTCGAAAACGGTTAAAGCTATCGCCTTGAAAATGGTTTCATTCGTTTTCCTAGCCCAGGAATCATATAAAACGAGTACTTAGAAGCTTATGAACTCAAAAACGTAAGCGTTACGATTTTTTTTGCGCGAATTTCGCCCCAAACGCCATCTTCCAGTAGGCGGATTTTGCTGGTTAACGAACTTGACCTTTCAAATTGGACGAAGGATTTTTGTAACAAATTTCATCAAAATCAGACCATTCGTCTTCTATCTAGAGAGCGAACAGACAAATATATATACATGTATATATATATATATATATATATATATATATATATATATATATATATATATACACAAATTTGAACCACCGTTATTTTCGGTTTCTAGGGGTTCTGAAACGCGAAATTTTCTAGTCGGCACTTCCGGATTGTTTCATTGTGTCAACCCTATAAGCGGGGTTCCTCCCTATGGGGGAGGGAGGAACCGCGCTAAAAGCTTTTAACCCAGAACCACTTAGCTAGAAGATACTTTTTGAAAACATCCTTAATTTTTCTGGTCGTTTTCAACCTTGATATGTAATTTGTTTAAATTTTAAGAGTTTGAATAAAAATTATCGAGAGAAATAAAGCTGTAAAGACTTAAAATGTATCCATACTTGTAGGGTTTTGAAGGAGATGGTTATACATGCAATGTTATTATCACATGTCAAGAAGACCCAGGGATGTGCAGCCCTTACGCTTCATGTGCGTACACGTCTGGGAGCTTCAAGTGTAAGTGCAACGAAGGCTACTTTGGAAATGGGACGCATTGTAAAGGTATAACTATATGTTCGACACCAAAACACCCCAATCTTCCTTTAATAACATAATTAATTGATTTCTATTTACTTAATTTAGAAATAAAAAGAGAAAAGAATGGATTCTTGCTTCTGAACAAAGGAAGATCGACCATTCGTCTCCCATTTAATCCTACTTCAACAGATATTGGATATCCGATACAAATAAATGGAGAACAACAGGCGATTGGTATGTTATTCACCTGACACAAGCTTTTCCCCACAATTTAATAACTTTATAATGAAACTCATTAGCTAAAATACATTACAATTTCAACTAATTATTTGTAGGAATTGCTATTGACTGCTTGGAAGGCTGGGTTTATTGGAGTGATATTATGAACCAGAGAATCAGACGTTCACAATACGACGGTAGCAATGTTCAGGACTTTATTGTCTCGGGTAAATATATATTATTTTTTTATTTATTCTTCTTAAATCATCGCATGTATTAGGCCATCCTAAAATTAAATTTTCTAAAGTAGAGGAGTGACCATTATAAACAAGATCGTAATGTTCATGTTAAATAAAACTTGAAAGAAGTTTGTCCTAGTCACTGGGTTCTTCTCTATCTATCCAGGTTTGTCTCTTCAGGCCAAGCTCTGTGTAGTAAACCATTCCTCCAGAGTACTTTTTACTAACTACAGTCTGTTCAGATAGTCGGGAAAGTTCAATTCCGCTTGTGTGAAAGATTGAGGGAAATATTCCTGACGGTTCCAGCATTTGCAAACTCCCATTTCAAGGAACAACACAATAAGTGAAACACTATAAAAACTGATTATGTCTCATTTAAGACTAGGGAAGGCTTTGGGAGGTCAGACAAAGGAAATGGTGTTTAATA
Source organism: Gonocerus acuteangulatus (assembly GCA_946811695.1). NCBI lineage: Eukaryota > Metazoa > Arthropoda > Insecta > Hemiptera > Coreidae > Gonocerus > Gonocerus acuteangulatus. Next base: position 2,264,877 of record OX328129.1, on the reverse strand, counting down.
TTTATCAATACATAGCCAAAGCTAAGACAAAAAACGTTTTAAACCTCCTAGCGATAAGGTTATAACAGACAGAATTTTTACCACCAATTTCTTGCACAGGGAATATAGGCCACGCCCTTTCCCCTCCAACTAAACCATCTATTTGAACAGGCTATAGCTTTAATTGTTTTTATTGGCATAATCAGTTTTTATTGAGTTTAAAGTAGCGTGTTGTTCATTGTAATGGAAATGGAAATGGCAGAACCGTCGGGGAATATTTCCCTGAGAATTTCATGTATGTGGAATTGAACTATTCTATCTAACAGAACAAGCTATAGTCATCGTGCCTGCCGAGGTACACAGGAGACATAACAAGTATTCTCATAATCGCACTATTTAATTAATTTTTTCATTTTCTCTCTAAACTTTAAGGTTAAGAAATTGTTGGAAGGATGTTAAGGGAGTCTACAGGAAATTTCTTTCATAATAACTTTGACAATAATTTAAATTGTTATGAGTTATTTCATTTGTTGATTGTGACCTGCCCTAAGATAAAGTGAATAAAGAAGGAAAAACAATAAAAAATGTATTGTTTCAGGTGTGAAATCTCCGGAAGGGTTGACTATTGATTGGATAAACCGAGTCCTATATTGGACAGATTCCGGGCTTCATGCGATATCTTCAGCTAGCCTCGACGACAAGCAGATCAATCACATCATTAAAACAGGATTAGTGAATCCTCGAGGAATAGCTGTGCATCCTCATCGAGGGTAAGCTCATGTTGAGACGCTGGCGAGCAAAGCCTAAACACATATACATCACAAATACTTTTCAAGCAGGACAATTCTATATTTTTCAGGAAATTGTTTTGGTCAGACTGGAACAGAAGAGATCCAATTATAGAATCTTCGGATTTGGATGGTGGGAATCGCGTTGTTCTTGTACAGAAACCAAATGTCCAGCTACCAAACTCTGTAGCTATTGACTGGAATTCAAACGAAATCTGTTGGGCTGATGCCGGCCTGAAGAGAATCGGTAAGCTACCATGGAACAAACATCACGTAATCAATCCATCTGTATTTTAGCTCTTTATATAAAACCTCTGCATGCCAATGTGTTCATAAATAATTTAATTATTTATTTAAATTTTAATGTCCATTATTATTAACTAAAAATTTTTGGACGGGTTATCTCTAGGTTACCATCCTTTTCTAGCCAGGATATATATAAATAATATATAAAATATTAGCACTTCCAAAAATTTGACAGGCCTTTTAAAAACCTGCATATTTTTTTATTTTTGTATTTAAAATTCCCACCATTATGAATAGTAACTAAATATGCCTAAGTAATGAGTAGTTCCATAAAGAAAAAAAGTCCTAAATACAATGTTTTAAATAATGATTGTTCCCTATTCTTATAGAATTGTGTTTTTCAAAATAACTGGTGTTTATTTTTATTTTTTTGCAGAATGCTTTGACTTCATTGAAAATGTTACCAGAACTGTTGTACACAACTGCTTCTATCCGTTTGGACTTGCTATAACATCAGATGCTTACTATTGGACAGACTGGTCAACGTAAGTACTTCCACCTTCCTCGAATCCATAGTTGCACATTAATTTTTACTGATTACTTTGAATACAATGTATATTGAAAACAAATTGAATAGTTTTTTATTCTCAATAAAATATTAATTTATATGAAACAGATTATAAATTTACTATCAAAATATTGACATAAAAATTTCAGTATAATATATTGTTGTTTATATCAGGTCATTCCATAAGTAACGTCAGTTTTTAATAGTCTGTCCGTTTATGTTCCCTTCTTTTTATATCAGTAAATACATTTCTATTTATCATGTTTTGTTAGGCAAAACTAATTTATTCTTTGCTGAAATTTCATTTGAAATGGCTCTCCCAAGACACCACTTTCCCCATGTTATGCTTTGGGAATTCGATAATGGAGAAAATGCTGCTTCAACTCATTGAAAACTTGTAGAAATGTATGTCGAAAATGTCATTAGTGATCGACAAGTGCAGCAGAGGTTTGAATGATTTCGAGCGGGAAACCGCAAGCTTGAAGGCGAGCCTTGTAAGGTCTAGCAACAGAGCTTGACTACCAACTCCAGCAGGCTACTGTAGAAGAAAATCTTCTTGTAACAGTCGAAAAGCTAGCAGGAAAACTCGGATCAATACAACAGAATCCACCGACATTACTTATGGGATGACCTGATACAATACCCTCTATGTTTTTCATTATTACAATTTTTTCTTTTTCTGTTTTTTAATTCAACTTATTTTCATTTATCATTTTAGTTGAATATAAAAAGTTAATACAAATTAAAATGTTTAATTTCATTTATTAATAATTCTGCTTCGGTTTTGTTTAGGGGTAGAGTAGAGAGTTCAACTAAAGGGAGCGGAAACCTAACGAAATCGACACCACTAGCTATTGGAGGCGATGACAAACTCTACGGATTAGTTGCGGTGTCGTCTGCTTGTCCTGAATAATTCCTTCTCTTCGTTGAGAGCCTACAATAACTACATCCTTCAACGATCTATGAGATCTGCTCCTAAACTAAATATTTAGTGATAATCTTGAAACTTCTTATTGACTAGTTTAGAGTTTAACTTATTTTTATTATATTCTTCTCAAGAGTGATTAATAATAAGTATTTATATGTATTATATTTCTTATCACTGTATTTATTTTTATCTTACAACCAAATTTAAAAATTGTTTATGTTATTTTTGAAACAATGCATTGAACTTAAACTATCGATTTTAAAATGAATAGTCACTTAGAGAAAACTGAAATTGAATTATTAAAACTGCTTCTAATTGTCTGAATTACTTGATTGAGATGAGGACCGGGAGCAGCTATAAAGAATTTATCTAATTAATTTTTTAATAGAAAGATTTGAATTCAATTTGCCTAGTAAAATACTAAAAATAAAAAAAAAAATATTAAAAGTACACAAATAACAAAAACGTATCTACAACTATGTGTACAAGAAGAATTTGTGAAGAAATGAACATAAGTAGAATGACCGCTTAGCTCTGCCCTGAAGCAGACGATGCACGCTCATATCGCACAAGTAACACTTTGGAAGAAATCATTTTAACATTATTTCTTAACCGTTTATGTATATTTTAAAATAAGGGTTGAGATTAAATCATTTATTTTACAAACTTTTTAAAGTAAATATTTGCAACCTTCTGTGTGTTTTTTATTTAGAATATTTTTTTTAAATTGTTTTATTTATACTTATAATTAAAATTAATTTCTCTGTAATTATGACCTAATTAACAATTTTTATGTATTTACAAATTGTAGAATAGTTGATTTAGTGCTTTTAAGATACTTATAATGTACGAAAAAGTTTGAAGGCTTGATCTGTAAATAGAGGAAGAAAGGAGACTGAAGTCTAGACTCATGTATCCTAAAGCTAGGAAAAGAAAAGGCTCCAAGTAATACAATCTACATCCAATATTTTTTAAAAATACATTTGTATTTAATAAATAACGTATTTTTAATAATATTTTTCCCTTTAACTTCTGTTTTTAAAATGTCTAATATCTATTTTTCCTGCTTCCTTAGTGATATAATTCCCTTCATGATGGGTGTTCATAGAGCATAGCACTCTGTAAATAGCAAGGCCTCGAAGCAGATGCAGTCATTATAAGAGAAGATAGTATAAGAAGATGGAATCTGGAGAATATAATGTAAGGGGTCGATTAACAAGGAGGGGAATTAAACGGATAGATAATAAGAAACTATTTTAGAGAAACATAATTCCATTTCAAAGATTTTAATTTACATTAAGGTTACAGTTAGTAACACGAATATCATGAAACATTGCTAGGATGAGAGATGCGTTTACTAGGTAGAGTGAATCCTATTGATTGGAGAAGGGCGAGAGAATTCGAACGACATTTCGGTGAGAGCCGCTAGGCTAGGCCAAGACCTCACAAACTGATGTGACTCTCTTGTCATAGGAAAGCCAGCCCTTATAAACCCTTCACCCCACCACTGCTCTAGCTCGTAGCTCCATCTAGTAGGGAAACATAGGACATGTGAGAAACTTCGATTTAAGACCAGCAAAGTGCTATCATTGGCGGCTCTAGACAAACATTTCTGAGGAGGGGGGGGGCTAATTTAGTATGGGCTTACCGCCGTGCCTGGGGGGTGTAGAATCACATTTTTATAACCAGGCACTAGGAAATCATTAAGGAAGTATTTGATAAACTAAGAACATACATTAATTGGAACTTATTACTATTAATTTGCCTAAACAATTTATTTTTCTAACTTAATCAAAAAAGTTTGTAAATTTTTTTTCTGGGGGCTAACCCCCCCTTTTAGCCACCACTGGATGCTATCCATTGTTCTCACATTCCTAATGCTTTAGGTGAAACCTATTCTCTCATCTTCATTCACATAACCTAACTCCAATAGAATACCAGGCCTTACAGTAATAAACTCTCTGAATTTATGGCTATAGCCTGTTCAGATAGAAGGAAAAGTTCAATTTCGCATGCGCAAAATATTGAGGGAAATATTTCCGATGGTTCAGCCAGCTGCAAGTTCCCATTTCAAATAACAAAACGATACGTGAAGCTCAATAAAAACTGATTATGTTATTTTTAAGACAAGGAAAGGCTTTGAGAAAAGGGAGATAATTTTTAATATTTATCAATACTTAGCAAAAGGTAAAGCTGAAAAGGTTTTTTACCTGCATGTTCTGCACGGGGAATATAGGCCACACCATTTTCTCCAATTGAGTTCCACAAGGAGCTATATTGAGCCCCCTTCTCTACCTCCTCTTTGTCTCGGACATGCCGGAAGAAAATCCCTTCACTCAGCTTGCAACATTTGCGGACGACACTCTCATCTTATCTATATATATAAAAATCACCTGTCTGTCTGTTTGTTCCTTATACAAATCCACGCCGTTTGACCGATTTTGACCAAACTTGGCACAAAGGTAGGTCTTGATCCGGGGAGTGTCGTAGACTAAGTCAAAAACGTCTACCAGCTGTCAGTGTGTGTCTTGTTCACTGTACAAATCCACACCGTACGACCGATTTTGACCAAACTTGGTACACAGGTATATCTTGATCCGGGGAGTGTCATAGGCTAAGTCAAAAACGTCTACCAGCTGTCTGTGTGTGTGTTGTTCCCAGTACAAATCCACACCGTTCGCCCGATTTTGACCAAACTTGTTACACAGGTGTATCTTGATCCGGGAAGTGTTGCAGGATAAGTCAAAAACGTCTACCACCTGTCTGTGTCTATGTTTGTTCCTTATACAAATCCAAACACTTTGACCGATTTTTATCAAACTTGGCACACATGTAGGTTTTGATCCTGGGAGTGTCATAGGCTAGGTTAAAATAGTCTAGGACTAACAATTCCGAGGTCACGGATTCGAAACTGGGAACCCGAGCAGTTACAAATTTGTGTTATTAGATTTTAATATTACTTATTTGGTTTCTAATTTATTTGGGCTTTTTTAGATGCGGAATATAGGTAGCATGGCATGGCAGGTAACAGCTAGTCAACTCATAGAAATTTGTCCTTGATGTTTCAAAACCTGCAAGGAACGGCAAACTTATTGTCTCATTGGTTGGCCAAATGGCGACTGGCCAAAATGGAGGCCAAAGTATTTTGTGGTATGGAACCCCAGCAAGACAAACATCAAAAGACTTCAGACATTACAAAACAATGTGCTGCGGATTACAGCCGACGCCCCTTGGTTCGTTCGAAACACCTTGCTCCATCGGGAACTGGAAGTTTATCCATTCGCATTTCACATCGAAGAACTCCCCCGAAGGTATCAAGACAAACTGCATCTTTCTTCTAGTGCCATGATCTACCACCCCGGAAAACCTACAGCCCTATGTCGAAGCCGAGGCCGTATCAAGACTTTTTATTTTTTTCTTCTTTGTCTTTCTATTTGTTAAAAAAACAAAAAAGTCTGTCATGCAGGAGCTGCATAACTAAGCACTTTCCTCAGAATTTTTGTAGAGTAGACTACATTACTGAATAATTTGCTGTAAATAACCTACATAATAATATAAAAATGTGAATAGTTTTGCTCATTTACATTTCTTATGAGAACTGTTCAATTATTAATTTTGTAAATAATTTGCTTCCAGAGTTATGTTAATACATGATACTGTACGACTTAATAAATACACAAAAACTTCATTTTCCGTCTTTTGATCTGACACAGGAATAGGATACAGTCCCCCTAGTGGGAGATAGCGCTCCTCGCGGCGCCTTTGGGAAACTACGTCTGGCCGGCTAACTCTAATGAAACAGAGTTTAAAGTAAACCCTCCTTTCCAATTGACCGATTTACTTCATTTTTACAACACTTCTTCCTCAAGAGATACCCATGACGTATACCGTGTTTCGTTACAATACAGCAGAAATTATTACCGGTATGAGTATATTAGTACTTTAGGTCCGGAGTAACCCCCCCCCCCCCCCCCCTCCAAATAACCTGATTTAGTTTATTTTTACAACCCATTTTTCTCTGTTGATTACTACCACGAATACCGAGTTTCGTTGAAATGTAACAAAAATTACGGCTGGTAGTGGCAAATTAGTAATGTGGGTCCGGAGGAAACCCCCCCCCCCCCTCTTAATTAACCTATTTAGTTTATTTTTACAACGTATGTCTCTCTTTAGATCAAAATAACGTATACCGAGTTTCATTGAAATATAACAAAAACTACGGCTGGCATGGTCAAATTAGTGTTTTGGGTCCGGGGTAAACCCCCCTCCCGGTGGACCGATTTTGGTGGTTAACGAACTCGTTCAATCGTTTGCTAATTGAACGCTATATACCAAGTTTCTTCAAGAAAAAACAAAAACTCTGGCCGCTATCGTTTTAACAGACATATATATATATATATATATATATATATATATATATATATATATGTATTGTAATGATATAAAAGGGGGTGCTCTAGAAAGGGTCAGTTTCTGGTATAGCAAAGAGTAGCATTCCTATTCAAAATAAAGGCTAAGCTATATCAGAGTTGGGCAAACGTTAGCGCGCGCTAAAAGCTGATACCTCTCCGCTAATTTAGCGAAACTGTAGAAAGCCAGCGCTAATAATTAGCGGTTAGCGGCGGCAGTGCGCTAACCGCTAATCTATTTATGAAATATCGTAATTGCTATAGTTACAAGTTGTAACTATAGCTTAAGCTATTAGCAATTACGATATTTCATAAATAGATTAGCGGTTAGCGCACTGCCGCCCCTAACCGCTAATTATTAGCGCTGGCTTTCTACAGTTTCGCTAAATTAGCGGAGAGGTATCAGCTTGTAGCGCGCGCTAACGTTTGCCCAACTCTGAGCTATATTCCATAAGTCCATCACAAATATTCTCCTTTGTCAACCAATTAAATAAATAAAAGTAATAAAAGGGATAGCAATTGGCAGTGCTTAGCTTGGCAGTATTTATTTTAGCGCGGTTCCTCCCTCCCCCATAGGGAGGAACCCCGCTTATAAGGTTGATACAATGAAACAATCCGGAAGTGCCGACTAGAAAATTTCGCGTTTCAGAACCCCTAGAAACCGAAAATAACGGTATATATATATTTGTCTGTTCGCTCTCTAGGTAGAATACGAATGGTCCGATTGTGATGAAATTTGGTACAAAAATCCGTCGTCTAATTTGAAAGGTCAAGTTCGTTAGCCAGCAGAATCCGCCCACTGGAAGATGGCGTTTGGGGCGAAATTCGCGCAAAAAAAATCGTAACGCTTACGTTTTTGAGTTCATAAGCTTGTAAGTACTCGTTTTATTGGCTTCTTGGGCTAGGAAAACGAATGAAACCATTTTCAAGGCGATAGCTTTAACCGTTTTCGAGAAAATTGGAAAAATAGTTTTTGAATACCGTTTTTGGTTTGGGTACTTAGAATCATGGGATTCAGTTGAAACATTTTCTCCATGTTCTACTTTCATTAAAACTAATATGTTGAAATTTTAGTTACGTTTGGAGTAAAGGAAGGGTTAGAATAAAATATTTTATTAACAGACAAGAAAAGTTTTGGTAACCTTTTATACTTTCGTTAGTATCTCGAAAACCGTAGACAATCTTGGGAAGCGAAAGGTTACCATTCGAAAGCTTACTAAATGGTCTACAAAAAAGGTTCTAAAGAAAGTTTTGAATAAGCGATGTCAATCGGATAAATAAGTGCTTAAACTTTGAAGTAATTGATTTTGTTTATTCGAACGGTTCTTTTTGTCTTTGATTTTGGTACTTCGAATTATGGGATTCAGTTGAAACATTTTCTGCATGTTCTAATTTCATCAAAACTAGTATGCTGAAAATTTACTTACGTTTGGAGTTAAGGAAGGGTTAAATTAAAATAATTTATTAATAGAGATGAAAAGCTTTGGAAACTTCGTATACTTTCCTTAATATCTCGAAAACGGTTGAGAATCTTGGTAAACGGATGGTTTCCATTCGAAAGCTTACTAAATGCTCTAGAAAACAGGTTCTGAAGAAAGTTTTGATTAGGCGATGTCAAACGGAGAAATAAGTACATATAACTTAGAAGTTTGATAAACGATAATTGATTTCGTTTATTTATACGGTTCTTTTTGTCTGTTTTTATTTCTTGTTATTTTGTTATTGCTTCTAGGAGGAGGATGTATTTCTCAATAAAACAGGGGAATAAATACAAATTCTTTGAACCTGTAACAGAACTGAAAACGTAAATATTCTCTGTGTAGGGTCAGTCCGGGTCGAGGTAGTAGGCCGGTTCAGGTAGGCTTTTATTGCACTTCATAAATCAAGATTCATTGTTCTCATCAAGCATTCTAGGACAGCTGACAGTTACCTTTACCTGTAGGAAGTCATGCAGCCAAATTCTATACTAGAAATATAATTATATTTTGTGGTTGAATGTGGCCGCAGTTCAATAAAAAATAACACTACTTTCTCATTTTCATGTACAATTTTATTTTGTTTAATTGCATTTAAAAGTAAAATGGATATGTTTGCACTGCAAGTTAAGTAAATTAGAAATATATTCGTAGAAGAGTCTTCGTAGACCGAAACTTGGGACGGCAGAAAGAGTAATTTCTGCTTAGGATAGTTTCATCCCTAGCCGAAAATCATGTTTTGTTTTTTTTCATATTTGTTTACATCAGGAACGATCCAAACAAAGTAATAACTGTTTCTATTCTAAGTCAACAAAATAACACTAGGGATATGAATGGAACCTCGCTAAGATGACGCAGTTCCTGCGAGTCGGACTTTTTTTTAACAAAGGCAGTGTGTAATAAAAGAAGAGTCCAAATATCTCGGCTAGGAGCGATAAGGTATACAAGTTCCCAGGAAGATAAGAATAGATGTGCTTCCAAAAATGCACTTTGAACATCGAGGTGGCGATCGCTGAAGACAAACACCCTTGGTGTGGTGGGAGTAACGCCTCTATAAAAAGGGCCTCTATAAAAAGGGCCACCACTCAGCCCCATTCATGCACCAGAGGCAGAGGACACACAGTCTCGCTGCAGAACCAGCTGGTCAGCCGACACCAAGCTCACTTCACCTGGTCATGATGGCCAGACACCACTCCATGATCTAGCAGCCGACCATCATTCTCCTCAACATAACTACAACCAGTCTGCCTCTTCACTTCCAGAACATCATCCGTAAAATAAGCTGAGTATAACTCAATAACTGCCAATCTTCAATTAAATTTAAAAGCTATCTAAAATCTAATAATGGCCAATATTTATCTTTTTATATATAAATTAATATTTTAAATATGTTCTAACATTTCTTAATAACCCAACATTGATACAATTATGTGAGTCAAGCAATTTTTCTTTCTTATATTTAAGTTTATATCACAGCCATGCCAAATCTTAAATTATATCTTTTATTCAATATAAGTCAATTATTTCCAACTCTATTTTATTTACTACGAACCTTTCTCCTGGTATTTAATATGGTCTCAACACATAAAAGGACAGATGGTAAGAAGTGGTTCTAATTATATATTTCTCATGCTTTTCTTTCAGGAAATTTATTAAATTAATTCAATTATTCAAATGGTTTTATTCATAAATCCGTATGTGGTGAGTTTGGTAATTTTAAATGAACCCTGAGATATAATGAAAATATAATAAAAACATATCAAATCAACTTTTCCTATAATTAACTTTTAAATATATTCCATTTTTCTTTTTCTTGCCGAACCAAAACACCACAATATATATATAAATTTTAACGGGGGGTAATTTTCGGTGTCTACTAGGTAGGATCGATGGAGATTTGAAGACATTTTTCAAAAATTCCGTCATGAGTGCAACCTCAATAGCTACTTTCCTTCGGAGGAAAGTGCTAAAATCAAAACAAACTGTTTTGGCCCAAAATAAAATATTTTTTTTCTTCTTCTCTCCAATTAAACCATCTATTTGAACAGGCAATGTTATAGTATACATTTTTTTAGCCTAAGCCTTGGCTAAGTATTGAGAAACATAAAACCCCATCTCCCTTGTCTGACCTCTCAAAGCCTTCCCTACTCTTAAACGAGACATAATCAGTTTTTATTGAGTTTCAAATATCGTATTGTTCATTCAAATAGGAATTTGCAAATGGTGGAATCGTCGGGAATATTTTCCTCAGAATTTCGGGCATGTGGAATTAAAATTTTCCATCTAATTGAACGGGATATAGTTGATTGGTGAAGAGAAGAAGGATTTTACAGCTGGATATTGGAGCATTACCGATGAGCAAAACTCATAAAGCCATTCTCAAAGCAATCTCGTCTGTCTCTTCCTTTCAATCCCAGAACTCCTTACACCAACGTGGCTTCCTCCTTCCATTCATATAAAACTACATATCTCTCATTTCATAGTTATTTATTGCTACAATCCATTTCACTTTTATTAGCACATAACAAAGTGTAATAATGTGTTTGTATTCTATCTTTATCTTCTCTGATTAATTGTTCTGATTCAAAATTTGTTTGAGAAGTATTATTTGAGTCTGGAGAAGTGACACAAATAAAGATGAGAATATCCATAGCAAAGGATGCCCGTAGTAAAATGAAGAGTGTACTCTGGAGGAAAACTGATTTTTCCAATATTGAATACGAGTATAAAAACCAATTTAGAGGAAATATTATGGATTTCTAAGGCGGAGATAAAGTTCAGCCATAATAGTTAATCAAAGTAAATTTTTCTAGAGATATATAGTTTTATTAAGTAGTATTAGCAAACTTCAGGAATCTCCACGTTGCTAATTTCTAGAAGGATGAAAGATAAATGTCATTGTAATCATTAGATTGTAATGTAGATATTATGAATAATTGATGTAGCAGAAAGCTCTATTACAGACAGAAGGGATTGTTTCTGGACCGAAATATCTTTCAAACTCGTCAACACTACAATCATCCAATTCCCAACATGCTGGGAGTTTGACAATATGCTCATTCAAGCGAAGAACCAGCTTGAAGGTATCTCTCGTGTGGCCGCTCGGTGTTTCCACGGAACACCTGGAAATAATAAAGTTATTCGTTAGCATTGAGCCAAGATGAAAGGAAGAGAAATACAAGTAGAAAATAGAGAAGAATTTATATCGTCCACAAGGCTACTCCCAAACTATTATACTCAACTATTCTATAGGCAAGATAAATACATAGATACGTCTTGTCATGAAACAAACAAAGACTTAGTGTTTGAATTCTAGAATAATGTCCATAAATTATACATTACTTGTAAAGTATTGCCATTATATTTGCTGAATAAGGATTGAGAAGTGAGGTCCTCCAGACTCGTCCGCTTGAATGTTTGAAATCATCTCCTTGTAAAGGACTGTCTTCTCCAGCTATGCCAAGAGTAACGAGTAGCTTGAATATATCCACTGCATCTCCGAAGTAAAATGTAGGTTTCCGATCAGGACTACACATCAAAGGAACTACATTACAAACTATCAACCAAGAGAGAGTTTAATGATTAATCTAACTGGAGAATTTATGCAATTTCAACATTAACACGTTCAGGCCCAGCGTCGTGGAATATGTGTCCAAGAAATATGTTCTGCGAGCATCATGGAGTGTGCGTCAGCCGCTAGCTTGCCTTTCTTTCTATCTCTACTACTCTGGGCCTTGTCCCATACCCTTCGTATTCTGTTTGCACCCTCATTACGTTATTCCCGGATAGATTTGTGGGTCTGGTATTGTATGATACTGAATCTACTCGAAAAATTCCTTCAGCGGGCCCAGTGTCGTGGCATATTTGACATTTTACTTAATTGTAATTAATCCACGAAAAGTACATCATTTTAAAAGTTTCTTTACTTATTATTATTATTATTTTTTATATATATATATTTTTGTTGAAATAACTATACAAATGGAAGACTTGGGCCCTGATGGAAATTTTGTTGGAAGCCATCGGTCCTGAAAGTGCTAATATCGTTATTATTGAGCTAAAAAGAAGGAGCTTTTGGTTGCTTCTCCCAGCAAACAGTTCCTGACTTTTTATTATTTTTTGTCCTGAATCTTTTGTTTCTGGTTATTTAATCTACTTCATTAGTCCGCAAACTCCTTTCTCTGCAATTTAGTTCTGTCACTAGGAAATCTAGAGCAGAGCAATAAAATGTTATATTCAAATCAATTTGAAGGCCAAAAGCTCTTTCCTTATTCAATCTCTGAAAGTAGCATTTTAAGTATAGAATATATTTAAGTGACAGAAAAGTATTTGTTGTTTAATATTAAAAGACCAATATGCATTTAATATTTTTATTAAAAAGGAAATATCCTAAAACTCAATCAACCTGAGAATTTAACAACTTACAATTTCATCCACTTTAAGAGGTCAGCCAAAAGATTGCAGCCAAGTTTCTTAGTGAGAGGGTTCCCATATCCAAACTTGTAATAATATTTTAAATCTTTCATGAATTCCAGTACCTGAAAATCAGAGTCTAAATAATTTCACTCAACCATAGATTAAAATTCTTAAATTGACTGTACTTTTTTTCAGAAGAAAAAATCATAAATTTGCCATGGGCTAGCCTCCAGGTGAAAATAACTTCTAAGGGGCCAAAAATAAATAAATAAAATTGAAAAAAAAAACATAAAATTAAATGTAGTTTACAGGAAACAAAAATATTTTCCAGGAGAGCAAGGAAACTAGTTTCTTCATTCAAAGGTAAAACAAGTAAGGAAAAGAGGATTATTCCTATAAGTAGGGTTTTAAACCAGATGGTTCAGTTCAGTCGTTCTAATTCGAGCCTGTTTCGTATTCGCGATGAATAGGTATGCTTTACACCGAGAAAGCTTCGGTAAAGCAATACTTTGTGGCAAGAAGTACTGATATCATATCCAATTACTGAACAGTTAAACATTGAACAAAGGGGCCTAATAAGGTAGTGGGATACGTAGTTGATCACTACTTATGTAGAAGAGAGACAACTTAACAATGGTTCACCATGAAGTCAGCAATGGTTCGCCATGAAGTCAGCAATGGTTCGCCATGAAGTCAGCAATGGTTCACCATGAAGTCAGCAATGGTTCGCCATGAAGTCAGCAATGGTTCGCCATGAAGTCAGCAATGGTTCGCCATGAAGTCAGCAATGGTCCCCCATGAAGTCAGCAATGGTTTTCCATGAAGTCAGCAATGGTTCACCATGAAGTCATCAATGGTTCGCCATGAAGTTTGCTTTATTTCATCTCAAAAGGAACTTAATCTGAACAACTTGTGGTTTAATTGGTCAAACTGCACCACTTAATATTCATGATACAACATTTAGGCCTAGTGCACACTGAAGAAACCGGTTTTATTGAAGCATACAGAAAAACTGTTTTCCATCAGTTTTGTGATGGACTCTGATGACAATGCCCTGGTGTTGTGGTGGCTAAAAAATAAGATAAAAAAAAAGCGCAAGTTCTGGGTTCACCCGATGATTAGGGATTGCAACACAGCTGTTTTGTTGTAGCTCGCGAACTAAAACAGAGATCCTGATAAATTTAAGGACTTCAAAGCCAGTTTTTGATCGCTTATTAGAGCTAGTAGATCCACAGATGAAACGTGAAACTGAAGCAATAGGAAACAGATTTAACGAATTTCATGAAATCAGGTTTCATGAAACTGTGTGTACAGCAAATTAAGTTTCATGAAACCAGTTGCACAAAACCGGTTTCTTCAATGTGCACCGGGCCTAAGGTTTCATGAAACTCTGGGTGCACCAATCTATGGTTTTCTATCTATGGGTTTCATGAAACTCTGGGTGCACCAATCTATGGTTTTCTATCTATGCATTGCAAGCAACTTGAGTTTCACGAAACCAGATCCATGAAACCAGTTTCTTCAGTGTGCACCAGGCATAAGAGTAGCAACATTAAATATGGGGCGAGGTTAGCTCAGTGGTAGAACACTCGACTAATGAACTGGAGGACCAGGTTCAAAACCCGAGCACGCACTAAAGATTTTATCTTCCAGGGACGTCGTTCGAGTGTTGGATTTGGGGTCCCAGATAGTCCCCCTAGGCTCACCCAGCCTTTAATTAATTAATTAATGGGTACCTGCAAAGGGAAAATCAGGCAGTCGGAGCATAGTACTGACCACACTATCTCCCTAGCATGCCGTATGTTCAAGAATCATATACCTCTACAGTATCTTCCCCTCTGGGCCTTTGTGGCCTGTCACGGGACTGATTTTTTTCCTGATATTTATATACACACACATGTATACAAATTTGAAACAAAGTTATTTTTGAGTCTATGGGTTCTAACTTTTCTAGTCAGTGCATCGCGTGATGAGGTGAACCTGATAAGTGGGTTTCTTCCCTATGGGGGAGGGAGGAACCGCACTAAAAACATTATTTCCAAGATTAATAATGTAAAATGGACCTTCAAATGTTGTGTTGTGAATGCTGGGCACCAAGGAGACTTTGGAGATGGAGACCATGCGCTTTCATATCCACATAATTCATAGATTTCTTTCACCATATCTAAAACACGATAAAAAATATATATATATATATTTTATTTATATTTATTTTGTATCTTCAAAAAATCTGGTTGAGAATTGGTTCCGTTGCCATCACAAATACTGCTCAAGAATCCACTCATTGCAACTCCTTGTAGAAATAGGAACCTTACCTAGAGGAACTTGTCGCATGAAGCCCAATCTCTGTCGAACCTCTCGTAGTAATCTATTCATCTCCAGGCTGTTTTCTATCAAAGCCATGTTGTGTCTCAGGACTGGACTATTTCTACTCCACTCCCATGATGGACAATTTTTTTCATTCTGAAATCAAGAGTCTAAAACAGTATTAAAATAATTAGCCAGGGTAGAAGGTATATGTTTTATTCACAATGAAAATCCAGTGTTGTTCCAAGATTGATATGCACCTTGACGGATCTTACCATGAGGAGTTGATCGTCGATTGCCGAATCGGGTATTTTCAAAGGAGAACCATAAAGACCTTCAGTAAAAGCTTCAGCACTTTCTTTAGAGACTTTCTCTGAGGTAATTTTTATCTAGAACCAGATTAAAATATTATTTACATAGAAAGAAAATTAATCGTTATTCTAATAATTAATTAAATTGAGTTGATAAGTGCTATCACTTCTTTGAGACCTTCACAAACAAAGGGAGTACTCGACGTGCCCGTCACCTATTCAAACAAAAATTTTTGTATGTGTAGTAATTAACTAGGAAAAGTTTCAGTTAAAGCGAGAAAACGCACTTCTCAAGCATTCGCCTGAAAAAAAATGTTGAAAATTTACTTGGAGTTCTTATAACATGGATGAAGTTATAAATAAGCTATAGAGTGAGGAGTATAACTTGTCACTTGGGGACAGCACAGAGGGGGCCAACATTGCAATTTCTGCAACTCTCCCAGCTTCTGCTCTTCCTAAGAGTGGGAGGAGTGGCAACCCAGCAAGGCCATCGTTGGCGTCCCTACCTTCCCCTACCCATCCACTGCTGAGTGACCAGTTATATCTCTGAGACCATAGACTGCTAGACTTACATTAAGCTCTGAAGTCGATATAGTACTAAGCAAGCTAGGGATTGCGTCTCCAACACGCCTCCCAAGATCCACAAGATCTCCACGTCCTTTAGCTGATAGACTTAGAGACTGAGTCTTGTTTACGGAGAATCTCCAGGATCGAAGATCAGCTATTTCCTTCGTACACATTTCTCCACCTAGGAAAATATTGCATTAAATAGAACTATGGAGGTTGTTTCTCGGAGAAATTTTTGGGGGAAAAAAAATTGTTCAAAATTATTTTTTTATTAAATTCATCCTTAAAATTTATTTTATCTGCATTAATTTTAAACAAAACAAAACAAAATAAACATCCTTTTAACCAATTGAAATGAATTTTCAAAAGATTGATAAGTAAGCTGTGTGTTTAGGAACCCAATATATTTGGGCAGCCAACTTTGTTTTATTTTAAATAAAGAATTTCTTCTAGTCCAGTATTAATTCTCTTAGAAGACATCATAAAAAAAGACGGGAAAAAGTCGACTTACTGTGATATTTATCATAATTTTCCAATATCTGTTCCTGTACAACATCCATTTTTGATAAAGATGAAATATCTGATTCGCCTGGAAACGTTGCTCCATTCCGTGCAACCATCCATATGCTTTCAACACTGCAACCTGAAATTAATTAATATAATATATTTTTTCTACATAAATAATTAAAGAGAGGTATTATGATTAAGTGGTCATTGTTACCTTGGAGATGAAATATGTTCTTCTTCGATACCTCATAAGATGTTTTTAGAGAATAAAACGGGTACAAATCCTGACAAGGATAATCAGAGGAAACAGAATTAATAAAAAATAATAAAAGAAGGTAAAACATTGTTTAGTCGAGGAAGTCCCTCCTATCAAATTTTTGCGGGAGCTATTTTTGCATTTCTATCTTTGCCTTTTGGAAACTACGATTGTTAATGAACTGATCCCTTCGTTACTAAAAGGAAAACTGCTGTAGAGAATTAGTGAAGAATAATAAGCTAGAAATGTACTTTCTAATAATTTATTCATTCCAAAAATATTTCTATTTGTGTTCCTCTCATGAATATTAATCTAAAATAAACATCACTAAGAATAAAAACAAAGGGGAAAGCGTATATTTAACTAGCAGCATTTCTCTTACATTCATTTAACTCTATTTCTTTCTGAAGCAATTGGTTGTGTGGATTTTTCACATTTCTCGTTTACTCTCTAACAAGGAAATCTCTTAAAAGCACAGATAAATCTATTCCTTCATTTGTTGTGTAAACCACGGGAGGTTGGAATCTTAATTGATGTCTGCAAGAAAAAAAATGTTACTTTGGATGAGAACTTAGATTCATACATGAAAGAATATATTTGAAGTAAGTAGAGATATCTTCACACAGTTTTAAGCAAAATTTGCAAATCTAATAAGAAATAAATTAGTATTTCTCTGCCCTGATGCATTGTATTCTATGTCCTGAGATGAGCATGCTTTTGATTCTTATCCAATCCTCCCTCCTTATAATCAGGTATGTATCCTTCTGTATGACATTACTTTTATCCCACACCTCTCCAAATAAGCCTCAGTTTTTGCTAGTTTAAGCATACATCAGGACATCCCATAAGTAATGTGGGTTTTTAATATTCTCTCTGTTTATGTTTATATCACTAATCCCTCCTTTTCAATTTATTTTTGTTTATTATAGCAATAAATACACTTCTATTTATCATGTTTTGGTTGGTGAAACTTATTTATTATATACTGAAATTTCATTTGAAATGGCTCTCCCAAGACAGCACCTACATCAAGTTATGCTTTGGGAATCCGATAAAGGAGAAAATGCTGCTTCAACTTATCGAACACTTGTAGAAATATATGGTGAAAATTTCATTGGTAGAGCGATGAGTGCAGCGGTGGTTTGAACACAAGCTTGAAGATGAGCTTCGTTCAGGTCTACCAAATGTAAGCACATTTGAAATTTGGTTTCAAGACAAACTTTTCTACAACAAGATGGTGAATACATTTTAGATTCAGCGTGTTTCATTGATTTTATCCTATACCTTATGGCCATTGAGAACCGACATTACTTATGGGATGACTTGATACACTGGATCTAGCACACAAACCCTGCTCTAGCCAGAGATCTTCTAGGGGTTAAAACTCCTTCTTGTCCTACACTTCAGATTCTCTAGACAAATTAATGTAATTTATTGGATTCTATTCATCTTCCTTCTTTGCGATATTTATCTGCATTCGACTTCTTGTTAGGCTCTTCGAACGTTTTGTCGGTATCGAGATCCATCTCCAGCTCTGGGAATCTACACTTAGTCTTCTTCTTGAATTGTATATTATTTTCAGTTTTTCCATACAACAGACTGATTTGAATGACTCCATTTCAATAAATATTTCCAATAAAAGCAGAGTACCGCTTCCATGTTAATATTGGGATTCAGTTCCTTTCACCTGTTTTTATAAGTCATTCCATTAGCAGTTACCTCATGCGATGGCTATCTTCCCCCACCAGACATCTACAAGACTGTGCTTGTTCTTATCATGGCTCTACACATCCAGCGAATGTTTGAGTTTTGTAGCACCAGTTCTTCTGTTAAATGCTTCTTCAAGTTTGGCATTTTAAGGATTTATTGTGTACCTACTTGGTGACATCTATACATATTCATTTCTGAAATTCATGTTCATTGGTTAACTTTGCTAAGAGCCTGCTATATATTCTATGTTCTTTAGCAAGATCTTAAGTAATTTCAAAGTGCAGCCCAAGGTGCCATTTTAATGTTTTTAGAAAAAACAACTCAAAATTGAATAAATAAACTAGGAAAAATAGTAAAAAAAATTATTCCACACCAAAACCACTTTTGCTTCAGATACAAAAAACTTACCAAAAATGAAGTAAAAAAATGAAGGTATTCGAATCTGGCCAAACCAACGTGACCTTTATTATTATTATTTATTGGCAATGTTCCGCATCTGAGGCGAATAGCTTTTAATTCCTTGTTATAAGCTGATGTAGGCACAGCGTTTAACGATTCCACTCCAAAAATGTGACACTTGAAATACGACAAGCTTAACTGATTGCTAGTTGAAGTTTGTAAGCTTTCCCTTGGTTAACAAAGTGGGGGAAGTGAAACGCTACTAAGGGGATAGTCAAACTCCGACGTATAGTCAGACTCAGCACAAGAAGAGACACTCTTATTGGGACTATGCATCGGGCCTCGCATTCAACGTGTTAATGAGCCTTTGTATGTGGGAAAGGAAGGTAAAACATTTGGCATATATAGTTATTTTGTTTATCATCCCACCTTGACGGCTTTTTTATTATATTTTTTTACGGTGCTTTGACGTCTAGGCCATTAGCGCCAACATCCAGGGTGCAGCAAGGAATTTCCCCTACTAGCTGTGAGATGAGAAAATTCTTGCTGCCAGTGGGGATTGAACCCACCATCTCCCGCTTATGAATCTGAGGCACTAGACCACGGGATATTACCTTGATGGCTTTTCATTAACATTCTGAGTGAATCTCCGGTGAGATTTGAGAGAGTAAGGGCGCTGTACTGAAGCATCCATTTTGGTATTAAGTAACAAATCTATATCCGTCTCCTACTAACTACCGAATTGGACAAGCTAAGTGCTTCGTAGGTTGCTTTATTTCAGTTTTTATCACACTGCTTAGGGTAGTCCAAGATCCTATGGTAAAAACTCAAGTTGAATGTAAAAGCCAAGGGACCCTCCAATTCTTTTCTATTTGATAAAAGAAGTAAGAAGCCAAAATTTCAAGGTTATAAGTCAATTGGAAGGCAGTGCTTAATGCTGATTTAAAACATGAAAATGGGAATTTTTTTTACAATTTTTGAAAAAAATTCAAGACGTGTTAGGATACAAAAACTTAAATTTATTTGTTTATTTTACATTAGAAACCATGTTAAAAATAAGTACATTTTATAATGAAGACCATAATAAAAATTAAGTCTTTAAATTTTGCCTTTGGAAGTGGCTCCAAGGGCCAAAAGGCTCTTCATAGCCAATGGTTCAGAAAGATCTTCGCTCTTGCCACCTAAAACTTTGTCTAACTCTTTTTTGGACAAAGGTTGATATAATTCATCATCAGAAGCATTTTAGCACTGGAGCAATCATTTAAGTCATCATCGGGTTGATTAATAGAAGAAGACGTGGATTTTGCAGCAGAAACAGACTTTTCACTTCTCTCCTCTTCTTTTTCAAATCTTTCTTATATTTTAATATACTCTTTGTCTTGACATGAAATCAGCATTTTGCTCTTAGTTTTTTGGCCAGTTAAAAAATCGTTGTCTTGTATTTTTATGAGAATTAGAACATCTGAATGGGCAATGTCAAAAAGTTTTCTGATTTTGCCGACAAATGATTGCTCGTTTGTTTTTCTGTTTTGTCTGCATTTATGTTTCTTTAAAAGTAGCCACTGTGAATGCATACTTTCAAGCTTTTCAAGCGGATCCTTGGTATATTTAGTCAGGATTAGGGCTTTCCTCCAAACTTCAACAGTCAATTCTTCAATTGTGCTATGACTAGTGTTCCTGACTGTCTTTTTTTCACTTATAAAAAGTGAAATCTTAACAAAACTTCTTTTGTTGTAGGAAGTTGGTTCTTCTTTGTTAAATATTCTAAGCCCTTAATACTGATTATGCAAACACTGCCTGCCAGACGCATCTTGAGCGCTGTAATTTTGATTGAAATATAGTTCAAACTAAAGATCACACTTTCAAAAAATAAACTAGACACTTTGACTGGCTCAGTTCTTTATTTCTGTTTCTATTAATTGATAACCTACAATGAACTTCCTAAGTGAAATTTTGCAGTTTAACAAACCTGAAACACAAAATGCGTTAAATACCCGAAAGTAACAAATATTTGATGTTTTTTAACTCCTTTACATTCCAGTACTCTCATGTTGAAAATGCTGAAAAGTTTTAATATCAACTGTAATAATGAGATCAACAGCTTTGTTACCTCCTGAATCCTGAAAAATAAACAAACCAATATTTTCTAAACTTAAGTGTTTTATAGAAATTTATGAAAACTAAACGTTGTTGAGCACCACCTTCCATATCATCTAGAGAACTAAGAGTTTGCATAGACTATTCTTTTATTAGATGTAACAAAATGGGAGGGTCCCTAGGTCTCTTAAAAAAAACTTGAGTTTTTTGGACCACCCTAAGACTGCTGGTAGAATGTCTAGTAAAGGATTCCGAGAAATAATTACCAGATAATGCTTTATCCGTACCTGTTCTTTATAAATCAACCTTTGAGTAATAAAATACTTTGATTATTTTACAAAAAGAACTATAATTGTCAGACAGGATCTTCGTTTGTATCTAAGGATGATATGGGATTGAAGACATCTTCTTCGCTAATTCTGCATGAATGTGAAATCAGTGATTCCGCTAAGCAGTCAATGGAAAGAAAACATTTTGAATTAGAGCTTCCCATATAGTTCCCTTGAGCTGGGAGGACCTAAACAGTCAGCAGATACCAAGATCTCTTTGCTTGATTAAGGCTATGCACTCCAGGCATAGCTCATATTTTTAATTTGGTAAACTAATAATTAATAGGTAGGAATTTAAAATAAGTCTAAGAAAAACATTGTCCTTTAGATACGATTTTAAAAACAAATCATAAAGTAATAAATTTGCTTTATTTAGATTGAGTAACTCCCTTGAGTGGCGGAATGAGAACAAAAACACTGTCTGACTTTTCTGGAACGTCGGATGGTCGTTTTCCGGTAAGAGGCATCACTTCATAAGTCCGAGAGTTGTCAGGGTAAATATTTATTTTAGTTATTGCCCAATAAATAATAGGTTTTCCTGAAATAAAAATATAAGTAATGCATGATCAGAATAATACAAGTCCGACTTGCAGGAACTGTGTCATCTTAGCGAGATTCCGTTCATATCCCTAGTACCATTAGTAAAGGAATAGAAGCAGTTATTGGTAGGTTTCGATCAATCCTGATAAATATAAAATGAAATCTGAAAGATGAGTAATATTTTAGGCGCCACAACAACTGCAGAATCCTAAGTGGATATTACTCTATCCTCTTTGACATATTCCGTTTCACATTGCCCAATCGAAAACTACTTTAGAACCTTTCTTGTAGAAAATTTTGTAAGCTTTCGAATGGACGATTTCTCAACCGTCTTCGAGATATCTTAGAAAATATACCAAGATCCAAAAACTTTTCATGACTGTTAATAAAATATTTTTTTCTACTACTTCCTTACCTCCAAACGTAACCAAAATTTAAATAAGTTTAGGATAATTTCAAATATGTTGAAAATATTTCAATTGAATCCAACGATCCTAAGTACCCAAACTGAAAATTAGTTCCAAAACTATTTTTATCAACTTCTAAAGTAAATGGTTACAGATATCACCTTAAAATTGGCTTCATTCATTTCCCTAAGTTAGAGAACGTATAAAACGAGTACCTACAAGCATATAAACTCAAAAACATAAGCAATACAATTTTTTTAATGCGAATTTCATTCCAAAAACCATGTTCCATTGGACAGATTCTGCTGGTTAAAATTATCAACGTTTTTTTTTTTTCAAATAATTAAATGACACGTTAATAATACAATTATCAAAATAGCCGAGAGATCAATAAAAATACCCAACCTCCTCAATACAGAACTCTCTCCTCCATAGCCTTGAAGATGACTTGTAATTCAAGCCGAAACGTTGGCAAAAAAAAAAATATAACTCATTTTAGTTATAAAATGTAGATTTATTTAACACATGATCGAACCCCCATCATTTACACCTTCTTAATTTGGCTTGTATATTGAAATATATATTTTTCTATTTCGAAATGAGAAGATTGTACCTGCTTTAGGATATTTTTGAATAAGTCTATCCTTTGTTTGAAGTGAATTCTTCTTTGATCCGACAGTCAACCTGCAAGTTGGTACTTCGTTATTATATTCTACGCTGGATTCATTATTATATTTGTGATCGCCTAAAATATACAAAAATACTTTTTTTTTTTTTTTCTTTTTTTTTTAATTTATTTATTTTTAAATGTTATATGTTTTCTTTACCCATATTATAGCATATTCAGTAGGTGCAACAGATCTTTAAGAATCATTTTGAAATTTCAAAAACAAAATGTTTTAACACTCTCGGCGCGGCTGTCCTTTGGGAAGGACAGTAGCGACCGTCCCCACGTACGGGTGTCCTTTCGGAAGGACACCCCTTCGTTACTTTTCACTTGAGATTCAAGAGGCTCGCAAATGGAGGGGGTTCACTTTTACGACTCCAGGTAAACGCAGTTGTCTTCAGTATTGTTTGGGCTTTCTAGCAGTGTTGTCCGTTTTCAAATTGGCTGACCGGAAGAGTTTTTATGAATTTTTAAACTTTTTCTTCGATAAATTGTTTATAAGTAAGTACAATTTATTATATAATGGATATTTACTTCCTGATTTAATATATTTAAATACTATTCACTAAATTGTTGAATTTTTGTTGCAGATTTTGATTGGCAACGAAGGATGTTTTTAAAATTATCGTTTGGCATCGATTTTTGGTAGTTACAGGGTAATTTTTGCTTTTTATTTATCAAATTTATTGTTGTAAATTATTATTATTAAATTTAAAATTTTAAAATACGTTAAATTTTAACGTTCATTTATTATTAATATGAATTTTAGGACGGGATATCTATAGGTTACCACCTTTTTCTAGCCAGGATAGGGCTGATGCCTTTTCTTTTTTCTAAAGAAAAGCCATCGCTGTTTTATTATGTTAAATAATTTATTTATTATTATATCCCCTCCATTTAATATTTATTTATGTTAAATAATTAATAATTAATTAATTAAAAAAGAAGAAAAAAAAATTATGTTTTACTTTATTTTTTAGGATTAAAAAACAAAAACAAAATGGCATCACCCGTTTTGTTGTTATCTGCAGGTGGGAAGAAAAGGAAAATTGGTAAAGATTCTTTTTGATTGATTTAAAATGATGGAAGGACACTTCCGAAAATGAAATTCCGGCTAGTTTTCTTTGTTGCATTACTATTAAACACATCAGACATGATTAAAAAAAAATGTATCCATGAAAAATTCAACAAAAAAATTCATCCGTACGTGGGGTATTCCCAGAAAATGACGTCCGCACCGAGAGTGTTAAAGTGCTGTCAGTTATAACCCATTAACATTCCATAGTTGAGCTTAAATAAAATAGATAGGTACAGGAAATAGAAGAAAAGGTGGTCCAAGATTTGGGAAAGGAAAGACGTAGTGGTGTGGGATGGGGAAGATTGGTGTGTCGAAAATTCTGTTTTGTCGATATTGCTTCTTGTGGTGACCCATTTGGGGTTTAACTTGAAAATAGAAGAATGTTTATCAAATTTTGTCAATGATTGTCAAATATTGACTAGGAAAATTCTCATTGAGTTTCTAAAGGTAAATGAATACTAATTGGCGTGATATACTTTACTTGGAAGGAACTATTGAGGAGTCTGATCTCGTCAGCCGAAGTCTAGGACGATAAGAAGTGAATGTTCTGTCACAGAGGCACTTGTCTAGATTAGAAATGATATCACCTTTCAATCCTGGTTCTAGTTTGTAGGCAATACTATTTTCTTCAAAACAGTTCTCAGATGTAGAATGTTGACTCTCTATAAGATAAAACAGTTCTTGTTAGTTAATAAATATAGATAGTCTATTGCATTCTTCCTCAACTTATAGCAGGAAGAGACTAAGAGAAAGCATGGCTGCTAGGGAGTTGTCTAAGAGAGCAGCGTCTAACAACAAGCTGTTCAAAACAGCGTTTATTTAAATTTTCTGTCCATTATAATTAACTCAGAATTTTTAGGACGGGTTATCTATAGGTCACCACCCTAATCTAATCAGGATAGAGCTGACGCCTTTCCTTTTTTCTAAGGAAAAGCCACCACCCCTAATGGGAATCGACCCCACGACCCTTTTGGCACGGAGTGTTAAGTGCTCAGGCCTTATATAGTTCTCAATATAGATTGTAGTAAAATATCATTAACGTCGATAATTGCCTTAGGAGGATCCAAGGATTATTATAATTATTTGTGAGTAAAACAACTTCTTGAGTGGAGAAATCCAAGAAACTATATTTATAGAGGGCAACATACAACCCCAAGGCATCAAAGGGTTTGTCACAGTAGAACAACAATGGTGGTAACTAATTCAGATAATATATAAGTAATAACGGCAAATCCAAAATGTGACTAACAATTTGATAATAAATTAAAGGTAAATGTACACCATTATTAAGATGTGCTTGAAAAACTTGCATACATTCACTTTTAATTTATTATCTATCATTGTTACTAACATATTTCATTTTTATTCACTCGTTATTATTTCATATTTTCTTTTTTTGTTATCAGTACAAGCCCCTAAATTTTTGTTTAGTGCCCCATCGAAGGCTTCAAATTCACGCTAAAACATTGGCACTAATTAAAATTCTTTATTATTCTAAAATGGAGTTTTATTAACTATTTCGAGGCAACCCTGAATATTTATCCGTGCAGAGAACCTCCTGAGTGCTTAATTGTGCTAAGGTTATGCTGAGTAATTATGTGCACAGAGAATTTTATCTGTGCGGAGAAGTAGTTATCTCTGCAGAGAATCTGTTGAGTACTTATCTGTGCTAAGGTTATGCTGAGTAATTATGTGCACAGAGAATTTTATCTGTGCGGAGAAGTAGTTATCTCTGCAGACAATCTACTGAATGCTTATCTGTGCTAAGGTTATGCTGAGTAATTATGTGCACAGAGAATTTTATCTGTGCGGAGAAGTAGTTATCTCTGCAGAGAATCTGCTGAATGCTTATCTGTGCTAAGGTTATGCTGAGTAATTATGTGCACAGAGAATTTTATCTGTGCGGAGAAGTAGTTATCTCTGCAGAGAATCTGCTGAATGCTTATCTGTGCTAAGGTTATGCTGAGTAATTATGTGCACAGAGAATTGTATCTGTGTGGAGAAGTAGTTATCTCTGCAGAGAATCTGCTGAGTGCTTATCTGTGCTAAGGATATGCTGAGTAATTATGTGCACAGAGAATTTTATCTGTGCGGAGAAGTAGTTATCTCTGCAGAGAATCTGTTGAGTGCTTATCTGTGCTAAGGTTATGCTGAGTAATTAGGTGCACAGAGAATTTTATCTGTTCGGAGAAGTAGTTATCTCTGCAGAGAATCTGCTGAATGCTTATCTGTGCTAAGGTTATGCTGAGTAATTATGTGCACAGAGAATTTTATCTGTGCGGAGAAGTAGTTATCTCTGCAGAGAATCTGTTGAGTACTTATCTGTGCTAAGGTTATGCTGAGTAATTATGTGCACAGAGAATCTTATCTGTGCGGAGAATCTGTAGAGTGCTTATCTGTGCTAAGGTTATGCTGAGTAATTATGTGCACAGAGAATCTTATCTGTGCGAAGAAGTAGTTACCTGTGCAGAGAATCTGTTGAGTACTTATTTTTTTTTTTTTTTTTTATTTTTTTTTTTTTTTACGGCGCATCTACATCTAGGTCATTAGCGCCGACATCCAGGGTGCAGCGAGGAATTTTACCAGCGAGCCGTGGGATGATAAAATTCCTGCCGGAGGTTGGGAATCGAACCCACCATCTCCCGCTTATGAATCCAAGGCGCTAGCCATTAGACCACGGGAGACCCCCAGAGTACTTATTTGTTATAATTTTATTAATTTCGAATAGAGTTGTTTATTATTTGAAGAATTCTTGACGGGTAAATCACTGTTTTATAAATGAAAACTGGCTTTAGTAATATGGGTTGAGAGCCTGAAGAATGAAATATGTTAATAGAGGATTTTTAGTTTTATTTTATTAAAGAATCTATTTCACCTATAGCCTTAACTTGAGGCAAACATTGCATTATAATCTGTATTCCATTAGCGCTGTTGTGCTGAGTGCATAGATACAAGCAGTGAGCAATTAATGCAAAGTTCCAGTATTTTCCCCCGAATATTACCTGAAGTGGAGCTATAGTAATTCTTGGACGAAGACAGTGTCTGTGGAATTTCCCTGTGTCTTCTCTCTTCCAATTCAGAGCAATTGTTCACAGAAATACTGCTCACACCGAAGGGCTGTATATGGAACAAAAAATATTAATTAAAACTATTTAAGATTTATTCAAAATAAAAATTATTTTTATATCAAATTTATAGATGATTGTAGAATAAAGTATACTGAGGCTTGGGAACTGCAGAAGAGTTGGTCATCAGAAACCATTAGCTTCCAGCTACTTAGAAATATTCGTGTGGAGAATTTTACACTAAGTCAGTTCTGATACTATGACATGGGTGTATATAGAAAATAATTTCGGAAGTGGCTGGGAGAATTTCAAGGAATGGAATTCTAACAATCTAGAACATTGAATAGTTAGCCAATTAAAACCCTTCCAATAAAAACTATTTTTTTTAACTAAATGATCTTATTTAATTTATTTTTCATGCTAAAACATTGGCACTAATGGAATACAGATTATAATGGGAAATGTTTAGAGTTATTACAAACAAACGGATCAGATATATTGCTATTTTATCATTGAATCTCTGGCATTTTGAAAGTAAGGTTTCCAATACAAAATTTACAGTTTGGATAAATGTATCAAATGTAAAAAATAATTCAAATCAGCCCTGAGTTTCTAAATCGCTGAAGAAAAAAAAATCTTGTATTTTTTGTAATTTCTTGAGAATTCTTAAAGATGTCACAATAGAAATGTATGCATTCAATTCCCTACCCTAAGCATAGAAAATAAGTCCTGTGTCAGGTCAGGAGGGCCCAGAGTCGAACGTACTGTAGAGATATGTGATTCTTGAATGCACGGCCCACTAGGGAGATAGTGTGGTCAGTACTATTCTCCCACCTCGTTATTTCCCCCTTTAAAGGTACCAATTAATGGAAGGGTGTACCTAGAGACCCTACTACTAGACACTAGAAGATAAAATCTTAAAAGCACCCCTTCCGTTCGAACTCAGGTCTTCCTGAGCCAAGTGCTTTGCTTCTGAGTCAAACTCCCCTTTCCCCCCGTACTAATATAAAATACATTTTTTGAAAGATTATCTGGAAGCTTATGAACTAAAAGTTGATAACTTGTAACAACTAGGATATAATAAGAAATAAATATGAAAGAAAAATAATGTTTATATTGTACTGTGCTTACTTTAACAGCTGATAATAGATTGGTGGAAGAATCTAAAGGTTTTCTAGTGGTGGTAGATTCCTTCTCTCCTCGAGTGAAAGGTGTCCTTGACCAGCTCTGGAATGATATAAAATATTATTTTTCAAAATCTAATTAAAACCACCCGATAATAATAAACACTAATTTGACCATACCAGCTGTAGTTTTTGTTATATTGCAACAAAACTCGTTACTCGTTGTGGCCAGCTTAATTGAAAAATATGCTATAAAAATAAGCTAAATCGGTTCGTTAGGAGAGGGGGGGGGGTACTACAAATCCAAATTACCAATTTGCTAATACCAGTCATAATTTATCTTGTATTGCAACGAAATTCGGTATCTGTTTTGAGTATCTAATGAGAAAGAAGTGTGGTAAAAATGAACTAAATCTATTCATTATAATTTGGGGTTTACTCTGTATTACTTTCAAATTAAATTGCTGCCATACCAGCATTAATTGTAACTTCTACCACCAGGAGCGCTGAAAATGGACGCTGCATCCGACATCTGCTGTAAATTCCATCAGATGTTCATTGCAAATATAAAAGAGCAAAACTATATATATATATATATATGTGTGTGTGTGTGTGTGTTATTTTAAGCAAATTATTCAGGAATACAGTGTATACTATCCATGATCTGAGGAAAGTGCTTAGTTATGCAGCTTCTGCATGATGAACTTTTTTCATAAACTTCCTTAACTTTAAACGCATCCAAAATTTAAATATCTTAGTTTGGGTGAATGTTAAACATCCAGAACAATTTTTAATTTCATGAACTTAATAAAACTAAACTATTCAGAAGTCATAATAATATATATTAATAGTTTAAACGTACTTACTGCTATGTTTTGATAAACATCCACATTACACAGGTTGCGATATTCAAAAAGTTTATCAGTCTCCTTGCTGTGATGTTGTGTAAAGGAAAGATTTTTGCTCAGGTTTGTGTGATGTTGTCTGCTCTGATGATGATGATGAAGCTTTTTGAAAGTTCTTTTACATTCTTTTCCTGAATCAAGCACATTTAATTTTGATATGGTGTGACTTCTATTTTTGCTATATATATTTCTTGAATTGCACCTATTAGTAGGAAATAATCCATGATAATTGGTCAGATATTTGGAAGTAAATAGTGTAATAACTAGAGAATAAGAGCCTCCCCATTGTAGAATGGTTAGAGTGTATGATTCCTATGTAAGGGGGTGCTGGGTACGAGTCCCGCTTGTAGCAAGTCGAGTTTTTTACAAAAGTTTCCTGCTCCACCTTGAACTATTATAAAGGGTTGCATTGATGAAGATAAGTCGTAAAAGTCCCAATCACAGGAACTGTGTCATCTTAGCAAGTTTCCATTAATATTCCGCGTGCCATTTGTAAAGCTCAGAATAGAAACAAACATTATTTTTTTTTATATTTCGTGAAAAATGTCAACATCTACTCAAATAATATGTTGAAGAAAAGCAACACTCTCCCCACACTACTTCCTCAGTCGTACAAGCTCGACTATAAGACTGGATGTTCTCTCTTAAAACATAATTCTCTTTCTCTTCCGAATATATACAAGAAGAGCATTTTCTCATCAGGAGATTCTGAATCATTTTATGTCTTTGAAAAGTGAAAAGAGTGATTTTGGAATTAGTTCCAACAAAGGAAAAGAAGATTCTTTTAGGGGAAAAAAATATAAACCTATATTTTAGCATAAATATGCTTTAGTGGTGACTAAACTGGAAAAATGTTACAAAAAAGTGTAAAAATAAGACTTTATGTGTCACAAAAAAAGTGTCCGCTGTCGTTCACCAGGGTGTCTACTACTTTCGTGAAAGCCAATTTCGTGACTTTTTCGTGACATTTTCGTGACTTGAAGTGAAAATTTCGTGCACATTAAAAAGAAAATAATTTCACTTAAAAAGAGAAAGGCTTAAGTTTTAGCTTAAACTTATTTGTAACTTAAACGGATTACCGTGATATCTATAAATTCGCAATTTTACATACATTTAAAACAATTAATAAAACTGTATAAAATGTACATCATATCGTTCTTGCCATGTCAAACTATCGAGTAAGCAAAATCTCGTTTTTAGATTCGGGACTTTGCTCTTGGATTGCGGGCGATACGGCTGTATATTTTACTGTATTTTTTAGATTTTTTTTTTTTTTGCCTTCACTTATGGTGTTCTACAAGCTGAATATGTACACTAAAATTGAGTTCAAACTTTACAAATTTTATTAGCCTGGAAAAGAAATAACGACGAAATTCAAGTTTTTTTGTCCGGCAGTGTATATATAAATACGTAAAATTAGTCCAAAGCGGCCTTTAGTTTTAAATTATTTTAACGATTGGCACTATATGGCTGTTAAAACACCGGCTAACCATCACTTGGTCTCGTACAACGAAACTCCAACCGCGGCCCACAGTTTCAAGGGACTGGTTTGAAATCGTCAAAAACGAGTTGCGTCGTATGCGCCTGCCCATTCAAATACATAGCCGAGGTCGAAGTTGCGCGTTCAACTGGTTTGCAACTGGAGTTACAGTCTCACCGTGTGCCCTGGGCCTAAATAGTACTCAATTTTAATATTTAAATCTCCATGAGAACCTCTGAATATTAATAAATTTAAATTTTAACGTCCATTATTATTAACTAAGAAGTTTAGGACGGGTTATCTATAGGTTACCACATTTTTCTAGCCAGGATAGGACTGATAACTTTTATTTTTCCTAAAGAAAAGCCGCCACCTCATAGTGGGAATCGAACCCACGACCCTTGGCACGGAGTGTTAAGTGCTCACGCCTTAACAATCACGACCACTGGGCCTCCGGAATATAGAACAACGAATGTTATTTTTTAATGTGAATTAAGAACAATAAAAATATATGTAAATAATGGACGTTTTCAAAGCAATCATTTTTGGAAGTCTTATTTTTTTCTTCGCAGCATCAGAGATTAGGGGGAGAGGGGTGTCATTGAGACACGGGGCAATTGAACCAGTCTACTTAAAAAATTGAAAAAGTTAAAGGGTATTGCCCAACAAGAAAGAACCAATAAATAAATAAAACTACTAGCCGAATACCCGTGCTTCATCACGACACGTAAGTAGTTATTTTAATGCGTTAAATAAGTTATCAGCAAAATTAACGCTACTTCATAATTTTTTGCAGTTAATTATAGCTTGGATCCCGTCATACTATATGTTATACATCAATTGATAAGTAATCAAAGTATAATGTTTCTTGACACTAGGGCGCTCCGGATCAGTGTCAAGAAACAGATAATCCAGCGATGACCCGTTATCTGTAGGTTACCAGCATGGTATATAAGAGGGGGCTGAGGGGTCTGCAGCCCCCCCCCCCCCGCGAAATTTTGATTTTATGGTAAAAATGTGTCTTAAACCCCTTAAAAATAAATCAAATAAGATCATATCATTTTAGTTGTAATAGCGTTTTATATATTATTGGTGCCATTGGCCATAGCAGTCGACGCACCATAATAATAAAAAAAAAAAAAAAAAGCGTTTTATTTGTCTAAAACTATTCCAAGTTCTAAATTGTTAGTATTCCATACCCCGAAGATGGTGATTTTGTCCCACATAGCGTAAACTCTTTGAGGGACAGTTAATTTCTAGGACTGTCATCATAGCTGAAATTAACCTCAATAAAAAAAAAAAAAAATACTATGAAATAGATACTGTACGGCAACAGCTGTTCTTTTATCATCCTGGCAAAGCATGCTGCCTAGGCTTGCTTGCTCTAACAAACTAAATAAAACTTTAAACCCCTCAAAAAATACTTAAATATTGAATACCTATCAAAAAATCCTTTCTTAGCGAGTGTCTACATGCTAAAGAAGAGTGTCCTTGTAAAATTTCAAATTTTTCTGTCAAGTGGTTTAGGCTGGCGGATGATGCGGTCAGTGATTGAGTGAGTGGTATTTGACAAATATACAGGGTGTCCCACATTGAGATGTCATAACTTTAGGGGTTTATTCTACATCTCATTTGTAGTTCAGGGACGCAGAAATAAACGCTCTATCCCAACATGCAGAGGATCTACTCAAACTTTTGTCTTTTTTAAAAACTACTGGCTTTTCCAAAGAAAAACTGAGTTTTCGGAATTTATGATCAATGAGTTGAAAATAAAGACCACATTTTTGGAATCTACATTAAATTTCCAATAAGAAACACACGTAATTGAAATAATACCATGTAAATTAAGAGCTATATTCAAAGGCAAATAGATGAGAACTTTGAATATTAGTTTTTTATTAAATTATTCAATATTATCATAATCAGCTATTTTTAGACTTACAGGTTTGCCTCCCTCTCAAAAGTTGCATTATTTAATTAGCTTCAAAATGGTACCTCATAGTTTTAAAAACAAATCTATTTCAATCTATTGTTTTCTGATTTCTAAGTCAAAACCAATTAATGTGCTTTAGCATGAACGAGCCATTCTTAACAAATTCTTTAATTTCATACGATGATGTTGATGTCTCATCCTTCCCCAACTACATGAGGTTTATTACACAAGCCCGTCTACCAAATAACAACTCACTCTGGTTCGTCACTCACGTATTCAGGGGTTTTTGGGGTCGCCGATTATGAATCCGTTATCAGAATCTAAAAAATCAAAAGGCGGATCTAATATGGCGTCGTATTATAAAAACAAATCTTGGTAAAAATGAAATAATAATTCAGCCAATCAAATTTATCAAAAAAAAAAAAAAAAAAAAAAAAAAAAATCAAAATTACGAAATTCAATATGGCGTCGTGTAATACGAAAAAAAAACTTGGTAAAACTGAAATAAAAATTTAGCCATTGGCCTTAAACTTATTGTCTTCTGATTATTAGGGTCTGTGATGCAAAAAATGCAAACCCAATGATGAAAAACCCTAGAAACTAGAAACTATTTTTTTTTCGAGGCATTCCATCCCACTGGCTTGCGAGGTGTCAAACATTACGGTTCGAGAGCGAAAGTGTAAATTTTATTACAACTTAATTTCTCGATGAAGACACCGATGCTGGGGGTAGAGTGTTAAATGCAACAAAAAAATGGAACTTTTTCTCAGAAATGTCAGTGATGCAAGACGTCAAGAGTGTAGCCTCATAAGCGGGGTTCCTCCCTACGGAAGGAGGAAACCCGCTTATGAGGTTGACTTTTTCTAATCGTTTCTTTCAGTTACTTTTATTGATTCTGGACTGGGCAATGGATACTCACAGTTTGGTCAATTAAAAAATTAATAATTTTTAATTTTTTCACACAAGGTAGTTGTAAATAACAAAACTACATTCCACATTTTTTTTTACAAAAGGGAGCCAATCATTCAATTTATGCCTCAATAAAACTCCACTTCATTTCCATAGATTTAATGCTTACTAAACTTAGAAGTTTTTGTGTAAGTATTGAATCCGTAGTCCGTCAGGGGGCTGAGGAAAAAATTCGCGAAAAAACTCTGATTCATTGATAAAATCAGAAGTGCGTTATTGGACGTCCAGAAAGTATTTTTTAATAATAATAATAGTGAATTAAATTACTGTTTTTTTAAAGGAAATTTTATCTATTTTATGATGGCATAATTCGAATTGAATTATCTTGAATAGTTTTTGATCAATTATTTCTTACTCATTAAAAAACATGACTACGTTAAAAAAAAACAAAAAAAAACAGAAAATTGGACATAGCTCCTTTCCCTTCCGGCATCGGACCACACTTCAAATGAACTTTTTTGTTGGAAATTATGTCTGCAATCACCTCTTAGAGTTTGGCTTCTTAGACCTGAATCACCCTGTGTATATATATATATATATATATATATATATATATATATATATATATATATATGTATATATTGTAATGATATAAAAGGGGGTGCTCAAGAAAGGGTCAGTTTCTGACATAGCAAAGAGTAGCATTCCTATTCAAAATAAAGGCTAGCTTATATTTCATAAGTCCATCACGAATATTATCATTTGTCAATCAATAAAATAAATAAAAGAATAATAAAAGAGATAGCATTTGGCAGTGTTTAGTTTGGCAGTATTTATTTTTTTTAAAAAGGCAGTGTTAAGTAGATAGAAGAGTCCAAATATCTCGGCTAGGAGCGATAAGGTATACAAGTTCCCAGGAAGATAACGAAAGAGGTGTTTCCAAGCATGGACAGGAAAAATCCAGGGAAGAACAAAGAAGTCAGACACCCTTGGTGTGGTGGGGGTACGCCTCTATAAGTAGGGCCTTCCCCCACCACTCGCTCTCACTCCAGCGCCGACGAAGGGCCAGAGCACTCACTCTCACTTCAACGCCAGCCAAGGGCGAGAGAGCACCCTTTACACCACCACAGCCTGACACCGAGCTCCAACTGGACATGATGGGGAGACAGTACTCCAAGATGTAGAAGCCGATCATCCATCTCCTCAACACGACCACAAGCAGCCTGCCTCTTCACTTCAAGAACATCATCCGTAAAACAAGCTGAGTATAACTCACTCACTGCCAATCTTTAATTAAACTCTTAAAGCTATCTAAAATTTCACAATGGCCAATAGTTATATTTTAATATATAAGTTAATATTTTAAATATGTTCTAAACATTTCTTAATAACCCAACATTGATACAAATATGTGAGTCACGCAAATTTTCTTTTTTATATTCTTTTTATATCACAGCCATGCAAAATTCTAAAATTATATCTTTTATTCAATATAAGTCAATTATTTCCAACTCTATTTTATTTATAATGAACCTTTCTCCTGGTATTTAATATGGTCTCAACACATAAAAAGACAAATGGTAAGAAATAATTCTAATCATATATTTCTCATGCTTTTATTTCAGGAAATTTGTTAAATTAATTTAATTATTCAAATGGTTATTCATAAGTCCGTATGTGGTGAGTTTGGTAATATTTTAAATGAACCCTGAGATTAAATGAAAATATAATATAATCTTTTCAAAATCAACTTTTCCTACATTAACTTTCAAATATATTCAATTTTTCTTTTTCTTCCCCAACAAAATCACCACATATTGGCGCCTCACGTGGGACGATCCACTAAACCTGTCGCCGAAATCCTGAACAGGTTGAGTCGCGTAATCATTCCCGTAGCGTATTGCAGCCCGGCAGCTTAGAGAAGAGTTGCAGTAGGCGCGCGCGTGTTTTAAAACCAGAATTAAAATTTTTATTTTTTATTTTTATGTTTTCAGATTTTAACAGTGAGACCATATAATTAAAAAAGTGTGTTTTAAGGTTCAAAACTTGAATTTTTATGAAAACTAAAATTTTTTTGAGTGATATTAAATTTTTAGCAAACATTTTATTTTTGGCTGTGATGTTTATTAAATTAGTTTTATTTATGTTTTTATATATTTGTTTTGTCAGCTTGACAATTTTGCAACGACCACATAATTGGATCAATGTTGGGAAATGTGATGGCAATTTTGAAAGATGCGCTAATGATAGATATAATTATTTATATTTATTTCTGTATCTTTTTATATTTTATTTATTAATTTTTGGATCATATTTATAATTTTTTTATATTAAAGTTACTTTTACTTTTATTTTAACAAAATGGAACATAACGAAGGTAATAGACCTTACACCCAGGAGGAACTAAATTCGGGGTTCGCGAAGATGCAATTAATGATGGAACAAATGATGGCCCAAATGTTAAGTGATAAAAACGAATTAATGGAAAGCCAAAAGTTAATATCAGAAAAGCTAAGTTTAGAATCCCAAAATACAAGAACCGAATTAAAAAGTATCAAAACCGAATTAAAATCAGAATCAGAAAAATTAAGGACCATAATGACACTCCGTGAAATCAAACCAACTCCTCTTGTAATCCATAAAATTAAACCTGTTTCTTTAATGATAAATGATCAAAGTAGTCATAAAATAACTTCCGTGTCCATCGATCTATTTAATTCCGATGAAATTTATATTTTAAATAATTTATTCAAAATAAATAAAATTACAACAAAATTAAACAATAACGTATTCACTTCCGCCGAAAATTATATGTTAAACAAATTATTTAACAAAAATGAAACAACAAAAATTTTAAACCCAGATTATTTAACAACTGTTGAAGATTTTCTTTTAAACCATTTATTTAAAAACAATATTTTAATAAAAGAAGAAACAGCAAAATTAAACCTAAAATTTACCATTAAATGTCCCATTATTAACATCAACCTGGGAGAAACATCCTGTAAAGAATATACCTTCATTTTATCGAATAAAAATGGAATCATTCGGGAAATGTTCCATTCGATTCTCCTTAAATATTATCATGAACCGACCAAAGATGATGAAATAAAAAATTTAACCAGTAAAGTATAACGATAAAACCTCTCTGTTTTGGAGCTCCTCCGGCGTTGGGTACCGGATTTGAGTGGATAGGGACAAATAAATAATAAATTTATTAATATTTAAATTATATTACCTATCTAAATTCTATGGTTTATTGATAAAAACCAATGTTTATAAATTTCTTTTAACACCATTTTCAAAATTACGAGAGGCAAAACCCATATTTTATTTCATTTTATTTTATATTTTAAAATCGTGTGCACAACCGTACACTAAAAACAAAAAATGTTCCTAAAAAAGTCATTATATTATCCTTTTTTAGTCATAGATTCAGTAAAATGATAACCGGTTTATCCGTTAAAAGCAGTAAAATTATTAATAAAAATAAAAATTTTGCACCCATATAAAATTCTAATGTCATTATTATTAAGGATATCAAGAAGAAAAAAATATTTCATTATCGGTCGTGATACAATTTTAGACACGCAAGTGTAAAGGTTGGAGAATCCAAAAAATGCTCTTATAAGACAAAGAGATTCGATAAATGTCAGGAAGTATCCAGTAGCTGTTAAAATCCTATTCC
Source organism: Gonocerus acuteangulatus (assembly GCA_946811695.1). NCBI lineage: Eukaryota > Metazoa > Arthropoda > Insecta > Hemiptera > Coreidae > Gonocerus > Gonocerus acuteangulatus. Next base: position 2,227,789 of record OX328129.1, on the reverse strand, counting down.
TATCTTAGGAATGCAGATAATAGGATTATTAACTCCAAAAAGCTCTTATCTACCTCGAAATAAGACAGCATTGATTATCCCTAATGTCAACAATGCAGGCTCATGCTAGTTCAAGTTTTTGACACGCGCACCGCGCTAGTAGTCAAGAAGTTCCAATAATTGCCACAGCCCCGAGCAGCGCTCGCATCACTCTCTTTTGAATATAACTAGAACCCGCCAACAAGAGGATGTTTTTAAATGAGAAATATATTTTTGAAGCCAATAAGGCTATAATGAATGAATGAAGAGAATAATTAATGGTTAAACTACGTTTTAAATAAATAATAATAATAAAAAATGAAACTTAGTAATTGTTTAAATAAAAATAAAGACAGACATTGACAAGGACAGTTATAAATATTTAAAGGGAAAAAACCTTTTCAAAAGTTAATAATAAATAAATGAAGAAGTAGGAGTAAAGAATAATAATAATTGAAGTAAGGGGAAGGAGAAATAAATAAATCTAATTGAATTTATTTATGAAATATATTGATTGATATATTTGAATTAAATATTTATTTTAAATTGAGGGCTCACGGACCCATGAAGAGGCCGGAGTACCCATTATTTGTTTTGTATTAAAGGCTCACGGACCCATGAAGAGGCCGGAGTACCTTATCTACGAATTGGGAAATATTATATTATACTATGTTATAATAAAGGGGGGAAACTTATTAATAATAATTTTTGAATAATGTTATTCAAGTGGAAGGAGTTTAATTAATATTGAAGTGGAAGGAGTTTAATAAATATTGAAGTGGAAGGAGAAGTTTTTAAATGAAATGTAGTAAGAAGGAGTGACTGACAAACAAGTTGACACCGACAAGGACTGATAGACTATAGACAAATTATTTTATTACATTAAACTTTCAATTTTTTTAAAAAATGGGCTAGTGAGGGAACAAACTTTCTTGAACAATAATTAGAGTCATGTCAAATGCATTGGGTAAAATAATTAAATGTGAATAAAAACCACAATGAACTTAAAAAGAAAAATTATTGTACATAAAATATAATTAAAGAATAAATAAATAATAATAAAACTTAAGATTAAATGAGCCAGGAGGCTCAGCTTTAAGCTATACTTATTTTTTTTTGTTTTGTCGTAGTAGATATTTTTTGATTATATTATGTTGTTAATTTGAAATTAAAATTATTAATTATGGGATTAAGGGTAACATTAAAGATTAAAAAAAAAAAAAAAAAAAAAAAGATATGTAAATAGATAAAAATAATTTTTTTATGTTTTGATAAGTGACTTTGTATTGGAATAAGAAGTATACAGCCATACAACATGTGTTGTAAATGTAAATGTTATTATTGTATGTAATTTTTTTGTTATAAAACATAATTTATAATTTTTATTAAGACTTTAGAATATTTATAATTTAATGTAGAGCATCTAAAAAACAAATTTAAACTTTTTAAAAATGAAACCTGTTAATAGTATCCAGTATTTGAATAGAAATGCTACCCTGAGCCGGAAAACAAAATCTTTAGACCAAATTAAATTAAAAAAAAAAAAAAAAAAAAAAAAAAAATTTAAAACATGCTAAGCAGTTTTTTAATTTTTTTTACACCGGAGCCCACCCGAAATGTAATGATATAAAAGGGGGTGCTCAAGAAAGGGTCAGTTTCTGACATAGCAAAGAGTAGCATTCCTATTCAAAATAAAGGCTAGCTTATATTTCATAAGTCCATCACGAATATTATCATTTGTCAATCAATAAAATAAATAAAAGAATAATAAAAGAGATAGCATTTGGCAGTGTTTAGTTTGGCAGTATTTATTTTTTTTTAAAAAGGCAGTGTTAAGTAGATAGAAGAGTCCAAATATCTCGGCTAGGAGCGATAAGGTATACAAGTTCCCAGGAAGATAACGAAAGAGGTGTTTCCAAGCATGGACAGGAAAAATCCAGGGAAGAACAAAGAAGTCAGACACCCTTGGTGTGGTGGGGGTACGCCTCTATAAGTAGGGCCTTCCCCCACCACTCGCTCTCACTCCAGCGCCGACGAAGGGCCAGAGCACTCACTCTCACTTCAACGCCAGCCAAGGGCGAGAGAGCACCCTTTACACCACCACAGCCTGACACCGAGCTCCAACTGGACATGATGGGGAGACAGTACTCCAAGATGTAGAAGCCGATCATCCATCTCCTCAACACGACCACAAGCAGCCTGCCTCTTCACTTCAAGAACATCATCCGTAAAACAAGCTGAGTATAACTCACTCACTGCCAATCTTTAATTAAACTCTTAAAGCTATCTAAAATTTCACAATGGCCAATAGTTATATTTTAATATATAAGTTAATATTTTAAATATGTTCTAAACATTTCTTAATAACCCAACATTGATACAAATATGTGAGTCACGCAAATTTTCTTTTTTATATTCTTTTTATATCACAGCCATGCAAAATTCTAAAATTATATCTTTTATTCAATATAAGTCAATTATTTCCAACTCTATTTTATTTATAATGAACCTTTCTCCTGGTATTTAATATGGTCTCAACACATAAAAAGACAAATGGTAAGAAATAATTCTAATCATATATTTCTCATGCTTTTATTTCAGGAAATTTGTTAAATTAATTTAATTATTCAAATGGTTATTCATAAGTCCGTATGTGGTGAGTTTGGTAATATTTTAAATGAACCCTGAGATATAAAGAAAATATAATAGAAACAGATCAATTAAATTTTTTCTATAATAACTCTTAAATATAATTAACTTTCTTTTTATTGCCCAAACCAAAAACACCACAATATATATATTTGCTCTCCCACCGGCTCAAAAATGGTCTGATTTTGATGAAATTTCTTACAAAATTTTGATGAATGTTCGTCTAATTTGATAGGTAAGTTCGTTAACTCGAACATGGTTCTGCACAACTGTGGAATTCCTACCAACTATAGGATCCTCAATAGTATTTTCTATACATAACTTTAAGGCAGGTATCATCGCATGAACCCTTGCTAATACCTGCGAGTTTTCACTCCACCGGATCGTACACAGTTTTAGTGGGAAAAGTTTAATTTCCGAAAATTGGCGGAATTTAGCTCTTTGATGGGAAATCTTGGAATAGAAAAATTTCGTGACATGGTTTCCAAATTCGTGACTTTTTCGTGATTTTCGTGCCCTATTTTTCATTTCGTGACATTTTCGTGATTTTCGTGACTTTTTCGTGCAGTAGACACCCTGTTCACGCATGGGAAGTGGCCATGAACGAAAAAAAAGACTGTATGTCACAAAAAGGTGTCCGCTGGCGTCCGCACATGCGCAGTGGCATGGTTAAGTACGAAAAAGAAGACTGTATGTGTCGCAAAAAAAGTGTTTGCTAGCATTTGCGCTTGCGCAGTGGCGTGGCCATGTACGAAAAAGAAGACTGTATGTGTCACAAAAAAAGTGTCCGCTGGCATTCACGCATGGGAATTGGCCATGTACAAAAAAAAAAAAAAGACTGTATGTGTCACAAAAAAGTGTCCGCTGGTGATTGTGCATGCACAGTGGCCAGGTATGAAAAAGAAGATGGTATGTGTCACAAAAAAGTGTCTGCTGGCGTTCGCTCATGCGCAGTGGCGTGGCCATGTACGAAAAAGAAGACTGTATGTGTCACAAAAAAGTGTCCGCAGGTGTTTGGGCATGCACAGTGGCCATGTACAAAAAGAAGACTGTATGTTATACAGTACATTAAATAGGTTTGTCGGGTGGACCTAAAGCATATTTATGATATTTATGTTCCTGAATTTGAGCAGAGGGCTCTAAACAAAATAATTTTTTTTTTTATATACATATGTGAAATATCAGATGTACTTCTGAGATTAAAAAGTAAAATAAAATCCTTGCAAAGTGCATTATAAATACATACATACACACATGTATATATATATATATATATATATATATATATATATATATATATATATATATATGTCATACGTATACATATCAACTCACCCCCTGCCAAACCTCAGTCTTCCACCATCAAAGAAGCAGATCAAAACATGACATTAACCATGCAATCCAAAAATGAGATTCCCTCCTGAATCAGACTAAATTACATCAACTTAAAGTAGCACATGATCTATAAAAACAGTATCTAAAGATTATAATAATCCACAATCATACAGATTCACAGACTAAAAACGGATTATAGCCAAAACATTTCTGTAACAAAATTTAAATAATGTAGTGTGTGACATGCCGCACCACATGTAACTTGAAAATAAAATATATGAGGACTGAATACAGCTGTTACCAATTAGCTATATATATATATATATATATATATATATATATATATATATATATATATATATATATATATCATAATAGGAAAACCAACAAACTCCAAGGTCTCCACCACAAATGATTTATTTTATTCACTCAAAGCAAGCTTTCGGAGTCTACAGCTCCATCCTCTGGAGAGCTCCATATATATATATATATATATATATATATATATATATATATGGAGATGGAAATAAAAAAATATAAAATAACACTTAAATCAAAGGAAAGGAATCTAAAGAAGATCTAAATGAGCTTTACGCAGAGGGTGCATCTGGGGGAAAAGGAAATCTCCGTGATACACACGTTCAGCAGTGAAAGCAGTGCCTCTTGGAGATAGTACGTTCAGCAATATATACTCCAACCCCTAGATTCCCTCATTGCAAGTACCCTTAAAGGATGGGGAGACCAAAGTAAGATAAGTATCAAGTTTTATAAGTGTAACCTCTGAGAGAGGCTACCCCTGATCAGTCTTGTTCTGAACTTCCTTTGTGCGGTACTCATTAAAGTGGTGTTTCTATAATGCTGACTGTTAATTATCTTTCACCTTCTCTGCCGTTCCCGTATTCATTTTAATAATAAGGAAACCTCGACTGAGCCAAACACACATTTATATAATTTGTTCCAATCCATAACTTCTAATAATCAAATATTTCAAAATAAATTGTATTTCTAATGTTGACCATGAAATGACTGCCTAAAGATTTAGAAGGAAGTGAGTTAAGGTTATACCTTGGTAAATGCCTCCAACAGTAGAAACTATCAGTGTTTGAACCTTTTTCAGAAAGCTCAGAAACTGCAGATGTGGAAATAACCTTCCTTATTCGTTCATCTGAACCAATCATCGACAATGTTTCTCCTTTTGTTTCTGTTGCCACACCTGTAGGAATCTGAAAACAGCATTATTTTTGTAAATCACTCAGAGTGTTGCAATCTAGCTAGCTCATGCTAAATGGAAAGGAGTTATCTTGTGGAGTTTCAAGGACAAAAAATCTTTACAAGGTAGGGGATTGTCGGGGTTCGGTCACTGCTTTTTAATAAAACTACATTTTACAAATGAAAATGGTTTTATTGATGCCGACGTTTCGGCTTGAGATTCAAGCCTTCATCAGGGCGATGAGAAAATTGAGAACTATACCTCACAGATGCGGGATCATCTCTGCTGGGGAAAAAATCTTTAGTGCTTGCTCGGGATTCGAACTAACTAACTAAGGTGAGCTTTGGAAAGTGGGTTTCCAAGTTTAACATGGAGGTTAGGTGAATCAAAGTTTGGCAAGCACCAACATAAAAGTCCGTCATGTAACTAAGCACTTTCCTCAGAATTTGGGTAGTGTAGACTGAATTGCTGATAATTTGCTTAAAAGGACCTATATAAATAAAATAAAAACATGAATAATTCTCTTTTACTTTTGTAATAAGCAACTGTTTAATTATTAATTTTGTAATTAATTTGCCTGTAGAGTTATGTTTATACTAAAAAAAAAATCAGTCCCGTAACAGGCCATGAGGGCCCTGAGGGGCAGATACCATTTTTCAAAAGTTCTATCATGAGTGCAACCTCAAAAGCTACTTTCTTTCAGAGAAAAGTGCTTCTTCTTCTTCTTCCTTAGCTCTACAGCCCGGGATGGGCCTTGGCTTCTTGAACAATAGTTCTCCAGATGTCCCTGTCCTTAGCCTTTTCCTTCCAGTTAGAAACTCTCAAGCGCCTGAGGTCGTCTTCCACGTCCTCCAACCATCTTTTTCTCGGCCTTCCTCTTCTTCTGACACCATAAATTTTCCCTTGGAGCATCTTTTTTGGTATTCCCTCATCTGGCATTCTAAGGACATGGCCCAGCCATTCGATCCGCTGCGATTTTATGAAGCTTACAATTTCGCTATGGCTGAATAAGTCGTATAACTCCTTATTGGTTCTCACCCTCCATGCTTGGGTTGTTGCATCACACAAGGCGCCAAATATTTTTCTCAGGATCTTCCTCTCGAAGACCCTTAACGAATTTGCCACGGTGCTAGTAATCGTCCATGTTTCTGCTGCGTAAGTAAGTATGGGTCTTATTAGCGTTGTGTATAGCCTTATTTTAGTTTTCCTCGATAACAAGGGCGATTTAAAAAGTTTGAAATTTGAAAAGTAAGCTCGGTTTGCGGCCATTATCCTTCTGTTAACCTCAGTCATAATTCTATTTTCATTATTTATTTCCGCCCCTAGGTAGGTAAAGGTATTGACGTTTTCAAAAACGTGTCCTTCCACCAGGAGATTATGGTAATTTCTTGAGTTTTCTGGACCAATGGACATATACTTCGTTTTTAAATCATTTATTTCCAGACCCATAATCTTACTCTCAGCATAGACAACATTAAAAGTTTCAGTAAGGGTTTGAACACTTCTGGCCACAAGTGCTATGTCGTCCGCATATGCACAGATTTGAATGCTTGTATGAAATATATTTCCCCGCGTATTTATACTATTCACTACTTTATGTAACGCTAGGTTAAATAGAGTGGCAGACAGAGCGTCTCCTTGCCTTACACCGGCTGATAATGTAAATGTTCCACTTACTTCACCATTGGCGATAACTTTGGCATTACTATTGCTTAGAGTCATCTGGATCAATCTTATTATCTTCTTTGGGATGTTGTATTCCATTAGTGCTTTAATCAAGTTTGTTCTATTAATGCTGTCGAAGGCTTGGCGATAATCAACCAAAAGAACATGAATTGTAGTTTTGTACTCCCAACACTTTTCTAGTATTTGTCTCATTGTAAAGATTTGGTCGACTGTTCCTTTCCCCTTACGGAACCCGCACTGATATTCCCCTAGAATGCGTTCACTGAAGACACTTAGTTTCTTAAGGATAATATTCGAGAATATTTTGTAAGCGACCTCCAAGAGGGATATGCCTCTGTAATTTTTGCATTGCAGTTTATCTCCTTTTTTAAAAATGGGACAGATTAAACTAGTCCCCCATTCTTGAGGCATGCTTTCATTCATCTATATGTCCAAGACCAAATTATATAGATGTGTGAGCATGTTTTCGCTAATACTTTTAAAGAATTCGGCTATTAGTGAATCTTCGCCCGATGCTTTGTTATTTTTTAGCTTCTGTATCGCTTCAATTACGTCCTCTATATCAGGTGGCTCAATGTAATCGTCATTGGGAATCATTACTCCAGCATTCCCTTCTTCAGTCTCATCCGCATTCAATAACTCACCAAAATGCTCAGCCCATCTGTTTATGACTAGGCTTTTCTCTTCAATTATATTGCCATTCTTGTCTTTGCAGGTATCCACTTTTGGTTGAAAGCTGTGACTTAAGTGTCTTATAGCTGTATACAATTTCCTCGTTTCGTTATTAGTATTTAATTCTTCCATTTCTTCCATTTTCGTTTTCATATACATCCTTTTCTTTTTACGTATAAGTTTTTTCGCTTTTTTTCGACTTGTCTGATATTCAGTCAGACTTTGCCTAGTAGAGCGTTGCATCATCGCCAATCGGTGTTCGTTTCTTTTCTTTAATGCTTCCAAGCATTCCTCGTCGAACCATTCTTCTCTTCTAGTCCTTTCTTTTAAACCGATTACTTCCTCAGCTGATTTCATCATTACGGTTTTTATTCTGTGCCATGTCTTTCCTACTCCCTCATCTTCCTCGGCATGCCCTTTCAATTCTTCTTTCATATTTTTGTCCATTGATTCCTTAAAATCTGCGACTTTACTTGGATCTTTTAGTATATCTAAATTCCACCGTTTCCTATTGTTCTGTTTTCCATGTATGACTTTTGTGAGTTGCTCTCTAAGTTTGATTCTAACCATATAATGGTCAGAGTCACAAGCAGGGCCACGTGCAGATTTAACATCTATTATAGAGGAGCTGTGTCTTCTAGAAATTAGAACATGATCTATTTGGGTTATTGCACCATTAGGCGCCTTCCAAGTCCCTTTGTGGATGTCCTTATGAGGGAAGCATGTACTCTTTATTACCGCATTATTTGATTCTGCGAATTGACATAGAAATTCACCATTTTTATTTGTCAAATTATGTAGGGAATGGGCACCGGCAACAGTTTTAATAAAATCTTCTTTTCCAATTTGGGCATTTAAATCGCCCATTACGATTTTGGTATCATACATTGGACTATTCTGGTAAGTTATTTCAAGTTTATGGTAGAAATCGATCTTTTCGTCGTCATTGCTATCTTCTGTGGGGGCATATGCAGATATAACAGTGATGTTTCTAAATTTACCTTTAAGTCGAATTTTACACATTCTATCACTGATAGGCTCGAATAGCAGAAGGGTATTTCTCAGTCGCTTTGAAATTATAAATCCCGTCCCATCTCTGCCGGTTCTTCTTTCTGCTCCACTGTATAGTAAGGAATAATCTTTTTTGTCTATCCTTCCCTGGCCGTTCCATCTTATTTCCTGTAGAGCTACTACGTCTACTTTGAATTTTTTAATTTGTTCTGCTACCTCCGCCATTTTCCCTGGCTGTAGCAATGTTCTTACATTCCATGTAGCAAATTTTAAGTCCATATCCAATTTCCGTTTTCTAAGGCCATGTTTTCCATCCGGTTTATTATTGTTCATAGGTTTCTCAACAAGGTTTGTTTTCCGAGGTAGAGTCGTTAGCCCTGCGCTCAACCCCCAACCTGGAGGGCCAGGTCATTTTTCTTAGAGGTTTTCGTCCCCGAGCCTGGTTGCTTCCACTACAGCTTAGAGTCCAGACCACCCTTTGCTTTTCTGTTGGAGTTATCCTCTCCTAGCCTTTGAGTTATCATACCCATATCGTACAAGGCAGTACGAGGCAGTGCTTATTTAATGGCGGCACCGACTCGCCATGTTCCAGTATCGTCTTCGGGTTATGCAGTATTTAATGTGGGAGACCCTGCCAAGGTACAACCACCTGCCCCTGTTGATACTGCCATCTCTGGTCCGGGACTGCTTATTTGGTATTCGCAGCTGACCTGTATATCTACAGGTCATTCCACTATCCGCCACCTGCGGACCCGCCCAATAGCCGAGATAAGCCATGGGCAGAGAAAAGTGCTAAAAGCTATAATGTCATTGCATTCTCCAGATTTGTCAATCGAAAACTTATTAAAAAAAACATTTGTTGCTATTCCAAGAGTAGGAACATGTAAGAATGTCATAAATAAAGTGGCTCTTCATATTTTGTTACAACATTGAATTGAAGACTGTGCTAAGCCGTCCACTCAACTCCTCCATCCTTTTCCCATCTTGGCATCCTCTCCTCCCTCTCTCTCATACTCGTCTCCCTTGCCCATCCTTCCCATCTTCCCCTCCCACCCATTCCTATCTTCCCCTACCACCCCATTCCCATCCTCGCCTCCCTTCCCTGTTTCCTCTTCCCGTCCTCACCTCCCAACGACTTCTCATCCCATGCTCTCCTCCCATCCTCTTCCGATCCTGGCCTCCCATCAACACCTCCCAGCCTTCCATATTAATATTACTATTTAGAGGATAGAAATAAAAAGCTTATTATAACTTACTGTTACGGATGAATTGGTTGTCTGTGACATTTTGGACTCAGAATTCACTGCATATCCAGTTCTGCCACCTTTAAAGAATAATTGCCGTAATTAATCAAAAATCATGTTTGTGTAAAAATAAACAAAATTAATTTATATATACACGAAGAAGACAAGACATAAATATAAACAATGTATGTATAAACAATAAATATATTTTCAAAATACTTGAGAAAATAATTTTATACATTAAAAAAAATTGCATAAGAAACAGTCAGTGATGTGAACATTTATTATTTCTCTGCTTACCTCACTTTTTAATTTAATTTTTTTTTAATTGCATTTAATAGTAAAATGAGTATTTTAGTAAAAGAAGGTGAGAAAATGAGAAACACCTGGCACTAGGGAAAATCAAGGAATGCTAAGATGACAAAGTTCTTGGGAGTCAGATTTTTTTCTTTTCTTTATTTGCTCCATATGAGGTCTGCAACTAAAACTTTTCATCAAGAATTAATCCCTAACATTTTATTATTGCCACTTGATTTAATGTCACATTCTGATTACTCAAAGGCTGGGTTTTGTTCTGTTTTTTGTTATTCCCCCCTCCCAGAGGAAATAAATTGCTTGTTTTACATATTTGATTTTAATTTATTATTTATCATCCATATTTAATTTGTGATATTTCATGGATTTTGACTGGAAGATATTCCAAAGAATTTCTTGAAAAGAATACTGTTAAGTGTGTTATTTAATAAAAGTGTGCATACTTTTGCTTAGTTTCGAGAGTGTCCCTAATCAAAGTCCTCAAGTCCTCTCTATTTCCATCATCACCCACCGACTCTCTCCACCAAGGCGACTCAGAAGACAGTGGTCCAGAGATCTGCTGCAGTGAAGTTTTAGCAAAGGTGTTTTCAACGACCTCAATGTCTATGACACTCCGAAGTAAGTTGGAGAAAGAGAGAGCTTTACGCTCTTATTTTAAACTTAATCTGAATTTCTTTCCAAAGATTACCATGCTCCTCATAATACATAATAATGGTATTAAAAAATATATGTTAGTACAGAATGGAGTAATCAATAAAAAAAGGATCTATCAAAATAAAGTATTTAGTTAAGAATTAAAATGGTTGTCGTTGCGGAATGCTTGTCCTAATGCTATATGTATAGATAGAAAATAATGGAATATTTACAATGTTTGTCTGGTGTACAAATTTCTTTTTCTTTCAGGAAACGTGTAGTCCGACTCCCTGTCCGAGGTCTAAGGCGAGGCCTGCAACAATAACAATGGCATGTAAATATCTCCATGGATTTGTTTACAAAAACTCTAATTTGGAAAATGTCTGAGTGTTGAACAATATGATCAGTTGTTTTGAGTGGGAGTGATGTGAACAGCTGCTGAGAGTACAAATTATATGATTAGCTCATGTGAGTAGGAAAAGTTTGACCAGCTGCTGTGAGTAGGAATGATATGATCAGCTGCTGTGTGTAAGAATTAAAATTTTTGATTATTTATTTTTCGCTTCATAAAATTCTTATGCTGTCATATATTGTGTTTACTTTGTACTTACATGAGAATATCAAGTTCTGAAGTAATACAGGAGGTACATTCACAATCCATCCTGACCAGCTGATCGGGTTTCGGCTTTCGGTTGTCAGTTTTAGACGACTGTCTTGAAACACATAGTTCTTCGAAGACTTCTTCCAGGGCTTCTGGTCTTAGTTTCAACTCAGCCATCGCTAGCTCTGCAAACCGGTATATATATATATATAGGAGCAGCTGTACATAGTGTATATATTAGTTTATTTGTTAGTCTTAAGTTAGCTTCAAGTTACTTCCTTGTATAGTCCCTCCCTATACAACTTTGTCTCCCACTAGATTTAGTACTTTAGACTAAGTAGGCTTAAGTCCTCCTATTACGGCGTTAGTCCCTTCTAGTACGTAGGATAAGGTGTAGTATTAAGTCCAGCTCCAGGTTCCAATCCGTTGGGCCTGGAGCTCTCTATGTACAAAATAATTTTTTTGAGATGGTGGGGGAAAAAAAGGACCTAGTTCCCACCAGATTTTCGGAGATCCTCTTCACCAAGATGTCCGAGGTAGGTTGGTAAGATTGCTTTCTCCCGCCTTAATCAGCTGTAGCTCCATGTAGCTTTATCTAATCTACAATAATCCATCATTCTAGCTCTGTTTAATCTTATACAATTGTAGTAGAAATAATAAAATCAAAACTCTTCCCAGAAAGCCCCATTAAAATACATAGAGGCAATTTTGTGTTATAGGAGGTCAACCTTTCTCTATAGGGCCGGATTTCTCCCTATAGAGGTAGGAAGGAAACGCACTAAAAGAGAAAAAAAATATTCAAAATTTCTTAAAAATTCTAATGTGTAGTTTGATACCAAAAATTACTAAGTTGATATTTTAGTTATTAGTACTCCTAATCTTCGCTGATGAACATACTCCTTTCTTTTTTAAAAGTTATATACAATATTTCATGTTTAAATAACCAAAATTCATGGGGAATCAAACCCACAACTCTTAATAGGAGGGTCCACGTCAACACTTTACACCTTTGATGTCAACGCTTCTTTTAAGGGCCATCGAAATCCTCTTTACTTGGTTTTCCCCCTCTCCTTCCTTCACTACAGGAGATTACACCCTCCATTCTCCAGGGGTCTACATAACTCCACAAACCTTGAAAGTCTGCAGTCATTACCTAACTACCACCCAACCACTACGACTCGTCTTTTCTTTCAGCATTATTATTATTTGTTGAAGTTGACAACCACAAACCTCCATTTGGAGATTAGAGTTGACAACCACAAACCTCCTTTTAGAGGTTAGAGTTGACAACCACAAACCTCCTTTTAGAAATTAGAGTTGACAACCATAAACCTTCTTTTAGAGATTAGAGTTGACAACCACAAACCTCCTTTTAGAAATTAGAGTTGACAACCATAAACCTTCTTTTAGAGATTAGAGTTGACAACCACAAACCTCCTTTTAGAGATTAGAGTTGACAACCACAAACCTCCATTTGGAGATTAGAGTTGACAACCACAAACCTCCTTTTAGAGGTTAGAGTTGACAACCACAAACCTCCTTTTAGAAATTAGAGTTGACAACCATAAACCTTCTTTTAGAGATTAGAGTTGACAACCACAAACCTCCTTTTAGAGATTAGAGTTGACAACCACAAACCTTCTTTTAGAGATTAGAGTTGACAACCATAAACCTTCTTTTAGAGGTTAGAGTTGACAACCACAAACCTCCTTTTAGAAATTAGAGTTGACAACCATAAACCTCCTTTTAGAAATTAGAGTTGACAACCATAAACCTCCTTTTAGAAATTAGAGTTGACAACCACAAACCTCCTTTTAGAGATTAGAGTTGACAACCACAAACCTTCTTTTAGAGATTAGAGTTGACAACCACACACCCCCTTTTAGAGATTACAGTTGACAACCACAAACCTCCTTGTAAAGATACCAGAGCACATGAAATATCATAACGTTGGTACAGTGTGGTGAAATAGATACAAACCCTATACTCCTAGGATATTGATACAAACCCTATACTCCTAGGATATAGATACAAACCCTATACTCCTAGGATATTGATACAAACCCTATACTCCTAGGATATTGATACAAACCCTATACTCCTAGGATATTGATACAAACCCTATACTCCTAGGATATTGATACAAACCCTATACTCCTAGGATATTGATACAAACCCTATACTCCTAGGATATTGATACAAACCCTATACTCCTAGGATATTGATACAAACCCTATACTCCTAGGATATTGATACAAACCCTATACTCCTAGGATATTGATACAAACCCTATACTCCTAGGATATTGATACAAACCCTATACTCCTAGGATATTGATACAAACCCTATACTCCTAGGATATTGATACAAACCCTATACTCCTAGGATATTGATACAAACCCTATACTCCTAGGATATTGATACAAACCCTATACTCCTAGGATATTGATACAAACCCTATACTCCTAGGATATTTTCATTTAACTCATATCAAAGGGTCGAACTTTGCCCAGAGAGTGCGAACAGACAAATATGTCCTCATACATTTGTCTGTTCATTCTCGGACAAATATATAAGCAGAATAGGTTAAGACCCTGTACTAATATGACCCTATTTTACAGCATTCTTCTTACCTGATTTCCATTTTCCTTTTTGCATGAAAATTCTTGTTTGTCTGCCATTGATAATGTAATCCGAAGATAATTCCCAAGTCTAAAGCCTTCCTGAATGAATAAAATTAATTAAAACAACAAATATTGCTGATGTGTGATTTGAATTTGGAACTGTTCTACAGATAGTGGGAGGATAAATAACCTCGATATAGATTCTATCGTATTCCATGTGATAGAAATGAGGTTTAGGTTAATATTGTATGGTTCTGACGTCATAGAGGCCCGGTGATGTGGACAATCTGTGCTTTCGGTAGTGGGTTCGATTTTCACTTGAGGGTGGTGGCTTTCATTTCCAAAACAAGGAATAGCATCACCTCTATCCTGGCAAAAGAAGGTCAGTAACCCGTCTCAAAAATCATTTACAAAGGCACGTTTAAATTGAAATTAAGATTATTTTAACGTCCATTTTAAATTTGTTTGCAGATTTTTGTTTTTCCTGTTTATTAAATTACGTGTAAGCAATTCACTTACTTTTACAATTGAGCATAAAATAATATTTTATTTTTTATCTAACTTAATATCAGCACTTATATAGTTGAAATTAAACATTTAAATCCTGATTAGACTTAAGAAAAAATGAAAATATATTTCTAGATCATTCAAAAATCATATCATTTCAATTAATCTCATTGTTAAATTAAGATAAATTTACGTTTCAGTGTGTCAGCCTGACTTTTTCCAAATCTAATCAGGATTTGACATGGGCGTATATAGAAAAAAATTTCGGGAGGGGCTGGGAAAATTTCGGGGGGGGGAAGACTATTTCCGGGGTATGGAGCACTAAAAATTTGGAGCTTGGAATAGTTTTAGGCAACTAAAACGCTATTACACGTAAAATAAAAGATTTTTATTAACTAAGTGATCTTATTTAATTTATTTTTAAGGGTTTTACGACAAGTTTTTACCATCAAATCAAAATTTCGGGAGGGGCTGCAGCCCACTCAGCCCCCCCTTATATACGCCCATGGGATTTGAATGTTTAATTTCAACGATATCAGTGCAGATATTATGTTAGATGAGAAATGATATATTATTTGGTTGGTGTAAACCGTTTGCAGGTGTATGCAAGCATGGGCGTATATAGAAAATAATTTCGGGGGGGGGGGGGGGCTGGTTCCGTTTCCGGGGGATGGAATACTAACTATTTACAACTTTTAATAGTTTTAGGTAACTAAATCGCTATTACAATATACCTAAATAAAATATTTTGGGTCTTATTGCGAAGACCACGTCCAGTTACTTTTGAAGTAACAGTAGTGATTTATAACAGTTACTCGTACTCGCTGATAAGCTTAGAGGTTCTTTGCTGGTTATCTATAACTACTTGACTCGTTATCTACGGTTATAATCCATATTAGATAATGGCAAGCAATATTTATTAATAAAAAGATTAATATTAATGTTAATTTTGGGGTCTCCCGTGGTCTAGTGGCTAGCGCGCTAGATTCATAAGCGGGAGATGGTGGGTTCGATCCCTACAGGCGGCAGGAATTTTCTCATCTCAGGGCTCGCTGAGATAATTCCTGACTGCACTATGGAGGCCGGCGCTAATGACCAAGATTTGTCGATGCGCCGTAAATAAAAAAAAAAAAAAAATAATGTTAATTTATTTTTTTATGAACTAAGTGATCTTATTTAATTTATTTTTAAGGGTTTTATGACACAATTTTACCATCAAATCATAATTTCGGGAGGGGTTACAGCCCCCCCTTATATACGCCCATGTATGCAATTTAGGCAGTAGAAGTGTATGCAGGTTGGCAATCGGAAGTGTATACAAGTGTAACAGTGGGTAACCTCCCGGTTCTCCCCCCCCCTGCTTTAAATCATTTTAGTTGGAAGTCGTGAGTGAGCGCAAGCTAGTGGCAACACTGAGGGCTTAACCTCCTATTCCTTTTCTGAGTCTTGTTCCATTTGACAGTGTTACCCAAAAGACAACTTGGGTATTAACAGATTATTATTATCAACATATCCGTGGCTTTTTCATTTCTTGTGTCATCAGAAGACAATATATTCTATTTTAACTATTTATTTATTTTATTATTTTTGCACAACCTCCTGTTAAAGAAGTTAGCAATTGGTGGTGTTCATGGTAGAAATATAAATCAAATTTAAGTTTTTATCTATAATTATACTTTTGTCATGTAATTATTTCATTAGAGATTTAGAAGTATTTAATATTGTTGGCATGCAGGATTCAGCCTATGTGTTGTATGTGCAAGATGGCTGCTGTGTTTCTCTCTCAGTTAAATGTTACTTATTATCAAGATTTATTGTGTTAAATGTAACCAATTTACTTCCCAAAAGTATGCAAGTTAGAATGCAAGTTAGTTATGATGCATGGAAGATATCAATTGGCTGTGTATGTAAGTTATTGGTTGGGCATGTATGCAAATTAGTGATTAGTGGTGTATAATGCTCATTGGAGGTTTGTGAATGTATAAATACTCGGGATTCATTGTGTATGGAAGTTGGAGAAAGGAGGCATATGAAAGTTATTGATTGGAGGTTTATAAACATTGATGATTGGAGGTGTATGCAAATTAGTGATTAGTGGTGTATAAATGATGCTCATTGGAGGTTTGTGAATGTATAAATACTCGGGATTCATTGTGTATGGAAGTTGGAGAAAGGAGGCATATGAAAGTTATCAAATGGAGGTTTATAAACATTGATGATTGGAGGTGTATGCAAATTAGTGGTTGGAGGTGTATGCAAGTTAGTGCTTTGAGGTTAATGCAAGGTATCAGTTGGAGGTGTGTGTATTATTATTTGTAATTATCAATGATGATTGGAGGTGTATAGAAGTTGGTGATTGGAGGTGTGTGCGACATCAATTAGAGGTGTATAAATACTCGGGATTCATTGTTTTTGGAAGTGATTGGAGGTGCTTAAATGTCAGTGATTAGAAGTGTATGCTTGTTATCAATTGGGGTGTATAAATGCTGGTGATTGAAGGTGTATGAGAGTTATCAGTTGGTGGTGTGTGAATTGTTGGTGATAAGAGGTGTATAAAAGTTATCAAGTGAGGGTGTAGAGAAATTTAAAATAAAAGAAACATGTTAATGATTGATCACATGTATTTACATAACACCTATTAGATAATATGTACAATTAAGTATAAAACAAATAATATGTACAATATGGTAATATGTAAATTACGAATAGTAACCTTCAATAAATGAGTAAGTTCCCTAAAATTTATACAACAATAAAAAATACATTCTATTAGCTAGAATTGTTTTCACAGGTCAGATACGTTTATCATATCATCCATTTAATTAATGGGCCATATATTCTATATTTCAAGAAAAATCCAGATTTATATTTCCAGTCAAAATACCCAGAAACATTTACAAATTCTTCTCTCAGCAAACAGTTTTCTAAGGGTGCGTTTACACCTGGTAGTTATTGCAGGATATTTATGTCAGACAGAAATTTTAACTAATGATAAATGCAAATAAATTATGTCTGAGATATATATTTGTATCAGACGCAATAAGGGTGTGTTTACATCTGTCACTTCTCGCAGGAGATATATCTAAGGTGTTAATAATTATGATAATGATCTATCCGACACATGATATATATATATATATATATATATATATATATATATATATATATATATATTTTGTGTGAGAAATGTCAGATGTAAACGCACCCTAAGGCTACTGTTTTTGCCATAAATGCAGGGATTAAAATATAGAAAAACAAAAACATATCACATGAAACAATAAAAAATTTTGAGATAAAGAATTTATTTATTTGCTAAATATATATATATATATACATACACACACACACACACAACCATATAAATATACATAAATGAGGTTGTGTGTTTTAATTGGGTTGATTGTATGTAGGTCTAGTCCACCCAATCAAAGCCCTGCATTGGTCCTACTACTAGTAGATTGCTGGAATTCTGTCTTCTTTACTCGAGTGGAGTGAGTGTATGTAGGCATAGTCAGCCGATAACTAGAAGGCTAAGGAGTAGAATCCAGCCAATCACAGCCCTGGATTGGTCCTACTACTAGTAGATTGGTGGAAATACTGTCTTCTTTACTCGAGTGGAGTGAGTGTATGTAGGCATAGTCAGCCGATAACTAGAAGGCTAAGGAGTAGGATCTAGCCAATCACAGCCCTGCATTGGTCCTACTACTAGTAGATTGGTGGAAATACTGTCTTCTTTACTCGAGTAGAGTGAGTGTATGTAGGTACAGTCTGCCAATGACTAGAACGCTAAGGAGTAGGATCCAGCCAATCACAGCCCTGCATTGGTCCTACTACTAGTAGATTGGTGGAATTCTGTCTTCTTTACTCGATTAGAGTGGGTGTATGTAGGCATAGTCAGCCGATGACTAGAAGGCTAAGGAGTAGGATCCACCCAATCTCAGCCCTGCATTGCTCCTACTACTAGTAGATTGGTGGAAATACTGTCTTCTTTACTCGAGTGCAGTGAGTGTATGTAGGTATAGTCAGCCGATGACTAGAAGGCTAAGGAGTAGGATCCAGCCAATCTCAGCCCTGCATTGGTCCTACTACTAGTAGATTGGTGGAATTCTGTCTTCTTTACTCGAGTAGAGTGAGTGTATGTAGGTATAGTCAGGTGATGACTAGAAGGCTAAGGAGTAGGATCCAGCCAATCTCAGCCCTGCATTGGTCCTACTACTAGTAGATTGGTGGAATTCTGTCTTCTTTACTCGGGTAGAGTGAGTGTATGTAGGTATAGTCAGGTGATGACTAGAAGGCTAAGGAGTAGGATCCAGCCAATCTCAGCCCTGCATTGGTCCTACTACTAGTAGATTGGTGGAATTCTGTCTTCTTTACTCGAGTAGAGTGAGTGTATGTAGGTATAGTCAGCCGATGACTAGAAGGCTAAGGAGTAGGATCCACCCAATCTCAGCCCTGCATTGGTCCTACTACTAGTAGATTGGTGGAAATACTGTCTTCTTTACTCGAGTAGAGTGAGTGTATGTAGGCATAGTCAGCCGATGACTAGAAGGCTAAGGAGTAGGATCCAGACAATCTCAGCCCTGCATTGCTCCTACTACTAGTAGATTGGTGGAAATACTGTCTTCTTTACTCGAGTAGAGTGAGTGTATGTAGGTATAGTCAGGTGATGACTAGAAGGCTAAGGAGTAGGATCCAGCCAATCAAAGCCCTGCATTGGTCCTACTACTAGTAGATTGCTGGAATTCTGTCTTCTTTACTCGAGTGGAGTGAGTGTATGTAGGCATAGTCAGCCGATAACTAGAAGGCTAAGGAGTAGGATCCAGCCAATCACAGCCCTGCATTGGTCCTACTACTAGTAGATTGGTGGAAATACTGTCTTCTTTACTCGAGTGGAGTGAGTGTATGTAGGCATAGTCAGCCGATAACTAGAAGGCTAAGGAGTAGGATCCAGCCAATCACAGCCCTGCATTGCTCCTACTACTAGTAGATTGGTGGAAATACTGTCTTCTTTACTCGAGTGGAGTGAGTGTATGTAGGCATAGTCAGCCGATAACTAGAAGGCTAAGGAGTAGGATCCAGCCAATCACAGCCCTGCATTGCTCCTACTACTAGTAGATTGGTGGAAATACTGTCTTCTTTACTCGAGTAGAGGGAGTGTATGTAGGCATAGTCAGCCGATGACTAGAAGGCTAAGGAGTAGGATCCAACCAATCAAAGCCCTGCATTCGTCCTACTACTAGTAGATTGGTTGAAATACTGTTCTCTTTACTCGAGTGGAGTGAGTGTATGTAGGTATAGTCAGCTGATGACTAGTAGACTAAGGAATAGGATCCAGCCAATTACAACTCTGCATTTGTCCGAGTTGCTCCTTCTATGCTCCGCCTCCACTGGTAACTCGCACAGCTCCTCGCCAATCCCATCTGGAAGAATATATTTTCAGGAGTCATTTATATATTACTACCAAAACAAAGGACAATATGTAATGGGTAAGTGAAACTTTACTTTATACGTTTGAAACAAAAAATATGTTCTCCATCCTACACGTTTCAATGCTTTTTGATGCCTCTTGTTGGGAATGTGTTATAATTTAAAAGGCTTAAAGCGTCAACATTAGAAGGATGATCTTTTACCAGTATGTTTTTTGTTCAAGACAGGTCATAGAATTAATGAATCCAATTTTGACGACATATGTCACCTGATTAATAGTCACTATGATGTATGTTGTATATTTATGTCCAAAAGATATCCTAAAGATAGTCCTTGGAAATTAGTGGAATTTGGTAGTCATTAGTTTTACCATATTCGATATTTCTTAAAAATTAATTAATAAATTTGTTATTCAAATGGTTTATTTTATTTAATATATATATATTAGTTTTACTGATTTGCTGACTTATCTCTGTCATTTTGGAATCATTCAGTTTTGGAGAGGTCGGAAATACATTTATTGAAAATATGAAATTCTCATTTATATTCTCTCTCAAAAATTCATGTACTTAAAAGGTCTTTCATTTTTTAAAAGTTTTTTTTTTTTTTATAAAATGTTGTAACATTATTTTAGGGAGACAGCTCTTAAATTGGGATTGTTCCCATAAAAGAAGAAATGTTTGTGTTTTAGCGGAAGCTCAACGCCATGAATGTTAAGGTTTTAGGTTCAATTCCAACTAGGCTTTTATCTTCTGCCTTAAAGAAAGAAAGGCATCAGTTCTGCCATGTCTAGAAACTGATGCTAACAACTAGAAAACCTGACATGAAAATCTGTTAACAAGGAGGACATCTCTCACAACATGCAAAATAAATGTTGACTAATAAGAGAATATTAACAATTTGAGTACGGAGTAATTTTCTGTTTGAGGAGGACTGATTTTATTGCTCAACGAAGTCGTCTAGTCGTTAACTACTGGAACCCTGCACACCAAGTTTTGTGGTGAAAGAACTATCTATCCTCTAATTTTATGTATATCGTTTTGTTTTTATTTGCTCTTAAGTTACAACTTATTACAGCATTTCTTATATAATATCATTAGGTCCTAAGTTAGTAAATTAAAGAATTCCTTTGTGAGGTTACAAAACATATATGTTAAACAGCAAAATAAAACTACATGGATTATTTAAACCATGTTTTGATTCAAAAGAAGAAGAAAAAATAGATAAAATATGTATTTATACTTGTATACTTACAGTTGTACTTTGGCCTTGAGAACTACAGAATGTGTAAGCAGCTGGTGAATTGCTTTAGAGTTCTACTGTGCCTAATTATTATTAGCGAGGTTCCTCCCTCCCTTCATAGGAAGGAGCCCCGCTTATAAGGTTGACCTCATGAAACAAGGTTGCCTATGATAGACTGCAATACACTGCGTGTAACCGTAAGAGTGTATGAGAGCACCGCGCAGTTGCGGTTGTTCTCTGCGCTCTCATTGGTTCTTGCTCACATGACCTTGTACAGTTGCTGTCGGTTTAAATGGCAGCATGAATAAAACTCTCATTTAATATTAGCATAAAAACAATTAATTTTTTTTGTTTACATGTTATACCCCTTAAAAGTGTCTGCCTTATTTGTTATTCATTGTAAAATTGTCTTAATTTTACATTAAAGATAGTTGGCTTTTGAATAAAACTCTATTTTTGGGAAATATGTTTTTGCACCTTTCCCCTATGCGCAGTACCTGGTGTTCTAGGGTAAGTCTAGCCAATACATATTTACCTTCTTATCTACCTAAGAGGTACATTATAGCAAAATTTCAGGGCGCATAAAACACTTTATTAACCGTGCCTCTCGGACTATAATGGTATCTTAATAGACTGATGTGAAGGTTATTGTAAGTCATCAAAATCTAGGTTCACCCTGCGCTCTTGGTGATACGTATCTAGACATGGACTATGTATGTATAAGTTGTGTTTGTTACCGGTGTATGTTGGAAGAACAGGAACTATTTCTGTTGTAGTCCTTCTTCGCAGCTGGCTGTTCCTTCCTCGAGCTGCAACACAATGGTGGTCAATGTTAAATACTGGCAACAACAGTCAATGCATATAAGAAACAAGATATTATAATCACTACAAAATAAAAGCCTCGACTCCATTTTAGGAATACCTCATTTTAGAATTAGGAATTGACCTGCACAGTTTTTTTTTTTTTTTTTTTTTTTTTTATGTTGAATTAATATTTAGACATGATTTAGTTATTCTTCCAATGTCGGTCTATCTGAAGATTCCCATCTGTCAAACAGTTTTTGTGTTAAACGAGCACTAATATTAATTTCCCAGCTAAACAAGAAACATTAAATGAAAAACAATGTTTGGTTGTTTGTCATACTATTTGTCATATTTCCCAGCGGAATTCGGAGAGGCCGAGAGAGTAATGCCTGCTACCGTAAGTTAGTGGTGCCTAGATTCTAACTTTTCTTCAGGATTTCACTGGAGTAAGCGTTTTAGTTTTTCGCAAAATATTAACTTTATTTATCCCAGGTCTTACGAATGACACAAGGCTTAAGAACCATGGGTGTATATAAGGGGTGCAGCAGCCACCTCCCCCAAAAATTTTGATTTCGTCGGTAAAAATGTGTCATAAATCTCAAAAATAAATTAAATATTTATTTATTTTAAGTGCTTCGTTTCGTGGACAATAAGCACACTAAGGAAAGCCTTGCAAGAAACCAGGGATAAAGTGAAAATTGTATTAATTTACAATTAAAATATTATTAAAAGTTTTTATTGTAAATTAATACAATATTTACTTTCTCCCTGGTTTCTTGGAAGACTTACCTTAGTAAGTCCTCCAAGAATTAAATTAAATGAGATCACTTTTTTTTTGGTGTAATAGAGTTTTAGTTGGCTAACTATTCCATAAGATTGCTAGTATTCCATACCCCTCAAATCCACCAGTGCTACCAGCCCCCCCCAAAAAATGATTTCACATATACGCCCCTGATAAGAACGCCACGGAACTTCGCTAAGATGAAGCTGTTCCTGCGAATCGGACTTTTTTCGTGAATGGTCTGAAAACATTCCCCACTCGAAGGTTATTTGGAAAGGTTGGAAACCATTCGAATCAACAGTTTATTTTATAACTTTAACACTTTCGCTGCGGCTGTCTTTGGGAATACCTCAATATCGGGTGAATTTTTGTTTGACTTTTTCATGTAAACATTTTTTTGTCATAAAAAATGCATAAAATATCTTCCAGTCAGCCAAAATTTTAAAACTGAAAACGCTGTTGGAAAGCCCAAACAATACTGAAGGCAACTGTCTTTACCTGGAGCTGTAAAAGTGAATCCCCTCTATTTACTAGCCTTTTGAATCTTAAGGGAAAAGTAATGGAGGAGTGTCCTTCCGAAGGTACACTAGTAAGCAGGTAGGATCGCTAGTGTCCTTCCGAAGGTACCCTCGTAAGCGGGTAGGATCGCTAGTGTCCTTCCGAAGGTACACTCGTAAGCGGGTAGGATCGCTAGTGTCCTTCCGAAGGTACACTCGTAAGCGGGTAGGATCGCTAGTGTCCTTCTGAAGGTACACTAGTAAGCGGGTAGAATCGCTAGTGTCCTTCCGAAGGTACACTCGTAAGCGGGCAGGATCGCTAGTGTCCTTCCGAAGGTACACTCGTAAGCGGGTAGGATCGCTAGTGTCCTTCCGAAGGTACACTCGTAAGCGGGTAGGATCGCTAATTTCCTTCCGAAGGTACACTCGTAAGCGGGTAGGATCGCTAGTGTCCTTCCGAAGGTACACTCGTAAGCGGGTAGGATCGCTAGTGTCCTTCTGAAGGTACACTCGTAAGCGGGCAGGATCGATAGTGTCCTTCCGAAGGTACACTCGTAAGCGGGTAGGATCGATAGTGTCCTTCTGAAGGTACACTCGTAAGCGGGTAGGATCGCTAGTGTCCTTCCGAAGGTACACTCGTAAGCGGGTAGGATCGCTAGTGTCCTTCCGAAGGTACACTCGTAAGCGGGTAGGATCGCTAGTGTCCTTCCGAAGGTACACTCGTAAGCGGGCAGGATCGCTAGTGTCCTTCCGAAGGTACACTCGTAAGCGGGCAGGATCGCTAGTGTCCTTCTGAAGGTACACTCGTAAGCGGGTAGGATCGATAGTGTCCTTCCGAAGGTACACTCGTAAGCGGGTAGGATCGCTAGTGTCCTTCCTTAATTACACCCGCAGCCAAAGTGTTAATATACAGAGGACGGTATGATTGCTGAATATCGATACTGCTAGTAATAATATCGACTTTGATACAGGACTTTGAACATTTTAAAATTATTTTCATCTTGAGTTTTGAGCAAAATGAGAATAAAAGCCGACAATCGGTGCAGCAAAGGTCACTTTCGGTACTTGTAGTTTTATTACGACTCCTAATGAAATATACTATTCTGGGATTGCTCTTGTTTTGTCGTTTATGTAAATTAAAAAATATAGATCCCATTCCAATAAATATAGGCTACGCCCGTCTATATTTCTAAGCCCCATTCTTTTTACAAGCTCATAACCTATACATTTTTCCCAATTAGCGAGGCCCGGCCCGGGCCCGGGACAACTGTACCCGGCTGCCCCCCCCCCCCGTGTGGCGGTCCTGTATCGACTCTAGTGGTAGATAGTGCATAGCTGGTTCATGCTACACAGCTAAATACAGCTAATGGAGCAGCTAAAAGCTGCTTTTAGTCCAAGCCACATCAAGTACAGCTAAAGGCTCTATCTTCCAGCAAATGCATCTCCAACCACCGTCCACTTCACTCTCGCCTTACTATTGTAGCATCTCATAGGGCTGACGGGCATTAAACTAATAGACTATGCAGCATGGGCGTATATAGAAAATAATTTTTGTTGAGGGGGCAACCCAATTTCCGGCGTATGGAATACTAAAAATTTAGAGCTTGGAATAGTTTTAGACAACTAAAACGCTATTACACGTAAAATAAAATATTTTCTATGAACTAAGTGATCTTATTTAATTTATTTTTAAGGGGTTTACGTCAAGTTTTTACCATCAAATCAAAATTTCGGGGGGGAGGCTGCAGCCCCCCCCTTATATACGCCTATGCTATGCAGAAGGGCCATGGGGTAAGGTAGAGGTTTCTTATTCATGATCATACGCCACACTAGGGAGATATTGTGGTCAGTACTATGCTTCGGCCGCTTGATTTCCCTCTTTGCAAGTACCCATGAAACGTCTGGTACTCGGATTTCGACAACGACACTAGATGTTAATATCTTTCAATGCCTAACCTTCCTGAATATTCTATTCACGCCTTCGACAGGAATTTATAAAACTTGGTTTTGATTATGGTTTCCATTTGGACGAATACCACTAATTATGGATGTGTTGTTAAAGAAACCATTCCTACAAATCCGTTACGTAGGAGCTGCACAAGTAAGAACATTCTTCAATAAACTGGTCAGGTTAAGAACGTGTTTAAAATAACCAATACAAATACAGAAAAAGAAATTAACTCGTAGACTTTCACGGTGGAAGTCATCAAATAACATTGACCGGAATCATCCGGCGAATGTTGTTTGAGAAACCCCTTTGATGTTTGCCGCCTCACTCTTTCGATGATCCACTCGGCTTCCTCGCTCACATGATTCCACCGGAGCAAACGACAACTCGATCTTCCTCATTTGTAGTGAGTGTGAATAAGTAGTGTAATATTTTTATTTTTTTTTTTTAAATTGGGATTTTCAAAATGTCTAACAGACCGGATCAGATCTTACAGCGGGCCGGAAGTAAAGGATCAGATCTTACAGCGGGCCGGAAGTAAAGGAGAAGAAGCAGTTATTGGTAGCTTTTGATCTTTCGTCAAAAATATAAAACAAAATCTCAAAGAGAAGGAAGATTTCAGGCGCTACAAGAGGAAATTGACAGTATCCTAAGCGGAAATTACTCGTCCGCCTTCTCAACGTTCGCTCTAGGAAATCACTCATTTTCCTATCTCAATTTTACTGTTAAATGGAATTTAAAACAAAAAAAGCATCCAATTAAGAAGTAAGTTAAACAGAGACAAAAGCCCGTTGAAAAGATAAAAAGTCCGACTCGCAGGAACTGCGTCATCTTAGCGCGGTTCCCTACATCTCGAAGAAATGGAATGGATTAGGCATCACAAATAACAGGAAACTGAGAGTAGCTAACTTACACTGAATAATACGGATAATTCTTAATCCTCATTCTTGATGAAGGCTGAATAAGTCAATACAATTATCTACTGAAAACATACTCTTCGACTACTGCACAGAAGGCTCTATTTCGAACCAAAAATTCGTTGTCATTTTAAGTATCTTGTTTTACTAGCAAATTCATTTTACTGTTATAATCAATTGTAAATATGTGCTTCATGGCAAATAAAATTTCATTCTCTCGAGGGTAAAATCTTTCTATAAAATAAGAAATAATGAAAACTTCAGATAGAGGCTATGAGGAAGGTTATATAGATAGGAGAATTCAAAACAAATCTATGTATACGCCATCATGATTAGCCACAGCCATCTTGATTACTACAGCCACTCCAAACTTATTGCCAAAACCTTTCACCATTTCTTGGCTTATTTTATTAAAATACTAATTTCACTGATAAGTGAAATTTAAAACAAAAAACAACCAATTAAAAAGTGAGATAAACAAAGACGAAAACCCGTTCAAAACAACAAAAGACAAAAATCTAAACATCTTAGCTGGGATTAATTTCCAAGATGTAGAAAATATTTCAATTGAATCCCGCGATTCTAAGTACCCTCAAAAAAATAATGACTTACGAAAACATTGATACCACTTTTCTTAAAACCGGTTACAGATATCGCCTTAAAAATGGTTTCATTCGTTTTCGTATGTTAAGAAACCTATAAAACAAGTACCTGCAAGCATATGAACTCAAAAACGTAAGCGTTACGATTTTTTTTGCGCGAATTTCGCCCCAAAAACTATCTTCCTTTGGGCGGATTCTGCTGGATAACGAACGTGATCTTTCAAATTAGAAGACAGATTTTTGTACCAAATTTCATCAAAATCGGACCATTTTTGAGCTTGCTAGAGAGCGAACAGACAAGTAAATATATACATATACTATATAAATATATATATATATATATATATATATATATATATATACAGGGTGGCCCAGATAAGCGGGCCACAAGAGAAATAACTATTAAACGGTTTGAGATATCAAACCCCTATATTTTTCATAGGAGCAAAGTTGTAGTTCTCGTCGAGATCTATAAAAAGGTGCCATTGGAAGTGAGAAAATAACACTTCTAAGGGTTCGAATAGACCTTTGAAGGGAAGGGTTTCCTCTTTACCCACATTTTGTATTATATTTATAAAATGTGCTAAGGAAGAACCGTGAAAATTACAAAGGTGAAGGTCGTTAACCAACAGAATCAGTTCACCGGTACGTGATTTTGGAGGGAAATTACAAGGAGTGAATCCGTAACCAGCAGAATCAGTTCATCGGTACGTGATTTTGGAGGGAAATTACAGGGAGTGTATCCGTAACCAGCAGAATCAGTTCACCGGTACGTGATTTTGGAGGGAAATTACTAGGAGTGTATCCGTAACCAGCAGAATCAGTTCACCGGTACGTGATTTTGGAGGGAAATTACAAGGAGTGTATCCGTAACATAAACTCCAAATGTACTTAAATACAAATTTTGGTTACATTTCGAGTAACAGAAATATTTGAAGAAAACAAAAATGTTATTAGAAAATCCTGTTGGGTGGAAAGTAAGCAGTCGAAAGTTAAATTAATTCTCTACAGAAAAGGTTCTGACGATATTTTAGACGGTGCGATGTCAATCGGAAAAATGAGTGCATAAATCTTCGAAAGTGTACTTTTAGCGCGGTTCCTCCCTACCTCCATAGGGAGAACCTGCTTATGAGGTTCCTCCCTACCTCCATAGGGAGAACCTGCTTATGAGGTTCCTCCCTACCTCCATAGGGAGAACCTGCTTATGAGGTTCCTCCCTACCTCCATAGGGAGAACCTGCTTATGAGGTTCCTCCCTACCTCCATAGGGAGAACCCGCTTATGAGGTTCCTCCCTACCTCCATAGGGAGAACCTGCTTATGAGATTCCTCCCTACCTCCATAGGGAGAACCCGCTTATGAGGTTCCTCCCTTCCTCCATAGGGAGAACCCGCTTATGAGGTTCCTCCCTACCTCCATAGGGAGAACCCGCTTATGAGGTTCCTCCCTACCTCCATAGGGAGAACCCGCTTATGAGGTTCCTCCCTACCTCCATAGGGAGAACCCGCTTATGAGGTTCCTCCCTACCTCCATTGGGAGAACCTGCTTATGAGGTTCCTCCCTACCTCCATAGGGAGAACCCGCTTATGAGGTTCCTCCCTTCCTCCATAGGGAGAACCCGCTTATGAGGTTCCTCCCTCCTCCATAGGGAGAACCCGCTTATGAGGTTCCTCCCTACCTCCATAGGGAGAACCCGCTTATGAGGTTCCTCCCTACCTCCATAGGGAGAACCCGCTTATGAGGTTCCTCCCTACCTCCATAGGGAGAACCTGCTTATGAGGTTCCTCCCTACCTCCATAGGGAGAACCCGCTTATGAGGTTCCTCCATAGGGAGAACCTGCTTATGAGGTTCCTCCCTACCTCCATAGGGAGAACCCGCTTATGAGGTTCCTCCCTACCTCCATAGGGAGAACCCGCTTATGAGGTTCCTCCCTACCTCCATAGGGAGAACCCGCTTATGAGGTTCCTCCCTTCCTCCATAGGGAGAACCTGCTTATGAGGTTCCTCCCTACCTCCATAGGGAGAACCCGCTTATGAGGTTCCTCCCTACCTCCATAGGGAGAACCCGCTTATGAGGTTCCTCCCTACCTCCATAGGGAGAACCCGCTTATGAGGTTCCTCCCTTCCTCCATTGGGAGAACCTGCTTATGAGGTTCCTCCCTACCTCCATAGGGAGAACCCGCTTATGAGGTTCCTCCCTACCTCCATAGGGAGAACCCGCTTATGAGGTTCCTCCCTACCTCCATAGGGAGAACCCGCTTATGAGGTTCCTCCCTACCTCCATAGGGAGAACCCGCTTATGAGGTTCCTCCCTTCCTCCATAGGGAGAACCCGCTTATGAGGTTCCTCCCTACCTCCATAGGGAGAACCCGCTTATGAGGTTCCTCCCTACCTCCATAGGGAGAACCCGCTTATGAGGTTCCTCCCTTCCTCCATAGGGAGAACCCGCTTATGAGGTTCCTCCCTACCTCCATAGGGAGAACCCGCTTATGAGGTTCCTCCCTTCCTCCATAGGGAGAACCTGCTTATGAGGTTCCTCCCTACCTCCATAGGGAGAACCCGCTTATGAGGTTCCTCCCTACCTCCATAGGGAGAACCCGCTTATGAGGTTCCTCCCTACCTCCATAGGGAGAACCCGCTTATGAGGTTCCTCCCTACCTCCATAGGGAGAACCCGCTTATGAGGTTCCTCCCTACCTCCATAGGGAGAACCTGCTTATGAGGTTCCTCCCTTCCTCCATAGGGAGAACCCGCTTATGAGGTTCCTCCCTTCCTCCATAGGGAGAACCTGCTTATGAGGTTCCTCCCTTCCTCCATAGGGAGAACCCGCTTATGAGGTTCCTCCCTTCCTCCATAGGGAGAACCTGCTTATGAGGTTCCTCCCTTCCTCCATAGGGAGAACCCGCTTATGAGGTTCCTCCCTACCTCCATAGGGAGAACCTGCTTATGAGGTTCCTCCCTTCCTCCATAGGGAGAACCTGCTTATGAGGTTCCTCCCTACCTCCATAGGGAGAACCTGCTTATGAGGTTCCTCCCTTCCTCCATAGGGAGAACCTGCTTATGAGGTTCCTCCCTTCCTCCATAGGGAGAACCTGCTTATGAGGTTGATCTCACGACGCAATCCGGAAGTGCCGACTAGAAACTTTCTCGTTTCAGACCCCATATATCACGAAAATATAGGTGGTTCAAATTTGTATATATATATATATATATATATATATATATATATATATATTTGTACCACCGTTATTTTCTTGATCTATGGGTTCTGAATCGTGAAATTTTCTAATCGACATTTTCGGATTGCGTCATGAGCCTTAAAAGCGGGATTTCTCCCTATGGAGGAAGGGAGGAACCGCGCTAAAAGATGAATATAAAACTGGGAGAATTGTTCCGTAGCTTGAATGGATGAACTGAAAGTGGATTCTGAGACGATCAGGAATTGAGGAGGGAGCGAGGAAGATTCTAATAAAACGTCAAGAGATAATGGAGAAGAGTCGAATTACCAATCTTCTTACTTCCGTCGTAAAACCAAAGAGGATCAGATTTAAAATGGAAACCCAATCTCCGACAATCTAGTCACATTTCAATAAATAATCGGCACCATTCAGGAACAATTATTACAAAAACTAAATCTGGATTTACTAAAGAAATTAAGTACTAAGTAGTCATAGGGAGGAGCCCCGCTTATGGATGGAGGGAGTAACCGCACTAAGTAGTCATAGGGAGGAGCCCCGCTTATGGATGGAGTGAGTAACCGCACTAAGTAGTCATAGGGAGGAGCCCCGCTTATGGATGGAGGGAGTAACCGCACTAAGTAGTCATAGGGAGGAGCCCCGCTTATGGATGGAGTGAGTAACCGAACTAAGTAGTCATAGGGAGGAGCCCCGCTTATGGATGGAGGGAGTAACCGCACTAAGTAGTCATAGGGAGGAGCCCCGCTTATGGATGGAGGGAGGAACCGCGCTAAATGTTGTGATAGATTGCATACTTACGCCTCGTGTTGCGACTGCGCAGTGGTGAGATTGCTGTACTAGTCCGGTCTCTCTGAATTTCTGAAAAGACACAAACAATAAAAACGGAATGTAGAGATGAGAAAAAAGCCAATTGGTTTGTGAGGTATATTTGCATAGGACGAGATGGGTTGGATTTTACCGCAGTGTGTTTGAGAAAGGTTTGTTATTGTGTCCCAGAAGGGATTTCCCATACAAAATACAATACATACATTGTATAACTCATCTCCGTTCAATAAACAATACTTGTATTTATACAACATTTTATTTCTGAAGATAAAATAACTTAATTGTATTTATCAATCAGTAGCAATCCGATGTAAATTTTGTTATGTTCGTGATATGAATATACAGATGAATTGCATTTACACAGGGCGGAGGGGGCAGGGGGTTGGCTCAGTGCTACAGCACTGGACTGATCTTATGGAGGGCCTGAGTTCGAATCTCGTGTCTGCATGATGGTTTTTTATTTTAGTGGCTGAAGTCGGGATCACAGACCGTCCTAAGGCCCGCCCAGCATTTAATGGGCACCTTCAAAAGGTAAGATCATGCTTGAGCTGTTTCAGGTTCTCTGTTATATTTGTGGAGCAAATGTCCCTAGAAATGAAAATACTTGAAAATTTGTTGAAAAATCATGATAGTGTTTCATTAAAGATTAGAAATTTTAGTGTAAATTTGTGAATTTTAAGGTCCTTTGACACCAAGTAAACCAGAATAAATGTTTTAGACATTTTTCGTTTTTATAGTTTTTTTTACACAAAATTTTACCAAAAAATGAAATCATAACATTTTATTTTTAACTGAATAATTTGTCATTTTTGCTACATTTCCCTGAATTATTGGGTTGAGGTTGGGAGACCTTACGCACAGAACCAATCATCCTCCAGACCAAATCACTTGACAGAAAATATTGAAATTTTGCATGGACACTCCCTTTAGGATGTAAACACTCGCTAAGAAAGTTTTTTTTTTTATATTAAAATTTTTAAGTATTTTTAGAGGGGTTGGAATTTTAAGTTGGTTTTAAAGAGAGTATACGTTGCTAGGACGATAACAGGTCAGCTGTTGCCGTACTGTATCTATTTCATAGTATCATTTTTATTTGCAGTTCATTTCAGTCCTTGAATTACCATAAATAAACTGTGATATTGTCCCTCATAGAGTGTAAGCTACACCTGGTACAATATATATATATATATATATATATATATATATATATATATATATATATATATATATATATATATATATAAATCCCGTGTCTGTCATTTTGTTCCTTATACAAATCCACACCGTTTGACCGATTTTGACCAAACGTGGCACACATGTAGGTCTTGACACGGGGAGAGTCATAGGCTAGGTTAGAGTCGTCTATGACTCACAGTTCGGAGATCACGAGTTAGAAACAATGAACTCAAATAGTTACAGATTTGCGTTATTAGATTTTAATATTAACTATTCGGTTTGTAATTTATTTTTGCTTTTATAGTAGGCATGGGCGTATATAAGGGGGCTGCAGCCCCCCCCCCCCCTCCTCTCCCGAAATTTTGATTTGATCGGTAAAAATGTGTTATAAAACCTTTAAAAATGAATTAAATAAGATTACTTAGTTTATAAAACCTATTTTATTTTGGGTGTTATAGCGTTTTAGTTGGCTAAAACTATTCCAAATTCTAGACTGTTAGTATACCATACCCCGGAAATGGTACCAGCCCCCCCCCCCCCCCAGAAATGATTTCCTATATACGCCCATAAAAGTAGGTGTAGCATAGCACGCCGGATAACAGCTAGTAACAAATAAAGGAATCTATATGTAATAAAAAAAAAAAAAAAAGAGGTTTTATGATTCTATATCGATATACTGACCATATAGATATGTAAGTGCTCTGGCGATTCCTTTCTCGTTGGTTAGGCTGCAGTAGTATTTGCCGAGGTCAAGAATCCTCAGGTTCTTTATAGTCAGCTGCATACTGACCCGATAGCCATCTCTACTCTCCTGGGCCGTGTAGTCACCCCTGCGAACATTATATCATCAATATATATATATATATATATATATATATATATATATATATATATATATATATAAAAGCCTACAGTAGTGGGCTCGATTCCCACTATGGGTGGTGGCAATAGGCATCAGCAGTATCCTTGTCTATAGAAGGGTGGTAACCTATAAATAATCCGTGTTATGTAGAAAATTTAAACAAATAACATATATATATATAATAAATTCTAAAAGTATATTATAGTGTGAGAGATATAACTTGTTACTTGGGGAAAGCGTTGAGAGGGCTCGACGTTGCCAGTTCTATAACGCTGCCCCGTTCTGCCTAGGGACGGGACTCGGAGAGGGAGTACTGGCATTGGCTAGAGGCGCCTCCACCTTCCCCTACCACTCCTCAGCCAAGTGACAAGTTACATCTCCTACGCTATATTAAATAACACTACATTTTTAAGGCGGGTTATTTAATATAGCGTGGGAGCGAATGGGTTTTTGTTTATTTCTACTTGTACAGGGTAATATAAGCTAAATTAGCTGCCTATATGCTAATGATATGTTAACCCAGCTTACCCATAATAGTGCATGGATCC
The DNA here is from genome assembly GCA_946811695.1 of Gonocerus acuteangulatus. Taxonomy (NCBI): domain Eukaryota; kingdom Metazoa; phylum Arthropoda; class Insecta; order Hemiptera; family Coreidae; genus Gonocerus; species Gonocerus acuteangulatus. The sequence goes on along the minus strand of OX328129.1, from coordinate 2,194,461 downwards.
AATCTCTCTCTCCCAGGAGGTGTTCTGATTGGGGTAGCCGTGGAAGATACAGGATATGAGGATGCTGGATCCAAGGGTAACGCCCAGTTCTCTCTTGGACGGCTGTTCTAGGCGGGGTTCGACTGAAACGAAGGGTTATGTTACTTATTGTAACATCTCTGAAAAGAAAACATGAACAAACCAGTACCTATTTATTGGCTCCCAAGACATAGAAGAAAAAAGAAAGGACGTAAGTAGGAAACCCTAACAAAATGGCAATTCTGGTTAGCAAAATTTAGTTGTAGATGACGAGGCCCTGACAGAAATAATTGAGTCAGATCCACGGCAAACTTGCTCTGAAATCGCTGGACAACTTAAATCGGAGACAACCAACAGAAATCACCTTCATCAAATTGATAAGACTAAGAAACTTTATAAGTGGGTTCCCCATAAACTGACCAACCGCAAGATCATACGGACAAACTCTTAGCGATTTACTGGGAAACTCTACCTCACCCACCATATTCTCCTGATTTGTCACCATCTGATTATCACCTGTTCAGAGCTCTGATAACGGTAGTCAGGGGGAAACGTTTGCGGACGCGACTAGCTTGAAATATACATTACAAACTTTTTTTCATCCAAACCAGCTGAGTTTTATAAATAAGGACTTTGTGACCTTTGATGAATAAATCGTATTTGAAATATTTTTTTGCTTTATTTTTACCCTATTTCAAAAAAACGACAGAACTTTTTGCATTTCCTGGTATATTAACGATATAGCCAGTGCAGAAGGAAAAGTTCAATTTCGCATGCGTGAAATTTTGAGGGTAACACTCTAGAAGGTTCCGCCATTTGCATTCCTATTTCAACGAACAATTTAACAGTTTATTTGTTTTAGAGAGTAGATTTTAGGAATAATAAAATTGTTAAACTATAATTTGTTATAATTTTTTTTAAAAAACGCATCTGCTTCAGACCATTAGCGCCGGGGAAGCATGGCTTCCAGCCACATTTGCTTTTTGCAATTAGAAAAGACACAGTGATCTAGATTCAATGGGTAAATTTTTCTTTCTCGGTTTCTTCTTTATTTTTTCAATTACAAAATAAAATATGTATTTATTGCAGAATGTGTAAAAATATTGATTTTTGTCAAAATATGTAAAATAAAAACCTGTTTAAATGCTTTAAAATCACTTAAAACGTACAGAATTTACAACAACAATTACGATTTAAGAATCAGAAAAAAATATGTAAATACAATAACATCCGTTCCCTAGTTATAACTTTATCACTAGGAGGTTTAAAATCATTTTCAGACATAGTTTTGGCAAAGTATTGATAAATATTAGACACAATTTCCTTTGTCTGACCTCTCAAAGCCTTTTCTTCTCTTAAACGAGACACAATCAGTTTTTATAGAAGTTTCTCGTATCGTTTTGTTCCTTGAAATATAAATTTGCAAACGGCGGAACTCTTAGGAATATTTTTGTCAAACCTTCGCGCATAAGGGATTGATTTTTTGCGTCTATCTGAAGAAAGGACAACAAAAATCTAATGCCTCCTTAAAGTTGTATTGTACTTACAATGTATTATTATAAGAATCCTCTTCGATACTGCAGGTGGTATGTGATTGTTGGCGATGCAATAATATGCACCTCCTTGCTTGTAGTCTAAGTGGACCAGGTGCAAGACTTCACCCTCCCAGCTCTCAGCTGCAACAAACATACATCACAAGGATTATAGGTAATTATTTATTTCACAAAGGTGTCAGGTCAGCTCAGTGGTAGAGCACTGGACTCATATGCTGGAGGACCTGAGTTAAGTTAGCTCAATGGTAGAGCACTGGACTCATATGCTGGAGGACCTGAGTTAGGTTAGCTCAATGGTAGAGCACTGGACTCATATGCTGGAGGACCTGAGTTAGGTCAGCTCAGTGGTAGAGCACTGGACTCATATGCTGGAGGACCTGAGTTAGGTCAGCTCAGTGGTAGAGCACTGGACTCATATGCTGGAGGACCTGAGTTAGGTTAGCTCAGTGGTAGAGCACTGGACTCATATGCTGGAGGACCTGAGTTAGGTTAGCTCAGTGGTAGAGCACTGGACTCATATGCTGGAGGACCTGAGTTAGGTTAGCTCAGTGGTAGAGCACTGGACTCATATGCTGGAGGACCTGAGTTAGGTTAGCTCAGTGGTAGAGCACTGGACTCATATGCTGGAGGACCTGAGTTAGGTTAGCTCAGTGGTAGAGCACTGGACTCATATGCTGGAGGACCTGAGTTAGGTTAGCTCAATGGTAGAGCACTGGACTCATATGCTGGAGGACCTGAGTTAGGTTAGCTCAATGGTAGAGCACTGGACTCATATGCTGGACGACCTGAGTTAGGTTAGCTCAGTGGTAGAGCACTGGACTCATATGCTGGAGGACCTGAGTTAGGTTAGCTCAATGGTAGAGCACTGGACTCATATGCTGGAGGACCTTAGTTAGGTTAGCTCAATGGTAGAGCACTGGACTCATATGCTGGAGGACCTGAGTTAGGTTAGCTCAGTGGTAGAGCACTGGACTCATATGCTGGAGGACCTGAGTGAGGTTAGCTCAGTGGTAGAGCACTGGACTCATATGCTGGAGGACCTGAGTTAGGTTAGCTCAGTGGTAGAGCACTGGACTCATATGCTGGAGGACCTGAGTTAGGTGAGCTCAGTGGTAGAGCACTGGACTCATATGCTGGAGGACCTGAGTTAGGTCAGCTCAGTGGTAGAGCACTGGACTCATATGCTGGAGGACCTGAGTTAGGTCAGCTCAGTGGTAGAGCACTGGACTCATATGCTGGAGGACCTGAGTTAGGTTAGCTCAGTGGTAGAGCACTGGACTCATATGCTGGAGGACCTGAGTTAGGTTAGCTCAGTGGTAGAGCACTGGACTCATATGCTGGAGGACCTGAGTTAGGTTAGCTCAATGGTAGAGCACTGGACTCATATGCTGGAGGACCTGAGTTAGGTCAGCTCAATGGTAGAGCACTGGACTAATATGCTGGAGGACCTGAGTTAGGTCAGCTCAGTGGTAGAGCACTGGACTCATATGCTGGAGGACCTGAGTCAGGTTAGCTCAGTGGTAGAGCACTGGACTCATATGCTGGAGGACCTGAGTCAGGTTAGCTCAGTGGTAGAGCACTGGACTCATATGCTGGAGGACCTGAGTCAGGTTAGCTCAGTGGTAGAGCACTGGACTCATATGCTGGAGGACCTGAGTCAGGTTAGCTCAGTGGTAGAGCACTGGACTCATATGCTGGAGGACCTGAGTCAGGTTAGCTCAGTGGTAGAGCACTGGACTCATATGCTGGAGGACCTGAGTTAGGTTAGCTCAGTGGTAGAGCACTGGACTCATATGCTGGAGGACCTGAGTTAGGTTAGCTCAGTGGTAGAGCACTGGACTCATATGCTGGAGGACCTGAGTTAGGTTAGCTCAGTGGTAGAGCACTGGACTCATATGCTGGAGGACCTGAGTTAGGTCAGCTCAGTGGTAGAGCACTGGACTCATATGCTGGAGGACCTGAGTTAGGTCAGCTCAGTGGTAGAGCACTGGACACATATGCTGGAGGACCTGAGTTAGGTTAGCTCAGTGGTAGAGCACTGGACTAATATGCTGGAGGACCTGAGTTAGGTTAGCTCAGTGGTAGAGCACTGGACTAATATGCTGGAGGACCTGAGTTAGGTTAGCTCAGTGGTAGAGCACTGGACTAATATGCTGGAGGACCTGAGTTAGGTTAGCTCAGTGGTAGAGCACTGGACTAATATGCTGGAGGACCTGAGTTAGGTTAGCTCAGTGGTAGAGCACTGGACTAATATGCTGGAGGACCTGAGTTAGGTTAGCTCAGTGGTAGAGCACTGGACTAATATGCTGGAGGACCTGAGTTAGGTTAGCTCAGTGGTAGAGCACTGGACTAATATGCTGGAGGACCTGAGTTAGGTTAGCTCAGTGGTAGAGCACTGGACTAATATGCTGGAGGACCTGAGTTAGGTCAGCTCAGTGGTAGAGCACTGGACTCATATGCTGGAGGACCTGAGTTAGGTCAGCTCAGTGGTAGAGCACTGGACTCATATGCTGGAGGACCTGAGTTAGGTCAGCTCAGTGGTAGAGCACTGGACTCATATGCTGGAGGACCTGAGTTAGGTTAGCTCAGTGGTAGAGCACTGGACTAATATGCTGGAGGACCTGAGTTAGGTCAGCTCAGTGGTAGAGCACTGGACTAATATGCTGGAGGACCTGAGTTAGGTTAGCTCAGTGGTAGAGCACTGGACTCATATGCTGGAGGACCTGAGTTAGGTCAGCTCAGTGGTAGAGCACTGGACTCATATGCTGGAGGACCTGAGTTAGGTTAGCTCAGTGGTAGAGCACTGGACTCATATGCTGGAGGACCTGAGTTAGGTTAGCTCAGTGGTAGAGCACTGGACTCATATGCTGGAGGACCTGAGTTAGGTTAGCTCAGTGGTAGAGCACTGGACTCATATGCTGGAGGACCTGAGTTAGGTTAGCTCAGTGGTAGAGCACTGGACTCATATGCTGGAGGACCTGAGTTAGGTTAGCTCAGTGGTTGAGCACTGGACTAATATGCTGGAGGACCTGAGTTAGGTCAGCTCAGTGGTAGAGCACTGGACTAATATGCTGGAGGACCTGAGTTAGGTTAGCTCAGTGGTAGAGCACTGGACTAATATGCTGGAGGACCTGAGTTAGGTTAGCTCAATGGTAGAGCACTGGACTCATATGCTGGAGGACCTGAGTTAGGTTAGCTCAATGGTAGAGCACTGGACTCATATGCTGGAGGACCTGAGTTAGGTCAGCTCAGTGGTAGAGCACTGGACTCATATGCTGGAGGACCTGAGTTAGGTTAGCTCAGTGGTAGAGCACTGGACTAATATGCTGGAGGACCTGAGTTAGGTTAGCTCAGTGGTAGAGCACTGGACTAATATGCTGGAGGACCTGAGTTTGGTCAGCTCAGTGGTAGAGCACTGGACTCATATGCTGGAGGACCTGAGTTAGGTCAGCTCAGTGGTAGAGCACTGGACTCATATGCTGGAGGACCTGAGTTAGGTTAGCTCAGTGGTAGAGCACTGGACTAATATGCTGGAGGACCTGAGTTAGGTTAGCTCAGTGGTAGAGCACTGGACTAATATGCTGGAGGACCTGAGTTAGGTCAGCTCAGTGGTAGAGCACTGGACTCATATGCTGGAGGACCTGAGTTAGGTCAGCTCAGTGGTAGAGCACTGGACTCATATGCTGGAGGACCTGAGTTAGGTCAGCTCAGTGGTAGAGCACTGGACTAATATGCTGGAGGACCTGAGTTAGGTCAGCTCAGTGGTAGAGCACTGGACTAATATGCTGGAGGACCTGAGTTAGGTTAGCTCAGTGGTAGAGCACTGGACTAATATGCTGGAGGACCTGAGTTAGGTTAGCTCAGTGGTAGAGCACTGGACTAATATGCTGGAGGACCTGAGTTAGGTTAGCTCAGTGGTAGAGCTCTGGACTAATATGCTGGAGGACCTGAGTTAGGTTAGCTCAGTGGTAGAGCACTGGACTAATATGCTGGAGGACCTGAGTTAGGTTAGCTCAGTGGTAGAGCACTGGACTAATATGCTGGAGGACCTGAGTTAGGTTAGCTCAGTGGTAGAGCACTGGACTAATATGCTGGAGGACCTGAGTTAGGTTAGCTCAGTGGTAGAGCACTGGACTAATATGCTGGAGGACCTGAGTTAGGTCAGCTCAGTGGTAGAGCACTGGACTCATATGCTGGAGGACCTGAGTTAGGTCAGCTCAGTGGTAGAGCACTGGACTCATATGCTGGAGGACCTGAGTTAGGTTAGCTCAGTGGTAGAGCACTGGACTAATATGCTGGAGGACCTGAGTTAGGTCAGCTCAGTGGTAGAGCACTGGACTAATATGCTGGAGGACCTGAGTTAGGTTAGCTCAGTGGTAGAGCACTGGACTCATATGCTGGAGGACCTGAGTTATGTCAGCTCAGTGGTAGAGCACTGGACTCATATGCTGGAGGACCTGAGTTAGGTTAGCTCAGTGGTAGAGCACTGGACTCATATGCTGGAGGACCTGAGTTAGGTTAGCTCAGTGGTAGAGCACTGGACTCATATGCTGGAGGACCTGAGTTAGGTTAGCTCAGTGGTAGAGCACTGGACTAATATGCTGGAGGACCTGAGTTAGGTTAGCTCAGTGGTAGAGCACTGGACTCATATGCTGGAGGACCTGAGTTAGGTTAGCTCAGTGGTAGAGCACTGGACTAATATGCTGGAGGACCTGAGTTAGGTCAGCTCAGTGGTAGAGCACTGGACTAATATGCTGGAGGACCTGAGTTAGGTTAGCTCAGTGGTAGAGCACTGGACTAATATGCTGGAGGACCTGAGTTAGGTTAGCTCAGTGGTAGAGCACTGGACTCATATGCTGGAGGACCTGAGTTAGGTCAGCTCAGTGGTAGAGCACTGGACTCATATGCTGGAGGACCTGAGTTAGGTTAGCTCAGTGGTAGAGCACTGGACTAATATGCTGGAGGACCTGAGTTAGGTTAGCTCAGTGGTAGAGCACTGGACTAATATGCTGGAGGACCTGAGTTAGGTTAGCTCAGTGGTAGAGCACTGGACTAATATGCTGGAGGACCTGAGTCAGGTTAGCTCAGTGGTAGAGCACTGGACTAATATGCTGGAGGACCTGAGTTAGGTCAGCTCAGTGGTAGAGCACTGGACTAATATGCTGGAGGACCTGAGTTAGGTCAGCTCAGTGGTAGAGCACTGGACTAATATGCTGGAGGACCTGAGTTAGGTCAGCTCAGTGGTAGAGCACTGGACTCATATGCTGGAGGACCTGAGTTAGGTTAGCTCAGTGGTAGAGCACTGGACTAATATGCTGGAGGACCTGAGTTAGGTTAGCTCAGTGGTAGAGCACTGGACTAATATGCTGGAGGACCTGAGTTAGGTTAGCTCAGTGGTAGAGCACTGGACTAATATGCTGGAGGACCTGAGTTAGGTCAGCTCAGTGGTAGAGCACTGGACTCATATGCTGGAGGACCTGAGTTAGGTCAGCTCAGTGGTAGAGCACTGGACTCATATGCTGGAGGACCTGAGTTAGGTTAGCTCAGTGGTAGAGCACTGGACTAATATGCTGGAGGACCTGAGTTAGGTTAGCTCAGTGGTAGAGCACTGGACTAATATGCTGGAGGACCTGAGTTAGGTTAGCTCAGTGGTAGAGCACTGGACTAATATGCTGGAGGACCTGAGTTAGGTTAGCTCAGTGGTAGAGCACTGGACTAATATGCTGGAGGACCTGAGTTAGGTTAGCTCAGTGGTAGAGCACTGGACTAATATGCTGGAGGACCTGAGTTAGGTTAGCTCAGTGGTAGAGCACTGGACTAATAAGCTGGAGGACCTGAGTTCAAATCCCGAGCATAGTACTAACGATTTTACTTTAGCATAGTACTAAAGAGCACGAAGATGGCTCTTCGAGGTATGCTGACATAATTGCTTTTTGGTATACAATTCGAGGTATGCTGACACAAAAAATCAAAAGCAGCATACATAATTGACCCTACCATTAGGTACGAAACAAATGATCCGATGCAGGCAAAGTCAATTGACTCGGAAAAAAAGGCCATCTATACCAAATGCATAATGACATACGAAGAAATATTTCATGAAGCGTATGGAAGAAGAGATTATATGGTACAAGGTCTTTGGTTCGGTACAAGAGGAACAATCCCTAAAGAAACTTGTGACTTCCTGTCAATTCTTATTGATTCCCTGGGAATCCTTTACAATCACATATGGGAGCTGAACAGCTGATAATCATTCTTTCGGAGATCATTATGTTTTACAAAATATCTAGCAAATTCGATACAAACAAAAATTTACCCTCCTTAAAAATTAACTTACAAAATTACATCTAAAGATACAACTACTGAATTACTAAATTTCTTTTTCTTTCCCTCCATATTCTAAAATAAATTAACTAACACCCCCAAAATTAATAAAATGCATTTTCGAAAGAATGATTAGCAGGCTGTGTATATACCAACTCAATTTATTTCAGCAGCATTCTTTATTTACTACAAATAAAGTTTTTCTTCTTCTAGTGTCTTCGTTCATGGGTTGAATTCGGCCTCCCTGACCGTCCCTAGGCCGACCCACCCTTTAATTAATTTATTAATGCTTCGTGCTAATGAATCTGGCAGTCAAGGGGAAAAACAGGCGGCCGGAGCATAGTACTGACCACACTATCTCCCTAGTGTGCCTTAGTGTCATGAATTACATACCTAACCCTGATGTGCCTGATACGGGACTGATTTTTTTAATTTATTTTATTTATTTCACATTTGGCAATAATTAACCCGATTAACCCTTCCCATATTTAGTAACTTATTATCTCAATCAGCTGTTGTCTTCATAAAACAACATCTTATGCAATAATAAAATAAATAAAAAATGATAAATTATATAAATATAGAGTCAACAATATTAAAATCAATAATTCGTTTTGGAGCAACTTCGTCATCTTTCAGCTTTTCCTTTGTTACCTTGTAATTTGGAAATCATAGAATAGAAACAGTGAGAATTTTCTCTTAATCTATCATCATAAATATAACCATGTGTAAAGATATTCGTCTGTGGCAGAAGGTCAATTTTATAAAAGTCCGACTCGCAGGAACTGCATCATCTTAGCGCGGTTCCGTACATCTCGAAGGAATGGAATAGATTAGCATAACAAATCACAGGAAACTGTCAGTAGCCAGATTACACAGAAGCGGATAATTCTTAATCTGTATAAGTCAATACAATTATGTACTGAAGACGTACTTGCTCTTCGACTACTGCTAAGAAGGCTCTATTCTAAACAACCAAAAATTCATTTTAAGTATCTTGTTTTACTAGCAAATTCGTTTTACTGTTATAATCAACTGTAAATATGTGCTTCATGGCGAATATAATTCCATTCTGTCGTGGGTTAAATCTTTCTATAAAATAAGAAGTAACGATAACTTCAGTTGGAGGCTATGAGGAAGGTTATATAGATAGGAGAATTCAAAACAAACTACGTCATCATGATTAGCCACAGCCATCATGATTACCACAGCCACTCCAAACTTATTACCAATACCTTTCACCGTTTCTTAGCTTATTTTACTACAATACTAATTTTACTGATAAATGCAATTTAAAAAAAGAAACAACCATTTAAAAAGTGAGATAAACAAAGAAAAAAAACCCTTTCAAAACATCAAAACAAACACTTTTTAAGTTTTAAACACTTATATCTCTGATTGACGTTGCCCTATCGAATATTGCTTTAGAACCTTTTTTGTAGAGAATTTAGTAAGCATTCGAATGGTCGCCATCCACTTACCACGATTTCCCAACGGTTATCGAGATATTTACGAAAAATGTATGAAGATCCGAAAACTTTTCATGTCTGTTAATAAAATAATTTTTTTCGTATACTTCCTTAACTCCAAATATAACCAAAATTTAAACATCTTAGTTGGGATTAATTTCCAAGATGTAGAACATATTTCAATTGACTCCCGCGATTCTAGGTACCCACAAAAAAATAATGACTTACAAAAACATTGATTCCACTTTTCTCAGGAACGGTTACAGATATCGCCTTAAAAATGGTTTCATTCGTTTTCTTATTTTAAGGAACGTATAAAACAAGTACCTGCAAGCATATAAACTCAAAAACGTAAGCGTTACGATTTTTTTTGCGCGAATTTCGCCCCAAACACTGCGTTTCCGTGGGCGGATTCTGCTGGTTAACGAACTTGACCTTTCAAATTAGAAGAAAGATTTTTGTACCAAATTTGATCAAAATCGGGCCATTTTTGAGATTGCTAGAGCGTTAAAGACAAGCATATATATATATATATATATATATATATATATATATATATATATATATATATATATATATATATATATATATACAAATTTGGACCACCTATATTTTCGTGATCTATAGGGTCTGAAACGTGAAAGTTTCTAGTCTAGCACTTCCGGATTGCGTCGTGAGGTCAACCTCATAAGCGGGTTCTCCCTATGGAGATAGGGAGTAACCGCGCTAAAAACACTTACTTTCTTCTCTACTCTTTTATTATGGTCTACATGTTTCGTGTCGTTGTTTCGCCTCTTCAGGAGCACTTAAACTAAGTAGAATAAAATAAAATATGGTTACAGCCTATCCATTAGAGAACCTTCCGCAGGTAGGACCACGTCTGGACTGAGTCACTGAAAGTCTCGACTGAATCCAGACGTGGCCCTACTTGCGGAAGGTTCTCTAATGAATAGGCTCTAACCATATTTTATTTCATTGTACTTAGTTTAAGTGCTCCTGAAGAGGCGTCACAGCGACGCGAAACATGTAGACCATAATAAAAAAGTAGAGAAGAAAGTAAGTGTTTTTATAAAATTGACCTTCTGCCACAGACGAATATATAGGAAAAATAGGGACACTATCTTATAATGTGTAAAAATAGGGACACTATCTTATAATGTGTAAAAATAGGGACTCTATCTTATAATGTGTAAAAATAGGGACACTATCTTATAATGTGTAAAAATAGGGACACTATCTTATAATGTGTGAAAATAGGGACACTATCTTATAATGTGTAAAAATACCGACACTATCTTATAATGTGTAAAAATAGGGACATTATTTTATAATGTGTAAAAATAGGGACACTATCTTATAATGTGTAAAAAATAGAGACACTATCTTATAATGTGTAAAAAATAGGGAAACTATCTTACAATGTGTAAAAAATAGGGACACTATCTTATAATGTGTAAAAACAGGGACACTATCTTATATTGTGTAAAAATACAGACACTATCTTATAATGTGTAAAAATAGGGACACTATCTTATAATGTGTAAAGATGTAATATTAAATCGAAAAGCGAAACAAGATCTTAGTTGCTATAACGTACAGGCACGTGAAGCAAAGTTCTTGTATTCTCTCGCCCCCCCCCCATAACAGTAGTTGTACTGTAAAATAGAGAACAGAGTGCGCCTCTACAACACTTTCCGCTAGCCCTTAAAAAATAAATATGTAAAGGATTAGAGATTAAATAGATATTGATAGAAACCAAAATTAAAGGCTCAACTTACCCATAAAAGAACTGAGTTATCAAAATTTTCCGGGGGATGGCCCCGGAACCCCCCCCCCCCTCCCGTTTTTTGGCGGGTTATTCGATACCCCACAACCCCCCCGCCCCTCCCCGCTGAAGGGGCGTTATGTCAGACATCGCCCCGGGCGATATATACCCTCGCGACGGTCCTCAAGAGGAATGTTTGGTAGAGGACTTTCAGTTGTGGATTTCCTAGAAAGTCTACTGTAGAGGTCAGTGAGTATCTCAAAGTCCAGGCAACCAAAAAATATACAAGACAACAAGAATTTTCCTTGTTTGTAGTCTGAATAAATTCGTGAAAATTAGGACAGTGAGAAGTAGTGTTAGTCAACGGCCATAGCCACGTTGGTTACCGAAGTTAAGGAACGCCGGCACCAAAACGTAGTTAAATCCAAACGTAGATCCCAATCTCCCAATGTCTGTTAATCCTTCCTTAAATCCAAACGTAGATCCCAATCTCCCAATGTCTGTTAATCCTTCCTTAAATCCAAACGTAGATCCCAATCTCCCAATGTCTGTTAATCCTTCCTTAAATCCAAACGTAGATCCCAATCTCCCAATGTCTGTTAATCCTTCCTTAAATCCAAACGTAGATCCCAATCTCCCAATGTCTGTTAATCCTTCCTTAAATCCAAACGTAGATCCCAATCTCCCAATGTCTGTTAATCCTTCCTTAAATCCAAACGTAGATCCCAATCTCCCAATGTCTGTTAATCCTTCCTTAAATCCAAACGTAGATCCCAATCTCCCAATGTCTGTTAATCCTTCCTTAAATCCAAACGTAGATCCCAATCTCCCAATGTCTGTTAATCCTTCCTTAAATCCAAACGTAGATCCCAATCTCCCAATGTCTGTTAATCCTTCCTTAAATCCAAACGTAGATCCCAATCTCCCAATGTCTGTTAATCCTTCCTTAAATCCAAACGTAGATCCCAATCTCCCAATGTCTGTTAATCCTTCCTTAAATCCAAACGTAGATCCCAATCTCCCAATGTCTGTTAATCCTTCCTTAAATCCAAACGTAGATCCCAATCTCCCAATGTCTGTTAATCCTTCCTTAAATCCAAACGTAGATCCCAATCTCCCAATGTCTGTTAATCCTTCCTTAAATCCAAACGTAGATCCCAATCTCCCAATGTCTGTTAATCCTTCCTTAAATCCAAACGTAGATCCCAATCTCCCAATGTCTGTTAATCCTTCCTTAAATCCAAACGTAGATCCCAATCTCCCAATGTCTGTTAATCCTTCCTTAAATCCAAACGTAGATCCCAATCTCCCAATGTCTGTTAATCCTTCCTTAAATCCAAACGTAGATCCCAATCTCCCAATGTCTGTTAATCCTTCCTTAAATCCAAACGTAGATCCCAATCTCCCAATGTCTGTTAATCCTTCCTTAAATCCAAACGTAGATCCCAATCTCCCAATGTCTGTTAATCCTTCCTTAAATCCAAACGTAGATCCCAATCTCCCAATGTCTGTTAATCCTTCCTTAAATCCAAACGTAGATCCCAATCTCCCAATGTCTGTTAATCCTTCCTTAAATCCAAACGTAGATCCCAATCTCCCAATGTCTGTTAATCCTTCCTTAAATCCAAACGTAGATCCCAATCTCCCAATGTCTGTTAATCCTTCCTTAAATCCAAACGTAGATCCCAATCTCCCAATGTCTGTTAATCCTTCCTTAAATCCAAACGTAGATCCCAATCTCCCAATGTCTGTTAATCCTTCCTTAAATCCAAACGTAGACCCTAAAGAGACAACGTTACGTTCTTTGAAATTCAAAATATGCCAATAAATAAACGAAATAGCAGACCCCGCGAGGCCACGAGAGCACAGGAGGGCAGATTCTATGCAGACATCTGATTGTAAACCATAAGACTATCTAGAGAGACAGTGTGGTCAGTACTATGCTCTCGCCGACCAATTTTCCCATTTACATGAGTCTTGGGTGAGTCCAGGGATGGTCAGGGACGAAGATTAACTTGGAGATAAAATCTGTCAAAAGGTGCCTGAGTTTCAAATTGAAGTCCTCCAGAAAATGATCCGAATGGTCTACAACTAGATGTGTTCACGGGATAAATATTTCTGAGCGATTACCTGTTGTGAATCCATATCGACGAGAATATGCTGTAATCGGCAGCCCGTTCTCCCGTCTCCAGACTATCCTGGGTGTAGGTCTGCCTCTAGCCCGACATTGGAGGGTGACGTTGTCGCCGTCGGAAGCCGTCAAGTCGGAACTGCTCTCCGAATCCACGATGTCGGGAGGAACTGCAAAATATCGGGGACAGGATTAGCTATGGTTTGATCGCTAGTCACAAGAAATGAATATGTGTGGATGTGATTCACAAAAAAATCACCAGGAACATTTCACATAAAACATAGTCCCTACCTCGCAGGCAGTGCTAATGCACTGCTGGTGTATTGCAGCTCCTGGTCCTGAAATCCAAATTACGCTGGTAGTTTTGGCTCGCAGGTAGGTCGAGGCACGGTATTTAAAATACGAAGCCTTCGAAAGCTTCTCTAGGTTTTGGTTGGACGGTAAGAAATACCGGAATACAGGCTGTGGACGACGAATATATTAGATCAGTAAAACTCTCTTGTGGCTTATGCATGCCCGGGGCCACATACAGCCAAATTCAAAATTAGGCATAACTTACCATAAATTGGAAGGACTACTACTGGAGGATAATACAACTGGGACAAAAAACGGAGGTAGGGACAGTAGTGCGTGTCTGTGTGTATATGTGTGAGTGAGAGAGAGAGAGAGAGAGAGAGAGAGAGAGAGAGAGAGAGAGAGAGAGATAGTTATGTTTTATGCATGAGAGATAGGAATTAGGATTTCCTCAGGTTCCTACACATGCATTCTTGTTGGCAACATTTACATTTTATCCCTTATTATTCCTTCCCGGCAATGACCTAGCCAAATATATTCAACTAAAGGTATACATTTCATGCAGATTTATGTAGGTATATATATATATATATATATATATATATATATATATATATATATATATATATCATAATTTGTAGAATTCTAAAAGAAGAACTTTAAAATTTGAGTTCGTAACCAGTAGAATCCGTCCACCAGAACATGGTTTGTGGAGCGATATTCTTCCGAAAAAAGGCGCTACGCTTACAAACATATGCTTGCTTGTACGCCTTTAGTAGGATTCTGGGCAAGAAAATCGAATGAACCCATCTTTAAGGCGACAGCCTCAACCGTTTATACGAAAAATGAAAAAATAGTTTTTGGTTAGGACACTTAGAATCACCGGATTAAATTAAAATATTTTTCATTATACTGCATCAAAAAACATGTGTTTTCAATACTCGGTTTGAGTCCGTAAAATAGTACTTTTCGGGCCTAGGCCTGAAAAATCTTTTTGGTGCGCTAACCTTACCTGCTACTAATAAACATGTATTTGAAGGAGGTTACTTTTAGATACTGTCATTCATTATAATATTTGTTTAGTTATAATAAGTAGTGTGTTTAAAGTGCAATACAACATGGATATACCAGAAGATGTTTTAGAAGAAGCCCAAGAAGCTTTAAACAAAGGTTTTAATATAATGAATAATCAGAATTGTACTATAAATATTAATGTATATGTATAAGTACTTTTCTTCTATTATAGGTTAATAAACAGATGTTTTGTTTTTCCAAATAAAAAAAAAAGGTGTCAATTTAATTTCTTTTACTGTATCTTTAAGTTATTAATGAAATATAAAAGGGTTTTAATGTACTCAAGTATGAGCAGTATAATGAAAAGTATTGTTCATAACACCTACCAAAAGTGTGTTTTCGGTGCTTGGTCTAATTTCCTCGGTTAAACTCGACCGCGCACCGAAAACAACCACTTTTGGTACTAGTGATGAAAATAACTATTCTGCATGTTTAAAGTGTATATAAACAAAGATGTTTAAATTTTGGTTACGTTTGGATTTAAGGGGGGGGGGCGAGGTTAGCTCAGTGGTAGAGCACTGGACTAATAAGCTGGAGGCCTGAGTTCAAACCCCGAGCAAGCACTAAAGATTTTTTCTTCTAGTGTCTTCGTTCACCGGTTGAATTCGGCCTCCCTGACCGGTCCCTAGGCCAACCCAGCCTTTAATTAATTTAATAATGGGTACCTTGGTCGGTGCTAATGACTCTAGCAGTCGAAGCAGCCAAGGGGAAAATCAGGCGGCCGGAGCATAGTACTGACCACACTATCTCCCTAGTGTGCCGTATGGTCATGATTCAGATACCTCTATAGTATCTGCCCCTCAGGGCCCTCGTGGCCTGTTACGGGACTGATTTTTTTTTTTTTTTTTTTTTTTTTTTTTTTTTATTTAAGGAAGGATTAACAGACATTGGGAGATTGGGATCTACGTTTGGATTTAAGGAAGGATTAACAGACATTGGGAGATTGGGATCTACGTTTGGATTTAAGGAAGGATTAACAGACATTGGGAGATTGGGATCTACGTTTGGATTTAAGGAAGGATTAACAGACATTGGGAGATTGGGATCTACGTTTGGATTTAAGGAAGGATTAACAGACATTGGGAGATTGGGATCTACGTTTGGATTTAAGGAAGGATTAACAGACATTGGGAGATTGGGATCTACGTTTGGATTTAAGGAAGGATTAACAGACATTGGGAGATTGGGATCTACGTTTGGATTTAAGGAAGGATTAACAGACATTGGGAGATTGGGATCTACGTTTGGATTTAAGGAAGGATTAACAGACATTGGGAGATTGGGATCTACGTTTGGATTTAAGGAAGGATTAACAGACATTGGGAGATTGGGATCTACGTTTGGATTTAAGGAAGGATTAACAGACATTGGGAGATTGGGATCTACGTTTGGATTTAAGGAAGGATTAACAGACATTGGGAGATTGGGATCTACGTTTGGATTTAAGGAAGGATTAACAGACATTGGGAGATTGGGATCTACGTTTGGATTTAAGGAAGGATTAACAGACATTGGGAGATTGGGATCTACGTTTGGATTTAAGGAAGGATAACAGACTTTGGGAGATTGGGATCTACGTTTGGATTTAAGGAAGGATTAACAGACATTGGGAGATTGGGATCTTGGTATATTTTCCTCGATATCTCGTAAACGGTTAGGAAATCGTGGTGACCATTCGGAAGCGTACTAAAGTATCTACAAAATATGTTCTGAGGAAATTTTGGATTAGTCGATGTGAATCGGAAAAATAAGTGCTCAAAACTTCAAATGTTTTAGTTTTCTTCTTTCGAACGGTTGTTCGTAGTTGTTTAACTCACTTTTTAATTGGTTGTTTTTTTGTTTTAAATTGCATTTATTTGTAGAATTTGTATTATATTAGAAGTCAAGAAAATTAGCAAAATTTTGATATTTTTGAATAGATTGAACAATGAAATAAGAATTTCTAGTTTGTAGCTGTGGGGGCTCGCCGACCCAGCTGTAGGGTTACTTTCCAAGGTACGCTGGCCCTTTCTCACGGGCCATAAGACGTAAAATTGACGTAAAAATGTATAATAATGAATTATTTGAAAACAAATTAATCAAGTCAATATATTTTTAATAGACAGGATGAAAAAAAGGTATAAAATTTTTAAAAATGTATTCTAAACACACACACGCTGAATGACATACAAGAACGCACACGTGCGCAAACACGCACAAAAAAATATATCATATTTTGTGTGCGCCCCCTCGCACTGTACTCTGTCATGCTACAAAATATTGACACGTCCGCAAAAATTGTCTAAACTTTCAGAAGAATTTTGAGTCCCCACAAAATATTGAAGACCCCTTTTTTTTGCTCAATACTTCTCCACACACTCGCAATATTTTTGCTCAAAACCAACATCATCGAAATTTTGAGTAAACTTTTCGCCAGTGTGAAGGCCCTTTATTGTCTGAATTTGTAATCATATGTTGATGTATATTTCTCTTAAAGGTTTATCTTATGTACTATAACACTTTATCAAGTTTGAATATCTTCTCACCGAGCTTCTGAACTAGTTTCATTAAACCCAATAAGTTTTGTTTATCAAACAAACTTCCCTAATAATAACAAATCTCCCTTGAAATCCCTAATAAGTCTAGAGTGTTTCTATATTCCTCCAGCCTGTCCGAGTATTTCTATTTCCCGCCTGTCTAATTTAAAGTTTAGTCTTGACGTTTTGTATTAAAAGCTCCTTCAAGTTGGTATTATGCTCGATGGGTTGGGGAATACGAGATTTTCAACAAGTAAATTGTCAGACTTGTCGACTACTGTATCTCCTTGTCGACTTGACATTCCATCTCCCTCCCCTCCATGGCTTCCTAAACTCTGAACTTTTTTCTACCTGACTACATTTGTGTAGTAAAAAACATGACTTGGGAGTACAGCTCAGAGTACTTATATATATATATATATATATATATATATATATATATATATATATATATATATATATATATATATATATATATATATAAGTCCTCTGAGCTATATATACAGTAGACTCTTTCTAATCCGGCGTCGTCGGGAGCGGGGTACAGTCGGATTAGAGAAAAGGCAGTATTAGAGAATTCAGTTGGAAGCTGTCACTTATGTTTTTGAAAAACGTTATTATTTGAGGATATGATAATTTGCACCATTTTTAATATTGTATATTTAAGTAAAATTTAGGTCCTGAATTATAAAATAAATTTAAAGTATGTAAATCCTTGCTGGTGTATTATTTCTAAGTGCATATACATTTAAAAGTTTCAAGGAATAAAAACATGTAGATATTATGTATGTAGTTAAACTAAATTAAAATTATCTAATTACTAACGAAATCACTTATATATGGATATATTATTGCAATATCAAAAACTAGTTACACGGAAAATGCGTTTTAGCAGTAGATGCCTCAGGATTAACACAAGTTGCTGTCTCTAGAAGGAAACATATATCCCTTCTTTGACTTCCATTCAATGAAATACCACGAAACAAATGTTTGACTAGCTAAGAAGGGAAGGTTTTCTAGGAACCCTCGAGCAGGCCTAGCTCCGGCCAGTAGTCACTCATTCCTCTCGGAGACCGCCGGATTAGAGAGAGCGACGGATAAGGAAGTGTCTACTGTATATATATATATATATATATATATATATATGTATGGATATATTTACCATTGATGTCTATGCAGTATAGCTGCTTCTTCATGGATGTTGTGTTGATCTGACACATATAGCATCCCCGATCTGTGAGTCGTAGGTTCCTGATGTGGAGTCTCCATGCTCCACGATCTGCATCCAGAGACACAGCGAACCTGGGGCTGTGTGTGACTACCTTCCTGTCGAGGCTCAGCACGGTACCGTCTTCCACGCGGATCCAGCCTACCTGAAACAACAACATTCAGAGATACTTGCTGAACAAGGCATCGGGAAACATCTAAGACAACACAGCATGATAATCAGAGACAAAAGAGTTGAAATATGAGAAGACCGCCCATGCAGCAATGGTGGGCCATGGAGTTCTATATTTGTGTAGAACTTGGCCAAAGGTATCGGCTAAGAAATGCAAGTTGGCCGCGGTCTTCCTTTTTATATCATACCTAAATCATAGTAAAACCTTACTCTATCTTAATATATATATGTCATATAATTTGTAGAATTCTTCCAAGCGGGATAACTGATTCTCTGTCTCGACTTTTTTAGAACAGGCTGTACACAGGGTGTATAGCACATGGCCCAGAACGCTACCTTGGGGAACTCCCGCTTCCAAGGGGTAAATATTCTAGTACTCTGATCCTTGTCGGACCCGAAAATGCCTATTGGATAAGTAGGATCGTTGGGGGGGAGACATAGAATGCTTGAGCAACGTCCAGGAACGCTGATGTGCAATATTCTTTCATGTGTAATATCTAATTCATAGTAAAACCTGTTTTACCCTCTCTAAATATATATATATTATATATATATATATATATATATATATATATATATATATATACATATATATACATAAATCAGTACTTGTGGTAACAGACCACAAGTGCCCAGAGGGACAGATAGTGTTGAGATATGTGATTTGGCAGACTAGGGAGAAAGTTTGGACAGTACTAAGCACAATCCGCCTGATTTTTTCCCTATGTTGGAACCCCTTCAGAAATTAATTAAAGCCACGGTAAGTCCAAGGGCGGTCTGAGAGTCCGAATCCAATCCTGGAACGACGACAATAGAAGATAAAATGTAAAGACCTAGGAAGAATCTCCTGGATATATCACGACAAAATCATAAAAAGCTACAGCCGAATTAAAGATGATTTAAAAGAAAGGGAAACCAAATATAACATATATCAAATTGATTGTGCAATGTGTGATAATGTGTATGTAGGAGAATCGGGACAACTTTTAAAAAAGAGAATCAAACAACATGCCAAAAAACTTGATGAGAAAGACAACAAGACTGCATTGGTGGATCATGGGATACAATATAGCCACACATTTAATTTTGACGCGGTAAAGATATTAGATAAGGAGAAAAACCCCATAAAAAGAAAAATTAAGGAAAATATACACATAATTAAAAATAGGAAAAAGACCGTCAACAAAAAAACAGATATTAAATACCTGGATAAAATATTTTTTAATTTAATAAACAAGATGACTTAAAACATTTTATAAAATGACAAAAACTTCTTTGGAAAATCGACATTTACCCTAAAACTATCGATTTTAAACAGCTGATACCCAGTAGACATGATTAATCTTACCAGTCCAGACGTGGCCCTACCTGCGGAAGGTTCTCTAATGAATAGGCTGTAACCATATTTTATTTTATTTAGATTAAGTGCTCCTGAAGAGGCGTCGTGAAACATGTAGAGCCTAATAAAAGAGTACAGAAGAAAGAAGATAAAATGTTTAGCGTGCGGCCAAGTTTAGAGCTCAGTTCTTCCAACTGTTCTGTCTCTAGTATGGAGTGTTCGCCTTGGATTCATAAGCGGGAGATGGTGGGTTCGATTCCTACCTCCGGCAGGAATTTTATCATCTCAGGGCTCGCAGGGAAAATTCCTCGCTGCATCCTGGATGTTGGCGCTAATGACCTAGATGTAGATGCGCCGTAAGTATGGAGTGTTGCATAACCTTGCTGGAATAACGGCCTGTATCCTTTCAGACATATTGGGAATAAGGTTGTCGACACAATAAAGGGGAATCTGATCCGATTCCTTGACGGATGGACTTCCCAAGCTGGTCCCAAAGATGCTCTACAGAATTGACATCCGGGATACGTGCAGACTACTCCAAAGTTCAAACACCAACGTCATCCAGGTAGTCCCTGGCAACACGTGCTTCGTCTCACCACCACCTTCCTGTTGATAGACGTGTGGATGTCAGCGTTCAAACGTTATGCCGACGACTTGCTGAAATCGACCTGCGCTCCAGGGTCCGTTCCATCGGTCCTCTCCTCACCGCACCGAGTAGCACGACTCCGGTTTGCCCGAGAACGTTCCGCATGGATTATAACTCATTGGGCCTCTGTATTTATTGATGAGTCCAGATTTAGTCTCTGATACTTCAGAGTGTTGAGAGGCAATGGACAGTTTGAAGTTTCGCAAAACGAAGTCAAGCTGCTTGGTGAGCCGCAGGAGCTGAGAACTGCCGTCGTCGAGGAATCGGATCAGATTCCCCAACATCGTGTGGACCACCTTGTCCGCAGTATGTCTGAAAGGATACAGGCTGTTATTCTAGCAAGGGGCAGCAACACTCCATATTAGACATCTGTGCCTCTAGTATCTCTCATTGGATATTGTTTATTGCAGATTTAGAGAAGTTTGGGATCAGCTTGAGAAGTCCATGCAACAACGACCCAACCCTCCCCGAGACCTCCAGGAGCTGAGAACTGCCGTCGTCGGGGAATCGGATCAGATTCCCCAACATCGTGTGGACAACCTTATCCGCAGTATGCCGATAAAAGATGCAGGCCGTTATTCTAGCAAGGGGAGGCCACACTCCTTACTAGAGTGTAGTTCAAAACGGCTCATTTCGAAGAGTGGCTCTGTGCGCTCCGCTCACTAAAAAGAACCGATTCTTTTACACGGCTCACTTGCTCTTTTGCGATAAAATGCAAAGTAAAGGAGAACCATGCCATTAAAGGGATGTTTGTTTGCGTTGTTTTAGTTGTAAAGGAACCTCTCAACTCCATTCTGACTACAGAAAATATAACTAACCTTTAGAAATATCCTTCAAAAGAATCTTAAAATTTAAATAACTTGATATATGGAATTCAAAGATTAATTGAATTAATTATCTCTGAAATAAACTTTCACCATAGATACTTTAAGAACGGCCCTGAGGATAGTAGGGGAGTGTAGAGTCCTAACCCCTGAACGGGCAGCAAGTCCCTAAATCCCGCTTCTAGAAGTAACGTAGAAGTTTGGAGTACTACATTAGGGAGGCTTCAGGATTAAACAACTTCAGGGGGGGATATTTCCTTTATTCGAGGAGCACTCTCCTCAGGTCCCATCCCTTTATCCCTAGGGATCGGGAGGCGGGATATTCTCATATATAGATCTATATTATAGTGTGTGTATGTGTATATATATATATATATATATATATATATATATATATATACTAGCTGACCCGGCGAACTTCGTACCGCCTAATAGTCGATTCAATAATATTTTAAAATATTTATTCTGCTATTCAGGACTCCGGGTCAGCTATCAAGATGTAGACATCTGGCGGGGATAACTAATTAAATGACGATTGATCAGTTTTCGACCGGAGAGGAAAAATGATTAAATTACTAAAATGGCTATTAAAAAATAAGGGTTGATCGTAGAAGGGTGAAAATTGAGGATTGTATGTATTTTTGTATGTTGTATCATAAAAAAATAGAAATTAAAAATTTTGTCTAAAAAATAAAAAAAAAAAATTTAGGGGTGGACTACCCCTAACATTTAGGGAGATGAAAAATAGATGTTGGCCGATTCTCATAGATACCGGATAAGCACAAAAAATTTCATCAAAATCGGTCAAGCCGTTCCGGAGGAGTATGGCAACGAAAACTGTGACACGAGAATTTTATATATTAGATATATATATACACACACTATAATATAGATCTATATATGAGAATATCCCGCCTCCCGATGATCCCTAGGGATAAAGGGATGTGACCTGAGGAGAGTGCTCCTCGTCCCCTCCCTCCATAAAAAAGGAAATATCCCCCCCTGAAGTTGTTTAATCCTGAAGCCTCCCTAATGTAGTACTCCAAACTTCTACGTTACTTCTAGAAGCGGGATTTAGGGACTTCCTGCCCGTTCAGGGGTTAGGACTCTACACTCCCCTACTATCCTCAGGGCCGTTCTTAAAGTATCTATGGTGAAAGTTTATTTCAGAGATAATTAATTAAATTAATCTTTGAATTCCATATATCAAGTTATTTAAATTTTAAGATTCTTTTGAAGGATATTTCTAAAGGTTAGTTATATTTTCTAACTATATATATATATATATATATATATATATATATATATATATATATATTCCGTAGACTCTCCCTTATCCGGCGTTATCTTATCCATCGCTTTCTCTCTAATCCGGCGGTCTCCGAAAAGAATGAGTGACGGATCTCGGAACTGGCCGGAGCTAGACCTGCTCGAGGGTTCTAGAAAACCTTCCCTTCCTAGCTAGCCAAACATTTGTTTCGTGGTATTTCATTGAATGGAAGTCGAAGAAGGCATATATGTTTCGTTTTAGAGGCAGAAACTTGTGTTTCTACTGAGAAAATAAATGTTTCTACTAACGCACCTGCAGCTGGAACGCCTGATTCTAGCCATTCTAGTTCCAACATTCATCCCGAATAGAGTGCAGGTTTCTACTAAGGCACCTGCCGCTGGAACGCCTGATTTTAGCCAGTCTAGTTCTAACATTCATCCCGAATAGAGTACAGGTTTCTACTAAGGCACCTGCCGCTGGAACGCCTGATTTTAGCCAGTCTAGTTCCAACATTCATCCCGAATAGAGTGCAGGTTTCTACTAAGGCACCTGCCGCTGGAACGCCTGATTTTAGCCAGTCTAGTTCCAACATTCATCCCGAATAGAGTGCAGGTTTCTACTAAGGCACCTGCCGCTGGAACGCCTGATTTTAGCCAGTCTAGTTCCAACATTCATCCCGAATAGAGTGCAGGTTTCTACTAAGGCACCTGCCGCTGGAACGCCTGATTTTAGCCAGTCTAGTTCTAACATTCATCCCGAATAGAGTGCAGGTTTCTACTAAGGCACCTGCCGCTGGAACGCCTGATTTTAGCCAGTCTAGTTCCAACATTCATCCCGAATAGAGTGCAGGTTTCTACTAAGGCACCTGCCGCTGGAACGCCTGATTTTAGCCAGTCTAGTTCCAACATTCATCCCGAATAGAGTGCAGGTTTCTACTAAGGCACCTGCAGCTGGAACGCCTGATTTTAGCCAGTCTAGCTCGAACATTCATCCCGAATCGAGTGCAGGTTTCTACTAAGGCACCTGCCGCTGGAACGCCTGATTTTTGCCAGTCTAGTTCCAACATTCATCGCGAGTGGAGTACAAGTTTTAATAGTAATTTTAATAATATGTGCCATTTTAAATATGCAATATTAAAAATGGTGCATCTTATTATATCCTATATAAGGTTTTTCAAATACATAAGAGACCGCTTCTCACTGAATTCTCTAATCCGACTGCACCCCGGTCCAGACGACGCCGAATTAGGGAGAGTCTACTGTATATATATATAGGTGTATATAATTTGTAATGTGCGCGGTATTTAGTATTTTACATTAAAATACGCTTTGAGTAATGTTCAGTTTACAAGAGCTTAGACTTTGTCATGGGTGTTGACTTTTTGATCTTTTCTACATTCTGTCCGTACTTGTCACTAAGCTGGCTACTTCTCAAGTGGCAAGTAGTCGTACACTCGTGACGTTCAGTACGGTCCGTCCAGTAACTAACTTCTCATGAAACAGTAGTTGGGCTTTCTACACTATGTGACTAGACAACTTCGTACTAGGATGATGGTGGGAAGCTTACTTGTCGCTTAGTAAATAGAATAAATTCTAATTCCCATGTACTTTCGGCGTTTACTAATAGGTATTTGTCACTGGTCACAAACAAAGAACTTGGTTACACGGTGGTACACCCGCTTAGAGGACAACTTGGTTACACGGTGGTACACCCGCTTAGAGGACAACTTGGGTAAACCCGCTTAGAGGACAACTTGGGTAAACCCGCTTAGAGGACAACTTGTAAGCTCGTGGTAACTGCGCATACGAAATATCAGTCCCAGTCATATGTATGTGTAACCACTTGTGTCCCTGACCGTCCCTAGGCCTACCCAGGCCTAAATTAATTTGTTAATGGGTACCGTTTAAAGGGGAAAATCTGGAGGCCGGAACATAGTACTGACCGCACTATCTCCCCTAGGGCTTAGCTTACCTTGTACTGTCCTAGATCCTTGACGATACATGAGAGTACCGCTTCCCTACCCAGGGATACTGTAAGATTGGTACTGATGTCACCGAAGTAAGGAGACCAGGCATGTTCAACGCTTCTTCCATCTGCAACCAAACATACGGTTATATAATTTACATATATTTGTCAACTACCACTCGCTCACTGACCTAACATCGCCCAGCCCAAACAACGACAGAAAAATTTCAAATTTTGCATGGACGCTCCCTTTAGAATGTAAACACTCGCTAAGAAAGGTTTTTTTGATATTCAAATTTGTAAGTATTTTTAGAGGGGTTTGAATTTTTAGTTGGTTTTAAAGAGAGCATACACGCCCAGACAGCATGCGTTGCCAGGAGAATTACATACAGCTGTTACAGTACTGTATCTGTTTCATAATATTATTATTATTTGAGGTTTATTTTAACTATGATGGCAGAACTTGAATTACTAGAAATAAACTGTGATTTTGTCCCTCATAGAGTTTACGCTATACCTGGTGATGGCCCATCCGAGGTAATAATATCCCGAACCCTTGCACAGCCTCCTCACCCATCAGCATCCCCAGTCAGAACACTTCTCGGTAATGCTCGCAAATATAATGGGTGTTTCCAAATGACATCTTGGAATCATAAATTTTTAAATTTTAACGTCCATTTATTATTGACAACGAATTTTAACATGTACTGGTTAAACTCCTGTTACTGGTAACCTATAGATAACGGGTTACCTCTAGGTTATCTGTTTCTTGACACTGGCCCGGGGCGCCCCAATTTCAAGAAACATTATACTTTGATTACTTATCAATTGATGAATAACTTATAGTATGATGGGAAGCGTGCCATAATAAACCGCACAAAATTATGTAGTAGCGTTAATTTTGCTGATACATTATTTAACGAAATAAAATAACTACTCATCTGCCGTGACGAAGCACTGGTATTCGGCTAGTGTTTTTGTAGATTTGTATAGAATATTGGTGTCATTCTGTATGAATCCTGCTGCTTAGAACTAAATAATTCTTTATATATATATATATATATATATATATATATATATATATATATATATATATATATATATTGAGAGACTTGGCAGCTTTGGCGACAAGAGCTTTACATATGGATATTATTTACATTGCTAGCTGATAGATCATCTTAAATGGATTTACATAAATAGACTATAAATACTTTAACATACACAGTTTAGAGCTTTAAATCTGATATACTCTCCACAATTACGTATCGGGCAACCGCTTTGGCTTTTTTATACTTTATTAAATTGTCGCTTACCCCATCGTCTAAATGCGTTTAGTGTCTTACGTTTTTCTTTTACGGCTTGCCTACATTTCTCATTCCACCAAGGGACTGGCTTGAGTTTTTTAATAGGGTTTGTTTTAGGGATTGTTAGGTCTGCAGCTGATATTATTTTGTTGTTGAAATCGTTTATAGTATTTATGGTGTTCGAGTTTTCAGGCTCTGTAAAATATTGTTGAAATGTAGTCCAGTCAGCTTTTTTAGTGTTATATCTTGGAGTCAAAAGGTAAATTTCCGACGTGTAATCTGTGTTAATGAGGATGGGAAAATGGTCACTGTTCATCGGGTCATAGATTACTTTCCAGTCGAATTTTGTGTGTACGTCGGGTGTACAAGTAGTTATGTCGATATTAGAGTATGTTCCTGTTCGTGCGCATAGGTGGGTGTGAGAGTCATCGTTAAGAGGGATTAGATCGTTACTATCCAGGACCTGTTCTATTACTCGACCTCTAGTATTAGTTATTGTCGAATTCCAGGACGTACTAAGAGCGTTAACGTCACCTAGTAGCATGACTGGTCGAGGGAGTTGAGAAATTAGGTCGTGTAAGTCGGTAGGGTCAATACGTCCGCTTGGTGGTTGGTATATATTACATATTGTTATGCGAAAAGGGATGTACACAGCTACTGCTACTGCCTGTAGCAGTGTTAGGCAAAAATCATTCAGAATAATGAATAATGAATAAATTTGATATTTCATTCTGAATAATGAATAATTTTTCATTCATTATTCAGAGAATCAATGAATAACGTAAATTTTTATTTTTATTCATTATTGAATAACAATGATTTATTGAATGAAAATTTTTATTGATTGAAAATGATTTTATTGAATAAAAAAGATTTATTGAATGAAAATTTTTATTGAATAAAAATGATTTATTTGAATGAAAATTGTTATTGAATAATAATGATTTATTTGATTGAAATTTTTCGTTAAGTACATCAAAATTTTTCTTTCTTTTAATGAAAACTATATATAAGAGTGACATTGTTTATATATACATATATATATAAATCACGTGTCTGTCTGTTTGTTCCTTGTACAAATCCACACCGTTTGACCGAACTTGGAACACAGGTAGGTCTTATCCAGGGAGTGTGGTAGGCTAATCTAAAAACGTCCACCAGCTGTTTATCTGTTTGTTAGTTCCGTATACAAATCCACACCGTTAGACCGATTTTGACCAATCTTGGCACACTGGTAGGTCTCGATACGGGAAGTATCATAGGCTAAGTCAAAAAAATCTACCAGCTGTCTATATGTATGTTTGTTATTTATACAAATCTACACCGTTTGACCGATTTTGATCAAACTTGGAACACAGGTATTTCCTGATAGGGGGATTGTCATAGGCTCGGTCAAAAAGGTCTACCAGTTGTATGTCTGAATGTTTGCTCCTTATACAAATCCACACCTTTTGACCAAACTCTCAACATAGGTAGGTCTTGATAGGGGGATTGGCATAGGTTAGGTCAAAAACGTCTACCAGCTGTCTGTCTGAATGTTTGCTCCTTATACAAATCCACATCGTTTGACCGATTTTGATCAAACTTGACACATAGGTAGGTTTTGATACGGGGAGTGTCATAGGCTAGCTCAAAAACGTGTACCATCTGTTTGTCTGACTGGTTGTTCCTTATTCATATCCACACCGTTTGACCGATTTTGACCAAACTTGGCGCACATATAGGTCGTGATCCGGGGGTGTTACAGGCAACGTAAAATTTTTCTAGGACTCACAGTTCGGAGGTCACAGGTTCTCAACTGTAAACCCGAACAGTTACAGATTTGTGTAATTAGATTTTAATATACTAACTTACTAGGTTTGTAACGTGCTGCCATGAAAATTAAATGTTAATGATAGGCTTATAATAGCCATTATTTAAAAAAAATATATATAATGCCTAATTATGTTTTACTATCACACGAGAACTAATTATTCAAATAAGCTTAAGGTCGCTCACTTTTCAAAATGTTCATCACTGAGCTTATGTGCTTTGGGAGTATTTGTCTTGCTTGCGAATGAAAACAGTCTTTCAACTGGCGCAGATATTTAAAATTATTTAACATACTCTTCTTCCTGATTTTCAAAAAATTGCAAACTTGGACTCCTGATTTCGTAAGAGAATCGTCGCTTGTTACGGTATCGACATTTCCAAAATCAAAAAAATCATTAACTTTAGATAGGCGAGCTGTAGGTGTCACCTCCATTAGTGCATTTACCTCTTCTAAAACTTTTTATTTAAACAATCCAAAAATTTCGTCAAGTTTCAATTCCGCAAGGATATCACTCAACATAAATGATGTTCTATCAAATGAATGGGAATTTCGAAATGGGCGGCAAGCAAGAGCAGCTGACTGCCTTTAAAAATTGTTGTCTACCGAGCGAGCAGTCACGCCAAAAAAAAAAGTCTGCGCTTTGCAGACCAGATGTCTGCAGTACTACACACATACTTACACTTTCGTTTTAAGTACACCATTTTGACGTAGCCTAAGACATTCCCCAGATCAATACCTACCTGTGTCCCAAGTTTAGTCAACAACGGTCAAACGATGTGGAATTGTACAAGAAATAAACATACAGACAGACAGCTGGTAGACGTTTTTTAAATAGCCTACGACACTACCCATATCATGATCTATCTGTGTGCCGAGTTTGGTCAAAATCGGTTAAACGGTGTGGATTTGTATAAGGAACAAACATACAGACAGACAGCTGGCAGACGCTTTTGACTTAGCCTATGACAATTCCCCTATCAAGATCTCCCTGTGTACCGAGTTTGGTCAAAATCGGACGAAGGGTGTGGATTTTTATAAGGAGCAAATATACAGACAGACAGCTGGTACACATTTTTGAAATAGCCCACGACGCTTCGTGGATCAAGACCTACCTGTGTGCCGAGTTTGGCCAAAATCGGTCAAACGGTCTGGTTTTGTATAAAGAACAAACAGACACGTGATTTCTATATATATATATATATATATATATATATATATATATATATATATATATATATACACATAAAAAAAAATTAAAAAAAAAAATCAGTCAATGAATAACTGAATAAATGAATGAATTCTTATTCAATAAAAATTTATTGAATAAT
The DNA here is from genome assembly GCA_946811695.1 of Gonocerus acuteangulatus. Taxonomy (NCBI): domain Eukaryota; kingdom Metazoa; phylum Arthropoda; class Insecta; order Hemiptera; family Coreidae; genus Gonocerus; species Gonocerus acuteangulatus. The sequence goes on along the minus strand of OX328129.1, from coordinate 2,165,429 downwards.
GATCCAACCCTGTTATTCATAGAATAAAAAGTTATTCAGTGTATGAATAACGTAATCAATGAATGAATTATTATTCAATAAAAATTTATTTGAATGATCATTGAATAAAAAAAATATTGAATTATGCCCAACTCTGGCCTGTAGTGTAGTACGGATGGTAAGGCGCTCACTGTGTATAGTGTTCCTCACAAATGTGCATACACATCCTGACGCTTTTCCACCAAGTGTGTAATCTAGCCAGTATGTTGAGAATCCTTTTAGTGTAATATGTCTGACTGGCGTTGTGTGTGTCTCTTGTAAGGCTAAGATGGCTGGCCTGTTTCTACTTATCAGATATTTCAGATCATCTAGATGTCTTTGCAAACCATTTAAGTTCCATTGAAGAATCATAGTATAATGGGACAGAATGAGACGTATCTCACACAAAAAAGAAAGCACATACATATCTGGGCTTAAAATACAAGACTCGATTATCACTGACCCTAAACAAATATGCGACCATCTTGCTCAATACTATACTAACATCTCAAAACCGCCTGACATACAGTTCCCTGAACACAACTATCATGACATGACATTCTTATCCACTCCTTCCGTTACTATACCTTTAGACGAACCCTTTTCATTTGACGAACTAACTTATGCTCTAACGAACTCTAAGATAACAGCCCCAGGACCTGATAAAATCACGAATGACATGATCAAAAATTTACCTCAGAATACAAAATTCAAACTACTACAAATTTTCAATAATATCTATAACACAGGAAATTACCCTGACTGTTGGAGACAGCACAATTATACCTGTACTAAAACCAAACAAAACAAAACCTGACCCTTCCAGTTACAGACCGATTTCCCTGACAAGCTGCGTCTGCAAACTATTTGAAAAAATGCTCAACAAAAGGCTACTATATTGAGTCACAAGGTCTCCTCTCTAAATTCCAATGTGGATTCAGGACAAATCATTCGACAACCGACCACATCGTTAGACTAGAAAACTCTATTCTTAAAGCACTTACAAATAAAAAATCCCTCCTAGCAGTCTCATTTGACATAAACAAAGCCTTTGACACAATCCGGCAAGATGTTATCCTCAAACAACTCTCTGGATGGGGAATACGAGGAAAACCTTTGGCATTTATTACTGGGTTTCTCTCTAGAAGATCTTTCACAGTAAGAAATGGCAACTGTTTCTCCGATATATATCAACTAGAGACGGGAGTACCTCAAGGGGGCGTACTAAGTACAATCCTATTTATCATTGGAATGAATACAATGGTCGAATACATACCCCCTGACATTGAATATAGCCTGTATGTTGACGATCTTTTAATATTCTACACTTCAAAATCCACTGAACAAGCCCAAGACCGAATACAGAATGCAATCAATACACTTACACTCTGGAACGACAAAACAGGTATGAAGTTCTCGACAACCAAAACAAAATCTATATTATTTACAAAGAAAAGACGGAACATAGACTACCAACTTACTATGTACGATACAGACATTACAAAAACAACAACAATAACATTTTTAGGAATTCATTTTGACAAACACCTCACATAGGTTCCCCACTTACAAGAACTTCTCGTTAAATATAAAAAATCTCTGCATATTCTGAGAGTTCTAGCAAACACTAAATGGGGTGCAGACAGAAAAGTACTGCTAAACTTCTATCGATGTTACACCAGGTCCCTTCTGGATTATGGATGCGTAGTATACTCATCTGCCAAGCCCACTACACTGAAAATGCTTAACACAATATCAAACACAGGACTACGTCTAGCACTGGGTGCCTTCAGATCAAGCCCAATATGCAGCCTGAACGTAGAGACAGTAGAACCTCCACTAGAGATCCGAAGAAAATACTTAATTGCAAAGTATTACTACAAAATTAAGTCTCTCCCTCAGCCATCCTGCACAAGAGATATCATAGAAAACCTGAATATTAATCAATACCAAATAAATAACAAGCATGCCCGACCTCTTGCTATAAGAAGCTTAGAAATAGAGGAGATTACAAATCTACAAACAGAACCAATACAGAAACAGACCATTTCACTCACTCCTCCATGGCTCATTAAATTCACAATAGACACATCTCTCTCTAAGTGCAAAAATGCAAACATATTATCCAAACATTTATACAAAACTAACTTCTTGGACTTCTTAAATCGACAAACTAACTACATCCTTGAATACACCGATGGTTCAAATACAAAACACGGCATTGGATCGGCAGCTATTGTAAATGGCACTATTTACAAGCAAAACTTCCGGCGCTGTACAATATACTAGAAGCTGAACTCCATGCAATATTTCTTGCCCTCACTAACACTCCTCCATCACAACACACAAACATTATCATCTGTACAGATTCTCTCAGTTCACTACACATATTACAGAACTTATACACTCAACATCCCAAAGCAATCCAAATCAAACAACACATCTACAATTTACAACTTTCAGGCATACATACAACAATATATTGGCTGCCAGGACATGAAGACCTAGGACTTAGTACGACTGCAGACGAACAAGCAAAATTGGCTACTCAAGACTTAACAATTCAACCACTAGACATTTTTTACCAGGACCTTACGAGACAGGCTAAACACCAAATCACAAACAAATGGCAAAATGACTGGACAAACCTATCTACCAACAACAAACTGCGGACTGGTGTTAGTGACCCAAGCAAAATGACTGGACAAACCTGTCTACCAACAACAAACTGCGACCAATAAAACGGAACATCGCGGAATGGCCTTCCAGTCACAGACAAAACAGAAGAGAAGAAGTAGTACTAACTAGGCTCAGAATTGGACATACACGAATAACACACGAGTACTTAATGACTAAAAAAAAAAGCCTACATGTAAAATCTGTAACACCGAACTAACCGTAAAACACATACTAACAGAATGCCGACAACGTCAAAATCTAGACATACCGTATGACATGACCGAATTACTTACTGACAGCAGTCCACACATACCAGCAATCCTTACACACCTCAAAACTATTAATATTATGGAAAAATTTAACAATTTCAACCACCCCTTTATTTTTTCTATTTATTTTTTTTATTTATTTATTTTTTTTTTACCCCATCTCAATAAGATATTCAAACAATTGCAATAAAAAACATAAGGAAGGTATTACGCCACTTGGTAAACTGTAAAGAACGATAACATGTAATTAATGAATTAGTAACTATGTCTAATTGTGTAATCCGATTGATCAACCAGATGTATATAAATAATACCATTTGTTTATATATATATATATATATATATATATATATATATATATATATGTATTGTTATAGTCTGGTATGTTTCAAAAAGTCTAATGTGTTTTCTAAATATTGGCGCTCGTCCCTGAGTAAGTGAGTGAGTAATTCTTACGAATTACTATGTTTTTTATTACATTTTTTATATATTTTAATTTTGTTTTCACGCTTTCCCGGGAGTCGGACTTTTCCTTCTAGTCAGGAAACTCGCTAAAGGTGTCGACTTGATGATGAAATGTCGGCAGTCCCCTGGATAAATGAAGAGTGGAATAGAATACACAAGAAGAATACACAATGACAAGGAAAAGCTGTCAACTAGACATGACTCTTCTATGCCTCGATATCGGTGAGTATGCTTCTTATCACCTCTCATTCTTATCGCAGTCACTTTCCAAACATTGCTTCTATGGAATACTCGGCTACACTTCTCTATGAGTGTTACATCAATATCTCTCTTGCTCAGGACACCTTTTAGCGCAATTCCATACTTCATCTATAGGGAGGGAAACCGACCGCTTATGAGGTGGAATCTCATAGCGCAATTCAGAAAAGATTGGGGGACACTTCGGAATCAAGAGTGAAAGATGACAGAACATATTGGAAATAATTACAACTATTATTAATTAATTAATACAATTTTAAATTAATTGTATACGAAGTGTCCCACAGCCCTTAATCGGAGCAAAAAGTGTGTGTACCTAGGATGGGACATCACCATAATCGGGTGAAATTAAATCATGTGTTCAGAATGACCTCTTTACGCTAAAGAAAATTTATTGGTTTTGACTTAGAAATCAGAAAACATAGACTCTAATAATTTTTGTTTCTAAAACAACGAGGTACCATTTTAAAGCTTATAAAATAAAGCAACTTTTGAGGCGGAGGGAAACCGCTAAGTCTACAAATAGCTGATTAAGAAAATATTGAATAATTAAGAAAACCCTAATAACAATAGTTCACATCTATATGGCTCTAAGTGTAGCTCCTAATTTACATGTCAACATTTCATTAACGTGTGTTTCTTATTGGAAATTTAATGATTATTTTAAAATTTATTTTCTATATATGCCCATGAGGATCAGCCTCCACCAGTTGGAACGGCTTTCAATACTAACAACATATGATCTCAGGCATTAATTATAATTAATGCCTGAGATCATATGTTGATAAACCTGTAATTATAGGTATATCAGAGTATATAATTAAAAATAAAACTGTATTTTGGAAAATAAATATAAGTAGCGAGAAAAAATGAGCCAGAATGAAGAAACGATATTTTGAAGAATCTAAAAGAAGGGATGAGGTTTTAGAATATATTAAACCTGGAGAGGATTGGAGGTAGGGTGGAAGGTAGAAGGAGGAAAATAGACAGATTGATAAATAGACGTAGAGAAGGGGAGATATGGAAGTAGGAGAGAGAGAGAGAGAGAGAGAGAGGGAGAGAGAGAGAGAGAGAGAGAGAGAGAGAGAGAGAGAGAGAGAGAGAGAGAGAGAGAATGATTACAGAGAGATACAGCTGATGGAGTGATAAGAGAGATAATAGGCCATCCACTGAGCAGTTTATCAGGAAACCCTTCGTGGAGGTTTTAGTGGAATCCATTCATAACCTTCACCCCTACAATGGAAACCCGTCTCAGCTTCACTGCTTTTTCATAACACACATTTCCCACGCACAAACACACACTTGTTAGAAATACCAGATCAAGTCTCACAAGAGGTCATAAATGATAAACTATTTAACTTGCAGAAGCTCAATAATAAAAGTCCGTCACGCAGGAGCTGCATAACTAAGCACATTCCTCAGAATTTGGAAGTGTAGACTCCGTTCTTGAACAATTTCCTTAAAATAACCTATAGAAATAAAACATGAATTTCACACTTGAAGGGGTCGGGGCTAATAGCAACATTTTTAATAAAACTTTCCTGTAGCTGCTATATGTTGGATATTATGTGGTACTATCAGTTGAAATGGTTAGGAGCAACAAGATTAAGTAGCATACAGAGCTAGTAGTCATATTTTAGTAGGATTTGCATCATAGACTGATAGTCCCACATAATATCCAACATATAACAGCTATAGTTAAGGCACAAATCATTTTATTAGTATTTTTGTACTAATCTAGTAAAATCAAAGGCAAGACACATATTTATTTATTATTTATTAAATTTTAACGTCCATTCATTATTAACTACGAATTGACTGTATATATAATATATATTTTTATTTTTATTTATTAGGAGATACAATACAAACACAATTGTTACTATTATTCTCAAATACAATTGGACAACTTAACAATTGGGTGTCTCCTTCAACCCTCGTTATTTAGGCTTGAAAACAACACAAGCCTAGTTGCTAGGAGAGCTAAGTTAATAATAATATGTCCTCATTAGTTTAAGAGTACGTCATGAATAATATAATAATTACGTCATGAAGGCACAAAAATAATTAAATAAATAAAATAAAATAATATACAAACAAAATAATAATAAAAAAAATAAGCCATACAAATCAATATATCTCATAATATAATAATATATATAAATATAAAACTGAAATTAATATAATAATTACAGATTTAACAAGATAGATAAAACTAAAAAAATAAATAAAATAACAGAACAGAAATACTAACAATAAAAATGATCAATATAATAATAAGAAAATACTACAGCGTACCGAACCACTTCACCTACTAGACCAGAGCACAAAGATGGAGGTATTAACGGTGCAGTCAAATTTACCAACCACAGACATACCCGCACCCCAAATTACCATAAAAACAAGTAAAAACATAAATAAATTAAGAAAAAAATATATATATATATATATATATATATATATATATATATATATATATATATACGTACACATAATCATGCACAAACATACAATTCTCTAATAGATTGTAAGATAAAGCTACTGATGCTATCTTGGAAGCTGGCTGTGGACCAAGATCTGTCAACTGGTTCAATCTGTCACTGCACTGTTTGCTGTACACCTGGCCTGCCTCTTGGAGAATGGGAGATAGCGTGATTACTCAACAACAGCTGTTACTGACCAATATAGCTCTCATGCTGGCTCGTCGCCATCGTCTTCTCTGTAGTTATCAATGGTTCTCAGGGCTTCCAGAGATTGTATACTCAATCAGGCTACAAATAATTCATCGGTCTGTCAGTTGGCTCCGTCACAAATTCACTAATTTGCACAAATCACTATCAAAACATTCCAAGATATCTAGAAATAAATACCAGTTATTAAATGGATATTCTATTTTAAATTTAATCTCGATAACTAAGAAAAGTCCACGGCGGAAACTTTTAAAACATTTTGTATCAGATTATCCCATAAGTAACGTCGGTTTTAGCACTTTCCTCCGAAGGAAAGTAGCTATTGAGGTTCGACTCATGAAGAAATTTTTGAAAAATTTCTTCAAAATCTTTATCGATCCTACCTAGTAGACAAACGCATATATATATATATATAAGGAAGGGTATTTGTTCTTTCGTCACGAAACTTGGTATATAGCGTTCACTTGGCAAACGATAGGACGAGCTCGTTAACCACCAAAATCGGTCCACCGGGAGGGGGAGTTTACCCCGAACCCAAAACACTAATTTGACCATGCCAGCCGTTGCGGCCATCTAAAGAGAAACATACGTTGTAAAAATAAACTAAATCCGTTCGTTAGGAGGGGGGGGGGGTTACTCCTGTGCGAAATTACTAATTTGCTCATACCGGTCGTAATTTCTGTTGCATTAAAACTGTAACTGTAAAAATGAACTAAATCCCTCTATCAGAAAGAGGGGTTTACTTTGTACTATGTTTGAATACTTAGTTTTCCAGCGAAACTAAGTTTGCAAAGCTGCCGCTACGAGTACCTCTGTCTTCACTTTACTTCTCACGTCTACCGCTAGGTGTGCTGTATCCCGCTCCTTCATCACCAAAAGAAGAAAATGTAAAGTTTTCGTGTATTTATTAAGTAGTTTAGAAACATGCATACACAAAACTCTTCGAGGAAATTATTTAAAAAATTGATAATTAAAATAATTTGATTGAGTTACTCATTACAAATGTAAAAGAGCAGAACTATTCATGTTTTTATTTTATCTATATAGGATATTTTAAGCATATTATTCAGGAATGCACTCGACACTACCCAAATTCTGAGGAAAGAGCTTAGTTATGCAGCTCCTGCGTGTCGGACTTTTATTATTCTCTCTGTTTATTTTTCCTTCCTTTTCAATTTATTTGTTTTTACATTTATTGTTATTATAATATTAAATACTCTTATATTTATCATGTTTTGGTTGGTGAAACTTATTTATCCTGTGCTGAAATTGTATTTGAAATGGATCTCCCAAGACACCACTTACGCCATCTTATGCTTTGGGAATTCGACAAGGCAGAAATGCTGCTCCAACTTATTTTATTTATAGCTGTGTGTGTTTTAGATGTTGAAAAATAGTGTTTATCAATTGGCTAGTCTCTTTCAAAAGTTCAGTCATGTCGTGAGGTATTTATAGCTGTGTGTTTTAGATGTTGAAAAATAGTGTTTATCAATTGGCTAGTCTCTTTCAAAAGTTCAGTCATGTCGTGCGGTATTTATAGCTGTGTGTTTTAGATGTTGAAAAATAGTGTTTATCAATTGGCTAGTCTCTTTCAAAAGTTCAGTCATGTCGTGAGGTATTTATAGCTGTGTGTTTTAGATGTTGAAAAATAGTGTTTATCAATTGGCTAGTCTCTTTCAAAAGTTCAGTCATGTCGTGAGGTATTTATAGCTGTGTGTTTTAGATGTTGAAAAATAGTGTTTATCAATTGGCTAGTCTCTTTCAAAAGTTCAGTCATGTCGTGCGGTATTTATAGCTGTGTGTTTTAGATGTTGAAAAATAGTGTTTATCAATTGGCTAGTCTCTTTCAAAAGTTCAGTCATGTCGTGAGGTATTTATAGCTGTGTGTGTTTTAGATGTTGAAAGATAGTGTTTATCAATTGGCTAGTCTCTTTCAAAAGTTCAGTCATGTCGTGCGGTATTTATAGCTGTGTGTTTTAGATGTTGAAAAATAGTGTTTATCAATTGGCTAGTCTCTTTCAAAAGTTCAGTCATGTCGTGAGGTATTTATAGCTGTGTGTGTTTTAGATGTTGAAAGATAGTGTTTATCAATTGGCTAGTCTCTTTCAAAAGTTCAGTCATGTCGTGAGGTATTTATAGCTGTGTGTGTTTTAGATGTTGAAAGATAGTGTTTATCAATTGGCTAGTCTCTTTCAAAAGTTCAGTCATGTCGTGCGGTATTTGTAAGTAATCACCTCTTCTACATTCTGTCAATGTGTGTTTAACTGTTAGAGGTGAGTTACACCGTCTGTAAGTAGGTTTTTCAGTTTTAGTCATTAAGTAGAAATGTGTGTCCTATTCTCAGTCGACATAGAACTACTTCCTCTCTCTTACGTCACAGGAGCTGGACGACCATACTGCTGTCAGATAATGCTAAGTCGGTGTCGTTTGCTTCTTACTTAATAAGACAAAACTAAAGGTTAATATATGCACCACCGCTTATGTATGTATGTACAAATATCTATTTATGAACTAGCTGAATACCCGTGCTTAGTCACGGCAGATAAGTAGTTATTTTATTGCCTTAAATAATGTATCATCATTTAAATTTTAACGTCCATTTATTATTAACGACGAATTTTAGGACGGGTTATCTATAGGTTACTACCCTTTTTTAGCCAGGATAGGGCTGATGCCATTTCTTTTTTTCAAAAGAAAAGCCACCATCCCTAGTGGGAATCGAACCCACGACCTTTGGCACGGAGTGTTAAGTGCTCACGCCTTAAACCTCACGGCCATCGGGTCTCTGAAAATTGTATCATCAAAATTAACGATACAATATAATTTTTTGCAATTTATTATAGCACGGTTCCCATCATATGTACTATAAGTTATTCATCAATTGATAAGTAATCAAATTATAATGCTTCTGGACATTGGGGCGCTCCGGCCAGTGTCAAGAAACAGTTAACCTAGAGATAATCCGTAGATAATCTATAGGTTAGCAGTAACAGGGGTTTAAGGGTTAGGGATATTATTACCTCGGATGGACCATCACCAGGTACAGGGTAAACTCTATGAGGGACAAAATCACAGTTTATTTCTAGTGACTCAAGGTCTGCCATCATAGTTGAAATTAACCTCAATTAAAAATAATATTATGAAATATGTAAATACAGTACGCTAACAGCTGACCTGTTACCGTCCTAGCAACGCTTGCTGCCTAGGCTTGCCTGCTCTCCAAATAAAAATTCAAACCCCTCTAAAAATACTTAAAAATTCGAATATAAAAAAATCCTTTCTTAGCGAGTGTTTACGTTCAAAAGGGAGTGTCCAAGCAAAATTTCAAATTTTTCTTTGGAGTGGTTTGGGCTGGGCGTTGATAGGTGAGTGAGTGAGTGAGTGGTACTTGATCACTAACATAAGATTTACCTTCAGTTCGGGAAGATACTGCAGCCAACAGAAGCAGCACAGTGTGGAGCCAAGCTGTCATCCTGAAACACCAACAGTATTATCTTGTATCAATCAGTACTATTCTTGTAAACAATAAAATACACCCCTACAATAGATAGATAGATATTTATTTATTTGTGTAAGATATATCTTGTACAAATAATATCAATATTACACACTTTGTTACTTTCCATTTTGAGTCTGGTAAATGCTATAATACTTTAACTATTTCACAGCAAATGACAATATAAATTTTGTATAGTTCTAAACTTAATATATTATAATAATTACATCATTCATATATAATTTACATTAATAATTTACATCATTCATATATTTATTTTATTACATTAAAAAAAAATTTAAATATTTTATTACATATGTTACTTATATTAATCATACATTTATCTATCATATCTATCTATCTATCTATTTCTTGAATTATTTTGAATTATTATGAAGGGTAATTTCGCAGGTTGTTTGTTGGCAGCACTGTTGCAAAATGTTTTCAAACCTCAACCTTCCCCACTTGACATGAGTCACATGCTGCACTCCTAAGGGTACGTTCATGGTGAGGATTCATTCTGCGATGCTACGATAGCTACTTCGATGAGCGCTGACCCGATGTATTCTACATCGATGGAGGGACTCACCATTGCATTGGTTCTTGCTGGGAGTAAAGTAACCTTCAACAGTGAATTAGCTTTTGTTTATGAAAAAGCTCTGCTTATGTTCGTGTGAAAAAATGAGCCTTTGAAATTAGTTCGCGATGTTCCTGACAAAGAAAAAGGGATTGGTTTCTTACTCGGAAAAATTAATGGAATCCTATTAATTTTAGCGATTTGGATAGACTAGAGTCGCTTAAATAATATAATTCTATTAATTGCGAGTTGGATTGACTAGAGTTTTCTTATATCTTCTTGAGCGAGCGTAGCGTAGCGAGCGGAAACGCATATCATGTAATGCCTAATAAATGTAAAAGATCCAAAAAAGAGAGAGAGAAAAGGAATAAAATATGTTTGTTTACAAATAACGTTGTTTGTTATCCTTCATAACCTGCAAAACAGTCAACTTTAATGCTTAATAACTTTTTTCATAGTTGAGAGAATTGATTTTGATCATATTAACCTTTTTATTAATAAATATTACTTGTCATTATCTAATATGAATTATAACCGTAGATAACGAGTCAAGTAGTAATAGATAACCAGCAAAGAACCTGTAAGCTAATCAGTAAGCTTATCAGCGAGTACGAGTAACTGTTATAAATCACTTAACTAAATAAATACTTCAAAAGTAACTGGATGTAGTCTTCGCAAAAAGACCCAATTTTCTTTCATCTCGACAACGAAATAACCAAAAAAGAATAATCACACAAGATGAAGTAATGAGAGAGGGTAGGTGACCTGCGCACTAGAGTCCTTTTAAAGGAACCAATCACAGTCAGGCCCACATCGCGGCTTCCCTCCTCACTGCGAGGAGAAAACAAAATATTTGTTCTTCCCCGCGGTCACTGCGCGGGTGCGAGAATAGCATCGGAAGTAAGGATCCTCACTATGAACACTCCCACCTTAATACATGTGTTTGTTTTACATCGGGGCAGCGCTCATCGGAGTAGCTATCGTAGCATCGCAGAATGAATCCTCACCATGAACGTACCCTAAGGCAAGTCCCTCCTTTCGAATTGACAGATGAATACGAATAATATAAACTATAATGCCTGATATAATGGCGTGTAGGGGAAGGTGGGGCTAAACGACATTTTGTGTTTCTAAAAGACTACAGCCTATAGATTTTAATTCACTGCATTTTCTTTTAAATGAAAGCTAATAGAATTTATAACAACATTGTCTGGGCAGATGTTTGTTTTGGTGTTTTTTGTTCGCACTGTTTATTAAATACGGGTAAATAATTCACGAAGTTTTACAATTGTACATAAAATAATATTTTATTTTTCATCTAACTTGATATCAGCACTGATATCGTAGAAATTAAACATTCAAATCCTGATTAGACTAGGAAAAGTCAGACTGACATCATCGAAGCGTAAATTAATCTAAAATTAACAATGAGTTGATTGAAATAATATGATTCTTGAATGATTTGAAAATAGATCTTGATTTTTCCCAAAGTCTAATCAGGATTTGAATGTTTAATTTCAACGACATCAGTGCTGATATTAGCTAGGGCTTATGAGCTACTCAACGAACAACACCAAATATCACATTCCTTACATCAAATTCTAGGTGATCACACCAACCAAGAGGCTTTTCACCTTTTTGAAGGCCCCGAAGTTAATTGACGAAAATTAATTCAACCTTATACCGATTCCTACTTGTAAATGTAGGTAAGTTGCAGCTTGAATTGAAAATAACACTCTATTCATAACTAAATACTTATTAATTATCAATTAAAGAACTGCGTTAATGACCTTAAGGGTTGACATCCCTGTAAAAGAAATATATAAAACCTAAACCTGTTAAAAGGGGGACTCGAACACAAATCTACTTTAGTACTAGCTGTTCCCCGGCGTGTCATGCTACACCTACTTTAGTACTAGCTGTTCCCCGGCGTGTCATGCTACACCTACTTTAGTACTAGCTGTTCCCCGGCGTGCTATGCTACACCTACTTTAGTACTAGCTGTTCCCCGGCGTGCTATGCTACACCTACTTTAGTACTAGCTGTTCCCCGGCGTGCTATGCTACACCTACTTTAGTACTAGCTGTTCCCCGGCGTGCTATGCTACACCTACTTTAGTACTAGCTGTTCCCCGGCGTGTCATGCTACACCTACTTTAGTACTAGCTGTTCCCCGGCGTGTCATGCTACACCTACTTTAGTACTAGCTGTTCCCCGGCGTGTCATGCTACACCTACTTTAGTACTAGCTGTTCCCCGGCGTGTCATGCTACACCTACTTTAGTACTAGCTGTTCCCCGGCGTGCTATGCTACACCTACTTTAGTACTAGCTGTTCCCCGGCGTGCTATGCTACACCTACTTTAGTACTAGCTGTTCCCCGGCGTGTCATGCTACACCTACTTTAGTACTAGCTGTTCCCCGGCGTGCCATGCTACACCTACTTTAGTACTAGCTGTTCCCCGGCGTGCCATGCTACACCTACTTTAGTACTAGCTGTTCCCCGGCGTGCTATGCTACACCTACTTTAGTACTAGCTGTTCCCCGGCGTGTCATGCTACACCTACTTTAGTACTAGCTGTTCCCCGGCGTGCTATGCTACACCTACTTTAGTACTAGCTGTTCCCCGGCGTGCTATGCTACACCTACTTTAGTACTAGCTGTTCCCCGGCGTGTCATGCTACACCTACTTTAGTACTAGCTGTTCCCCGGCGTGTCATGCTACACCTACTTTAGTACTAGCTGTTCCCCGGCGTGTCATGCTACACCTACTTTAGTACTAGCTGTTCCCCGGCGTGTCATGCTACACCTACTTTAGTACTAGCTGTTCCCCGGCGTGCTATGCTACACCTACTTTAGTACTAGCTGTTCCCCGGCGTGCTATGCTACACCTACTTTAGTACTAGCTGTTCCCCGGCGTGTCATGCTACACCTACTTTAGTACTAGCTGTTCCCCGGCGTGCCATGCTACACCTACTTTAGTACTAGCTGTTCCCCGGCGTGTCATGCTACACCTACTTTAGTACTAGCTGTTCCCCGGCGTGTCATGCTACACCTACTTTAGTACTAGCTGTTCCCCGGCGTGTCATGCTACACCTACTTTAGTACTAGCTGTTCCCCGGCGTGCTATGCTACACCTACTTTAGTACTAGCTGTTCCCCGGCGTGTCATGCTACACCTACTTTAGTACTAGCTGTTCCCCGGCGTGCTATGCTACACCTACTTTAGTACTAGCTGTTCCCCGGCGTGCTATGCTACACCTACTTTAGTACTAGCTGTTCCCCGGCGTGTCATGCTACACCTACTTTAGTACTAGCTGTTCCCCGGCGTGCCATGCTACACCTACTTTAGTACTAGCTGTTCCCCGGCGTGCCATGCTACACCTACTTTAGTACTAGCTGTTCCCCGGCGTGCTATGCTACACCTACTTTAGTACTAGCTGTTCCCCGGCGTGTCATGCTACACCTACTTTAGTACTAGCTGTTCCCCGGCGTGCCATGCTACACCTACTTTAGTACTAGCTGTTCCCCGGCGTGCCATGCTACACCTACTTTAGTACTAGCTGTTCCCCGGCGTGCTATGCTACACCTACTTTAGTACTAGCTGTTCCCCGGCGTGCTATGCTACACCTACTTTAGTACTAGCTGTTCCCCGGCGTGTCATGCTACACCTACTTTAGTACTAGCTGTTCCCCGGCGTGCTATGCTACACCTACTTTAGTACTAGCTGTTCCCCGGCGTGCTATGCTACACCTACTTTAGTACTAGCTGTTCCCCGGCGTGTCATGCTACACCTACTTTAGTACTAGCTGTTCCCCGGCGTGCCATGCTACACCTACTTTAGTACTAGCTGTTCCCCGGCGTGCCATGCTACACCTACTTTAGTACTAGCTGTTCCCCGGCGTGCTATGCTACACCTACTTTAGTACTAGCTGTTCCCCGGCGTGTCATGCTACACCTACTTTAGTACTAGCTGTTCCCCGGCGTGCTATGCTACACCTACTTTAGTACTAGCTGTTCCCCGGCGTGCTATGCTACACCTACTTTAGTACTAGCTGCTCCCCGGCGTGTCATGCTACACCTACTTTAGTACTAGCTGTTCCCCGGCGTGTCATGCTACACCTACTTTAGTACTAGCTGTTCCCCGGCGTGTCATGCTACACCTACTTTAGTACTAGCTGTTCCCCGGCGTGTCATGCTACACCTACTTTAGTACTAGCTGTTCCCCGGCGTGCTATGCTACACCTACTTTAGTACTAGCTGTTCCCCGGCGTGCTATGCTACACCTACTTTAGTACTAGCTGTTCCCCGGCGTGTCATGCTACACCTACTTTAGTACTAGCTGTTCCCCGGCGTGCCATGCTACACCTACTTTAGTACTAGCTGTTCCCCGGCGTGCCATGCTACACCTACTTTAGTACTAGCTGTTCCCCGGCGTGCTATGCTACACCTACTTTAGTACTAGCTGTTCCCCGGCGTGCCATGCTACACCTACTTTAGTACTAGCTGTTCCCCGGCGTGTCATGCTACACCTACTTTAGTGCTAGCCGTTCCCCGGCGTGTCATGCTACACCTACTTTAGTACTAGCTGTTCCCCGGCGTGTCATGCTACACCTACTTTAGTACTAGCTGTTCCCCGGCGTGTCATGCTACACCTACTTTAGTACTAGCTGTTCCCCGGCGTGTCATGCTACACCTACTTTAGTACTAGCTGTTCCCCGGCGTGTCATGCTACACCTACTTTAGTACTAGCTGTTCCCCGGCGTGTCATGCTACACCTACTTTAGTACTAGCTGTTCCCCGGCGTGTCATGCTACACCTACTTTAGTACTAGCTGTTCCCCGGCGTGTCATGCTACACCTACTTTAGTACTAGCTGTTCCCCGGCGTGCTATGCTACACCTACTTTAGTACTAGCTGTTCCCCGGCGTGTCATGCTACACCTACTTTAGTACTAGCTGTTCCCCGGCGTGCTATGCTACACCTACTTTAGTACTAGCTGTTCCCCGGCGTGCTATGCTACACCTACTTTAGTACTAGCTGTTCCCCGGCGTGTCATGCTACACCTACTTTAGTACTAGCTGTTCCCCGGCGTGCCATGCTACACCTACTTTAGTACTAGCTGTTCCCCGGCGTGCCATGCTACACCTACTTTAGTACTAGCTGTTCCCCGGCGTGCTATGCTACACCTACTTTAGTACTAGCTGTTCCCCGGCGTGCTATGCTACACCTACTTTAGTACTAGCTGTTCCCCGGCGTGCTATGCTACACCTACTTTAGTACTAGCTGTTCCCCGGCGTGCTATGCTACACCTACTTTAGTACTAGCTGTTCCCCGGCGTGTCATGCTACACCTACTTTAGTACTAGCTGTTCCCCGGCGTGCCATGCTACACCTACTTTAGTACTAGCTGTTCCCCGGCGTGCCATGCTACACCTACTTTAGTACTAGCTGTTCCCCGGCGTGCTATGCTACACCTACTTTAGTACTAGCTGTTCCCCGGCGTGCTATGCTACACCTACTTTAGTACTAGCTGTTCCCCGGCGTGTCATGCTACACCTACTTTAGTGCTAGCTGTTCCCCGGCGTGTCATGCTACACCTACTTTAGTGCTAGCTGTTCCCCGGCGTGTCATGCTACACCTACTTTAGTACTAGCTGTTCCCCGGCGTGCTATGCTACACCTACTTTAGTACTAGCTGTTCCCCGGCGTGTCATGCTACACCTACTTTAGTGCTAGCTGTTCCCCGGCGTGCTATGCTACACCTACTTTAGTACTAGCTGTTCCCCGGCGTGTCATGCTACACCTACTTTAGTACTAGCTGTTCCCCGGCGTGTCATGCTACACCTACTTTAGTACTAGCTGTTCCCCGGCGTGTCATGCTACACCTACTTTAGTACTAGCTGTTCCCCGGCGTGTCATGCTACACCTACTTTAGTACTAGCTGTTCCCCGGCGTGTCATGCTACACCTACTTTAGTACTAGCTGTTCCCCGGCGTGTCATGCTACACCTACTTTAGTACTAGCTGTTCCCCGGCGTGCTATGCTACACCTACTTTAGTACTAGCTGTTCCCCGGCGTGTCATGCTACACCTACTTTAGTACTAGCTGTTCCCCGGCGTGCTATGCTACACCTACTTTAGTACTAGCTGTTCCCCGGCGTGTCATGCTACACCTACTTTAGTACTAGCTGTTCCCCGGCGTGTCATGCTACACCTACTTTAGTACTAGCTGTTCCCCGGCGTGTCATGCTACACCTACTTTAGTACTAGCTGTTCCCCGGCGTGTCATGCTACACCTACTTTAGTACTAGCTGTTCCCCGGCGTGTCATGCTACACCTACTTTAGTACTAGCTGTTCCCCGGCGTGTCATGCTACACCTACTTTAGTACTAGCTGTTCCCCGGCGTGTCATGCTACACCTACTTTAGTACTAGCTGTTCCCCGGCGTGTCATGCTACACCTACTTTAGTACTAGCTGTTCCCCGGCGTGTCATGCTACACCTACTTTAGTACTAGCTGTTCCCCGGCGTGTCATGCTACACCTACTTTAGTACTAGCTGTTCCCCGGCGTGCTATGCTACACCTACTTTAGTACTAGCTGTTCCCCGGCGTGTCATGCTACACCTACTTTAGTACTAGCTGTTCCCCGGCGTGTCATGCTACACCTACTTTAGTACTAGCTGTTCCCCGGCGTGTCATGCTACACCTACTTTAGTACTAGCTGTTCCCCGGCGTGTCATGCTACACCTACTTTAGTACTAGCTGTTCCCCGGCGTGTCATGCTACACCTACTTTAGTACTAGCTGTTCCCCGGCGTGCTATGCTACACCTACTTTAGTACTAGCCGTTCCCCGGCGTGCCATGCAACACCTACTTTAGTACTAGCTGTTCCCCGGCGTGTCATGCTACACCTACTTTAGTACTAGCCGTTCCCCGGCGTGCCATGCTACACCTACTTTAGTACTAGCTGTTCCCCGGCGTGCTATGCTACACCTACTTTAGTACTAGCTGTTCCCCGGCGTGTCATGCTACACCTACTTTAGTACTAGCTGTTCCCCGGCGTGCTATGCTACACCTACTTTAGTACTAGCTGTTCCCCGGCGTGTCATGCTACACCTACTTTAGTACTAGCTGTTCCCCGGCGTGCCATGCTACACCTACTTTAGTACTAGCTGTTCCCCGGCGTGTCATGCTACACCTACTTTAGTACTACCTGTTCCCCGGCGTGCCATGCTACACCTACTTTAGTACTAGCTGTTCCCCGGCGTGTCATGCTACACCTACTTTAGTACTAGCTGTTCCCCGGCGTGTCATGCTACACCTACTTTAGTACTAGCTGTTCCCCGGCGTGTCATGCTACACCTACTTTAGTACTAGCTGTTCCCCGGCGTGTCATGCTACACCTACTTTAGTACTAGCTGTTCCCCGGCGTGTCATGCTACACCTACTTTAGTACTAGCTGTTCCCCGGCGTGCTATGCTACACCTACTTTAGTACTAGCCGTTCCCCGGCGTGCCATGCAACACCTACTTTAGTACTAGCTGTTCCCCGGCGTGTCATGCTACACCTACTTTAGTACTAGCCGTTCCCCGGCGTGCCATGCTACACCTACTTTAGTACTAGCTGTTCCCCGGCGTGTCATGCTACACCTACTTTAGTACTAGCTGTTCCCCGGCGTGTCATGCTACACCTACTTTAGTACTAGCTGTTCCCCGGCGTGCTATGCTACACCTACTTTAGTACTAGCTGTTCCCCGGCGTGTCATGCTACACCTACTTTAGTACTAGCTGTTCCCCGGCGTGCCATGCTACACCTACTTTAGTACTAGCTGTTCCCCGGCGTGTCATGCTACACCTACTTTAGTACTACCTGTTCCCCGGCGTGCCATGCTACACCTACTTTAGTACTAGCTGTTCCCCGGCGTGTCATGCTACACCTACTTTAGTACTAGCTGTTCCCCGGCGTGCCATGCTACACCTACTTTAGTACTAGCTGTTCCCCGGCGTGTCATGCTACACCTACTTTAGTACTAGCTGTTCCCCGGCGTGCTATGCTACACCTACTTTAGTACTAGCTGTTCCCCGGCGTGTCATGCTACACCTACTTTAGTACTAGCTGTTCCCCGGCGTGTCATGCTACACCTACTTTAGTACTAGCTGTTCCCCGGCGTGTCATGCTACACCTACTTTAGTACTAGCTGTTCCCCGGCGTGTCATGCTACACCTACTTTAGTACTAGCTGTTCCCCGGCGTGTCATGCTACACCTACTTTAGTACTAGCTGTTCCCCGGCGTGTCATGCTACACCTACTTTAGTACTAGCTGTTCCCCGGCGTGTCATGCTACACCTACTTTAGTACTAGCTGTTCCCCGGCGTGTCATGCTACACCTACTTTAGTACTAGCTGTTCCCCGGCGTGTCATGCTACACCTACTTTAGTACTAGCTGTTCCCCGGCGTGTCATGCTACACCTACTTTAGTGCTAGCTGTTCCCCGGCGTGCGATGCTACACCTACTTTAGTACTAGCTGTTCCCCGGCGTGCCATGCTACACCTACTTTAGTACTAGCTGTTCCCCGGCGTGTCATGCTACACCTACTTTAGTACTAGCTGTTCCCCGGCGTGTCATGCTACACCTACTTTAGTACTAGCTGTTCCCCGGCGTGTCATGCTACACCTACTTTAGTACTAGCTGTTCCCCGGCGTGCTATGCTACACCTACTTTAGTACTAGCTGTTCCCCGGCGTGCTATGCTACACCTACTTTAGTACTAGCTGTTCCCCGGCGTGTCATGCTACACCTACTTTAGTACTAGCTGTTCCCCGGCGTGCTATGCTACACCTACTTTAGTACTAGCTGTTCCCCGGCGTGTCATGCTACACCTACTTTAGTACTAGCTGTTCCCCGGCGTGCTATGCTACACCTACTTTAGTACTAGCTGTTCCCCGGCGTGTCATGCTACACCTACTTTAGTACTAGCTGTTCCCCGGCGTGTCATGCTACACCTACTTTAGTACTAGCTGTTCCCCGGCGTGTCATGCTACACCTACTTTAGTACTAGCTGTTCCCCGGCGTGTCATGCTACACCTACTTTAGTACTAGCTGTTCCCCGGCGTGTCATGCTACACCTACTTTAGTACTAGCTGTTCCCCGGCGTGTCATGCTACACCTACTTTAGTACTAGCTGTTCCCCGGCGTGTCATGCTACACCTACTTTAGTACTAGCTGTTCCCCGGCGTGTCATGCTACACCTACTTTAGTACTAGCTGTTCCCCGGCGTGTCATGCTACACCTACTTTAGTACTAGCTGTTCCCCGGCGTGTCATGCTACACCTACTTTAGTACTAGCTGTTCCCCGGCGTGCCATGCTACACCTACTTTAGTACTAGCTGTTCCCCGGCGTGCCATGCTACACCTACTTTAGTACTAGCTGTTCCCCGGCGTGCCATGCTACACCTACTTTAGTACTAGCTGTTCCCCGGCGTGCCATGCTACACCTACTTTAGTACTAGCTGTTCCCCGGCGTGCCATGCTACACCTACTTTAGTACTAGCTGTTCCCCGGCGTGCTATGCTACACCTACTTTAGTACTAGCTGTTCCCCGGCGTGTCATGCTACACCTACTTTAGTACTAGCTGTTCCCCGGCGTGTCATGCTACACCTACTTTAGTACTAGCTGTTCCCCGGCGTGTCATGCTACACCTACTTTAGTACTAGCTGTTCCCCGGCGTGCTATGCTACACCTACTTTAGTACTAGCTGTTCCCCGGCGTGCTATGCTACACCTACTTTAGTACTAGCTGTTCCCCGGCGTGCTATGCTACACCTACTTTAGTACTAGCTGTTCCCCGGCGTGTCATGCTACACCTACTTTAGTACTAGCTGTTCCCCGGCGTGCCATGCTACACCTACTTTAGTACTAGCTGTTCCCCGGCGTGTCATGCTACACCTACTTTAGTACTAGCTGTTCCCCGGCGTGTCATGCTACACCTACTTTAGTACTAGCTGTTCCCCGGCGTGTCATGCTACACCTACTTTAGTACTAGCTGTTCCCCGGCGTGCCATGCTACACCTACTTTAGTACTAGCTGTTCCCCGGCGTGCTATGCTACACCTACTTTAGTACTAGCTGTTCCCCGGCGTGCCATGCTACACCTACTTTAGTACTAGCTGTTCCCCGGCGTGCTATGCTACACCTACTTTAGTACTAGCTGTTCCCCGGCGTGCCATGCTACACCTACTTTAGTACTAGCTGTTCCCCGGCGTGTCATGCTACACCTACTTTAGTACTAGCTGTTCCCCGGCGTGCCATGCTACACCTACTTTAGTACTAGCTGTTCCCCGGCGTGTCATGCTACACCTACTTTAGTACTAGCTGTTCCCCGGCGTGTCATGCTACACCTACTTTAGTACTAGCTGTTCCCCGGCGTGCCATGCTACACCTACTTTAGTACTAGCTGTTCCCCGGCGTGTCATGCTACACCTACTTTAGTACTAGCTGTTCCCCGGCGTGCCATGCTACACCTACTTTAGTACTAGCTGTTCCCCGGCGTGTCATGCTACACCTACTTTAGTACTAGCTGTTCCCCGGCGTGTCATGCTACACCTACTTTAGTACTAGCTGTTCCCCGGCGTGTCATGCTACACCTACTTTAGTACTAGCTGTTCCCCGGCGTGTCATGCTACACCTACTTTAGTACTAGCTGTTCCCCGGCGTGTCATGCTACACCTACTTTAGTACTAGCTGTTCCCCGGCGTGCTATGCTACACCTACTTTAGTACTAGCTGTTCCCCGGCGTGTCATGCTACACCTACTTTCTGCATATAGAAGAGCAAAAATAAATAACAAACCAAATAAGTGTAAAGATTTGCGGGTTCCTTTTAAATAAACTCCAAATGATTTATTAAAATGAATGCTTTATTAATATAAGTTATATACTAAATGAAATAAATTATTAAATAAAATGATTTATTAAAATTAATGATTTTTTAAACTAAATGAATTATTAAAATTATGACTGATGCATCGTTAAATAAATATAAGAACGAATTATATTACATGCGATGCCAAATTAAATAAATTGTTAAATACATAAAAATAATAAATTGAATGAGTTACTAAATTAAAGTTGGTTATTACAAGAATGCTAACTTACAACTAATTACTCACTATACTCAATATACACTGGCCAGTGTGAAATACGTGTGAAACAAACATGTTCTACTCGCTAATTAATTTCGCTGCGTAGCAACATACACACTAGTATAACATACGAATAAGACTAGAAGGCTTCCGGCAGAAAGGAGACACGTGCCGACCGCTTTACACAGAGGAAGGCACAATCACACTTCCAAAGAGGCAAGCATCCAATAGAGACTAGCATCATTAGGAGTGTGACGTCATTGCCGCCTCAACATACACACTAGTATAACACACGAATAAGACTAGAAGGCTTCCGGCAGAAAGGAGACACGTGCCGACCGCTTTACACAGAGGAAGGCACAATCACACTTCCAAAGAGGCAAGCATCCAATAGAGACTAGCATCATTAGGAGTGTGACGTCATTGCCGCCTCAACATACACACTAGTATAACACACGAATAAGACTAGAAGGCTTCCGGCAGAAAGGAGACACGTGCCGACCGCTTTACACAGAGGAAGGCACAATCACACTTCCAAAGAGGCAAGCATCCAATAGAGACTAGCATCATTAGGAGTGTGACGTCGTTGCCGCCTCAACATACACACTAGTATAACATACGAATAAGACTAGAAGGCTTCCGGCAGAAAGGAGACACGTGCCGACCGCCTTGCCCAGAGAGGAAGGCACAATCACACTTCCAAAGAGGCAAGCATCCAATAGAGACTAGCATCATTAGGAGTGTGACGTCATTGCCGCCTCAACATAAGTAATATTAAAATCTAATAACGGAAATCTCTAACTGTTCGGGTTCAATGTTTCGAACCCGTGACCTCCGAACTGGGAGTCCTAACCGGTGTGAACTTGGCGCCGAACATTAAGTAATCAAAAAATCAAACTTATGTACGGTTTGTACTTCGTTTGTACCTGTTTGTACCACATATGCTTTTGTTTGTACCTCGGCCAATAAAAAAATATAAACACTTAAAAAAATGGTCAGCGCTCGACATTAAAATATTTTAATTTTCTTTGCGCCATTTGATAGAGAATCGTTTGTACCACTTTTCATTTCGTTTGTACCTCAAAGGGTACGCGAGTACGAATTATTTAAACTTTTAACTTACGCGAAAACGCTAAATCCGTTATTTTTGGAGATATCGAAAAACGGCCAACGGGATTCGATAGACAATCGTTTGTACCCGTTTGTACCACTTTTCATTTCGTTTGTACCTCAAAAGGTACGCGAGTACGAATTATTTAAACTTTTGACGTACGCGAAAACGCTAAATCCGTTATTTTTGGAGATATCGAAAAACGGCCAACGGAATTCGATAGACAATCGTTTGTACCCGTTTGTACCACTTTTCATTTCGTTTGTACCTCAAAGGGTACGCGAGTACGAATTATTTAAACTTTTAACTTACGCGAAAACGCTAAATCCGTTATTTTTGGAGATATCGAAAAACGGCCAACGGAATTCGATAGACAATCGTTTGTACCCGTTTGTACCACTTTTCATTTCGTTTGTACCTCAAAGGGTACGCGAGTACGAATTATTTAAACTTTTAACTTACGCGAAAACGCTAAATCCGTTATTTTTGGAGATATCGAAAAACGGCCAACGGGATTCGATAGACAATCGTTTGTACCCGTTTGTACCCGTTTGTACCACTTTTCATTTCGTTTGTACCTCAAAAGGTACGCGAGTACGAATTATTTAAACTTTTAACTTACGCGAAAACGCTAAATCCGTTATTTTCAGAGATATCGAAAAACGGTCAACGGGATTCGATAGATAATCGTTTGTAGATATTGGAAAGTTATTGCAGTTGATTTTTTTTATGGGGGTACCGATGACAAACTATGTGCCTGCAGCATAGCTCGTGGTTCCGCGGAGGATTCGGGGTAAAGACAAATCTGGGTGCTAATTACCTTGACGTTAAGCGCCTTAAAAAAAATCACTTTCAATAACTATCGTAATTTCAATTTAATACCAATAAAGTCACATTTTATTTGCGATTTTTTTTTTTTTTTGTTAAAATATTTATATTCACACATTATAATGTGCATAAATTTTTATTCGTATATTTTAATGTAATTTTTGTTGTGTTTACTTGATTTTTTGTAAATATTCACATTTTTTTTGTCATTATTTACAGTTTCTTCTGTGAATTTATTTGAATTCTCAGGAAAATGCGATTTCTTTGTATTTTTATAATGAATATTTGTTAATAAAAATAAATTCGTATTCACAATTATACGAATTTATTTATATTCTTATTTACAAATATATAAAGTAGAATAAATTCGTATTTTAATTTATAAATAAAATTATGCCCATCACTGGCGAGCTTGATGTGACCGGCTAATAAAAGCAAGTTGGCTAGTTTGGCCGGCTGGTTAAAGCGAGCATGATGTTACCGGCTAATAAAAGCAAGTCGGCTAGTTTGGCCGGCTGGTTAAAGCGAGCTTGATGTGACCGGCTAATAAAAGCAAGTCGGGTGGTTTGGCCGGCTGGTTAAAGCGAGCATGATGTGACCGGCTAATAAAAGCAAGTCGGGTGGTTTGGCCGGCTGGTTAAAGCGAGCATGATGTGACCGGCTAATAAAAGCAAGTCGGGTGGTTTGGCCGGCTGGTTAAAGCGAGCATGATGTGACCGGCTAATAAAAGCAAGTCGGGTAGTTTGGCCGGCTGGTTAAACCGAGCTTGAAGTGACCGGCTAATAAAAGTAAGTCGGGTAGTTTGGCCGGCTGGTTAAAGCGAGCTTTATGTGACCGGCTAATAAAAGCAAGTCGGCTGGTTAAAGCGAGCTTGATGTGACCGGCTAATAAAAGCAAGTCGGGTAGTTTGGCCGGCTAGTTAAAGCGAGCTTGATGTGACCGACTAATAAAAGCAAGTCGGCTAGTTTGGCCGGCTAGTTAAAGCGAGCTTGATGTGACCGGCTAATAAAAGCAAGTCGGCTAGTTTGGCCGGCTGGTTAAAGCGAGCTTGATGTGACCGGCTAATAAAAGCAAGTCGGCTAGTTTGGCCGGCTGGTTAAAGCGAGCTTGATGTGACCGGGTAATAAAAGCAAGTCGGGTAGTTTGGCCGGCTGGTTAAACCGAGCTTGATATGACCGGCTAATAAAAGCAAGTCGGCTAGTTTGGCCGGCTGGTTAAAGCGAGCTTGATGTGACCGGCTAATAAAAGCAAGTCGGGTAGTTTGGCCGGCTAGTTAAAGCGAGATTGATGTGACCGACTAATAAAAGCAAGTCGGCTAGTTTGGCCGGCTAGTTAAAGCGAGCTTGATGTGACCGACTAACGATTGTCTATCGAATTCCGTTGGCCGTTTTTCGATATCTCCAAAAATAACGGATTTAGCGTTTTCGCGTAAGTTAAAAGTTTGAATAATTCACCTCGCGTACCCTTTGAGGTACAAAC
The DNA here is from genome assembly GCA_946811695.1 of Gonocerus acuteangulatus. Taxonomy (NCBI): domain Eukaryota; kingdom Metazoa; phylum Arthropoda; class Insecta; order Hemiptera; family Coreidae; genus Gonocerus; species Gonocerus acuteangulatus. Next base: position 2,140,426 of record OX328129.1, on the reverse strand, counting down.
GAAATGAAAAGTGGTACAAACGGGTACAAACGGGTACAAACGATTGTCTATCGAATTCTGTTGGCCGTTTTTCGATATCTCCAAAAATAACGGATTTAGCGTTTTCGCGTACGTCAAAAGTTTAAATAATTCGTACTCGCGTACCTTTTGAGGTACAAACGAAATGAAAAGTGGTACAAACGGGTACAAACGATTCTCTATCGAATCCCGTTGGCCGTTTTTCGATATCTCCAAAAATAACGGATTTAGCGTTTTCGCGTAAGTTAAAAGTTTAAATAATTCGTACTCGCGTACCCTTTGAGGTACAAACGAAATGAAAAGTGGTACAAACGGGTACAAACGATTCTCTATCAAATGGCGCAAAGAAAATTAAAATATTTTAATGTCGAGCGCTGACCATTTTTTTAAGTTTTTATATTTTTTTATTGGCCGAGGTACAAACAAAAGCATATGTGGTACAAACAGGTACAAACGAAGTACAAACCGTACATATGTTTGATTTTTTGATTACTTAATGTTCGGCGCCAAGTTCACACCGGTGGAGTCCTAGACGATTTTCACCAAGCCTGTGACACTATATCACACCTGTATTAAGAGCTACCTGTGTGCCAAGTTTGGTCATAATCGGTAATACGGTGTGGATTTGTACAAGGAACAATAAGAGAGAAAAATCATATAATAGATGATAATGACCCAACCTATGACACACGTGGATTTTTCATATTGAACAAACATACAGACAGACAGGTGATAGAGGAATTTGACCTAGCCTAGTGCACTCCCCGTATCAATACCTACCTGTGTGCCAATTACGGTCAGGATCACAGCTTGGGCCAAGACCAACAAATTATTGATGAATGCTGAAAAGTCCAAAGCGATAGTGATAGGCTCAGCTCCCCTCTTGAAATCTCTCCCTCCTATCCTCCCTTCCTTCACCATTGACTCCAGTCCTATTCAATATGTTTCCACTGCCAAGAACCTGGGCCTTGTTTTCGATCAAAACCTATCCTGGAAAAATCACTTATCCCTAATCACTCGTCGCTCCATAGCCACCCTTAAACTATTTAACCGTTCCCGTCACCTCCTCGCTACTACTACACGTCAGCTTCTTGTATCTTCTCTAGTGTTCCCCCACTTCGACTATGGTTGCCTGGTGTATGGAGGGCTCACTGGGGAGCTTGAGGTTCGTCTTAAGCGATTAATGAACAGTTTTCTCAGATTTATCCTCGATACCCCCAGGGATGCCCATATTTCACACCGGTATTCCGAGTTGAAGTGGCTATTTCCATCAATTCGACGACAATATTTTCTAGGTTCCTTCCTTTACCAAACCATTTCTTCCAAATCTCCTTCCTATATTTACAACCTCCTGCAGTTTAAATCTGCTGTCCATTCCCGTGGTACCCGCTCCCGTCCCTCCGATCTCTATCCTCCCACTCATAAAACAGCCTTCTTCGACCGTTCCTTCATCTCCTGAGCCTCCTCCTTCTGGAACTCTATCCCTCTTTCCATTCGACACTCTCCTTCCTTACCTGTCTTTAAATCCCGCCTCTTTGCTTTTCTCCTATCCTCCCAGGAAGACGCTTCTTAAAATTTCACCACCAGGAAGACCTGATTACCTTTGTAAATTATATTGCTGTTTTTTTCTCGTGTTTATGCATTTTCCTAGTTTATATCTTTTTATAGCCCCCATGCCTTTAATATTTATTCAACTTTTTAATATTTATTTGTTTATTTAAACTCTTTAATTTTATTCCCATCCCCCTCTGAACATTGTATCATCATTGCCCCATTCCAATGAATGTACATATTTACTTTTATTTCATTTTATTATTTAAGGCTTCACATATAATATTTGTGTTAGTTGCTTTCTTTGTTTTGTTCTTTTATACTTTTGTTTTTCTTTATTCATATTTATATTTTTAGGTTAATTTCTTTATTGTTTATTTTGTACTTATTTTTATTCTTATGGGACGAAGTCCCAGAATAAAGTTTTTTTTTCATTCATTCATTCATTCATTCATTCATTCAAAATCGATCAAACGGTGTGGATTTTTATAAGGAACAAACAGACAGACAGAAAGCTTTATATACATATGTATATATATATATATATATATATATATATATATATATATATATATATATAAAAAAATCAGTCCCGTAACAGGCCACGAGGGCCCTGAGGGGCAGATACTATAGAGGTATCTGATTCATGACCATACGGCACACTAGGGAGATAGTGTGGTCAGTACTATGCTCCGGCCGCCTGATTTTCCCCTTGGCCGCATCGACTGCTAGAGTCATTAGCACCCAAGGTACCCATTATTAATTAAATTAATTAAAGGCTGGGTTGGCCTAGGGACGGTCACGGAGGCCGAATTCAACCCAAGAACGAAGACACTAGAAGAAAAAATCTTTAGTGCTTGCTCGGGATTTGAACTCAGGCCTCCAGCTTATTAGTCCAGTGCTCTACCACTGAGCTAACCTCGCCCCCATATATATATATATATATATATATATATATATATATATAAATCAGACACCTTATCCACCCTATGAACAGAAGTAATGGTAGTAGGAGTGTTATAGACAAAACGGCTGCCGTAGGTTCAATCCCTAACCAGCTGAGTCTTACTTTTCTAGCCTTTTTATAATCCCCCCTCCCTCCCTAACATAATTAAAATTTTGAAGGAAATTACTAGAACGGAAACAGTTAACGTTCTGTCTTCTACCATTCGTAAAAAAATCAGATCCTTGGTGGACCACAAGGGAACGTCCGGCACAGTAGGGAGATAGTGTGGTCATTGCTATGTTCTGGTCACCAAACATCCCATTTGCAGGTACCCATTAATAAGATAATTAAAAGCTGGATGGGTCTGGGGACCTCGAATCCAGCCCTTAATCAACCACACGAAAAAGATAAAATCCATTGTGTGCGGCGCTAATGGCCAAGTTGTAGATGCGCCGTAAAAAAAAAAAAAAAAAAAAAAAAAATCTATTGTGTGTATCTGAGTTTAGATCTTTGGTCTTATTAGTCGACTGCTCTGTCCTCTACCAATCAGCTAAACCCATCGCTATATATATATATACATGCAGTAGAACTTGGATAATTCGAGCCCCTAGGGACCGATAAAAAAAGTTTGAATTATCTAAAATTCGAATTACAAAAGTTTTTGAAAATAAAGGACTAAAAAATCGAACTTCATATTTCCACTTTTTTTAATTTTAAAAAATGCATTTTATTTAAAGAATAACAAACATTTCATGAATTGATGATTAAGTAGATAAGTAATAAATAAACGACAGGATGTAACTATAACAACCCCTGGAAGGGAGGAAGCGCGACCCACCACTTTGCAGAACTCCTAGAGTCCATGAACTAGACTATGAGACCGCAGCGCTTCTTGTCCCGGAACCCCTACATCCGTATCTTACTATCCTTCTTACCCGAGGGGAGAATATTTTCACAAGATTTAAGATCGACCGCCTCTCTGTCCACTTCCCATTGGAGGTACAGACTCGTAGAAAATTCGAATTATCTAAAATTTTATTCGAATTAACCACGATTTTTTTACATTATTTATGCCCTAAATTCTAGTGACCGACAGAAATATTCGAATTAAGGACGATTTCGAATTATCGAAGTTCAAATTATCCATTTTCCACGGTATATATATATATATATATACACACATACATATATATATATATATATATATATATATATATATATATATATATATATATATGTTTGATGTTATTTTTCGTCGCTGGGATAGTATTTTTAGATGGAACGGCATTTTTCTCCAGCGGTGGTACTCCTCCTCACTTGTTCCCGGAATATTTCGATGGATTCATCTCCATCTTCTTCAGCCTGGTACATGGAAGCCGAGGAAGAAACAAGTACCTGGCTGAAGAAGATGGAGATGAATCCATCGAAATATTCCGGGAACAAGTGAGGAGGAGTACCACCGCTGGAGAAAAATGCCGTTCCATCTAAAAATATATATATATATATATACACACACACACACATATATAAAGACTCCCCACTAGCCGGATTACTCAAAAAAGCGAACACAGCAATCACAATCGGCAAGCCAACTAAAACATTTTAAAAGTGTCCTGTTTTTTTCTACAGAGTGAATATATATGTGTGTGTGTGAGGCGTATGGATGTTGCGGAGTTTGTGAATGTAAACCTTGTTAAAACTAAGTTGTGGGACGACTGTAAGAGAATTGGCGGGAAAATATAAGAAAAACCCGGGAATGCTCTTGACAGGTTTCAATCACAAATTCCACCCCTCCCCTCCCCTCCCTCCACCCCTTCAACCAATTCACACTTTCAAATAGCATCTTCTTGGAATAAGATTTGTTTCCTATTGCTTGGGAAACACCATTTCCAACTTATAGCTTATATCCAGCATGGAGATGGCGGCAGGGCTTTTTATGAATAGAAATTATTTCCAACAGAAAGGCGCTTTCGGCAGATTTCCTACCTCTTCAGTTTCTGTTAACACATTCGAAACGGACAGCCATTTTCGTAACAACGGCAAAGCAGGGCCTTATTTGTGTTTTACCCTTTTATATATATATATATATATATATATATATATATATATATATATATATATATATATACCGTAAAAGAATATCATTCTATCATATGTGGCATAATTTCACTTTATTGATAAGTGAAGTCCAAAGCTAAATATGCTATTCCCTCGACTCCTGCTTTCTCGTGTCTGGTTGTTGATAACTCCAAGGTTCAAAATTCGTAGCAACATTTCTTTCTCTATTCTCTAACTTTATTTGCGTTATAATTTGATATTACTTATTAGGTTTCTAATTTATTTTTGGTTATTTTTCGCACTAACTATGACCACATTTATTATTTGACTGTTTAATGAAACATGTTTTGTATTGTGTGAATATATATTATCTATAACTATATATATATACCCTGAGTATCTCTGCCTTAATTAGAAATTAACAGCTGATAAGATTGAAAGACACAAGATACAGAATTCATCTATTGTACAGATTCATGTATGAATTAAAAAAGCACAATACAAGGTCTCTTAATCAAATTAATGAAAAGAGAAACAATAATACTTGGAAGATTATAAAGAAAGTGTTTGCGGATAGATAAATGAAGGAGATAAAGAACTGGAAGGGGTAAGAGGTTTAGGGTTATTTATGGGAGGGGAGAAAGCAATTAAAGAGGAAGGTTATAATCAACGGAAGTATAACCTCTCAAGTAGAGGAGGAATAGTGGGGGAAGAAGAGGGGAGGGGGAAATAAATACAGCCATATCTTGGAATATATCGGCACGATCATATTAATACATGGTATGTAATGAATTTTAGTGCGGTTCCTCCCTCCTTCCATAGGGAGGAAACCAGCTTATAAGGTTGACCTCATGACGCAATCCGGAAGTGCAGGCTAGAAAATGTTACGTTTCAGAAACCCTAGAAAACGAAAATAACGGTGGTTCAAATTTGTATATATATATATATATATATATATATATATATATATATATATATTTATCTATATAATTTGATGAAATTTGGTACAAAAATCTTTTTTCTAATTTGAAAGGTTAAGTTCGTTAACCAGCAGAATCCGCCCACCTAAACATGGTTTTTGGAGCGAATGTCGCACGAAAAAATCGTTCCGCTTACTTCATATGCTTGCAAGTACTCGTTTTATAGGCTCCTTGTCCTAGGAAAACGAATGAAGCCATTTTTAAGGCGATAGCTTTAACCGTTTCCAAGAAAATCGGAAAAATAGTTGTTGAATGGTTTGGGTACTTAGAATCATGGGATTCAGTAGAATTATTCTCTGCATGTTTGAAATTCATATAAACAAAGATTGTTAAATTTTGGTTACGTTTGGAGTTAAGGAAGGGTTAGAATAAAATATTTTATTAAGAGACATGAAAAGTTTTGGGAACTTCGCATATTTATAGATATGAAAAGTTTTGGGAACTTCGCATATTTATAGATATGAAAAGTTTTGGGAACTTCGCATATTTATAGATATGAAAAGTTTTGGGAACTTCGCATATTTATAGATATGAAAAGTTTTGGGAACTTCGCATATTTATAGATATGAAAAGTTTTGGGAACTTCGCATATTTATAGATATGAAAAGTTTTGGGAACTTCGCATATTTATAGATATGAAAAGTTTTGGGAACTTCGCATATTTATAGATATGAAAAGTTTTGGGAACTTCGCATATTTATAGATATGAAAAGTTTTGGGAACTTCGCATATTTATAGATATGAAAAGTTTTGGGAACTTCGCATATTTATAGATATGAAAAGTTTTGGGAACTTCGCATATTTATAGATATGAAAAGTTTTGGGAACTTCGCATATTTATAGATATGAAAAGTTTTGGGAACTTCGCATATTTATAGATATGAAAAGTTTTGGGAACTTGGTATATTTATAGATATGAAAAGTTTTGGGAACTTGGTATATTTATAGATATGAAAAGTTTTGGGAACTTGGTATATTTATAGATATGAAAAGTTTTGGGAACTTGGTATATTTATAGATATGAAAAGTTTTGGGAACTTGGTATATTTATAGATATGAAAAGTTTTGGGAACTTGGTATATTTTCCTTAATATCTCGAAAACCAATTTTGAACCAATTTTCGATTTAGCGTTGCAATCGGAGAAATAAGATTCAGCGTTGCAATCGGAGAAATAAGTGCTTGAAACTTCAAATGTGTTTGTTTTGTTCTATTAAGCTGGTTGTTGTCTTTTTAATTGATTTTTTTTTTGACAAGGCCAGGGAGTAATTGTTCTATGTGAGATATGAGGTATGTACCCTTAGGACCATGATCTGTTTGGGGTCATTAATTATTTCTATGTGAGATATGAGGTATGTACCCTTAGGACCATGATCTGTTTGGGGTCATTAATTATTTCTATGTGAGATATGAGGTATGTACCCTTAGGACCATGATCTGTTTGGGGTCATTAATTATTTCTATGTGAGATATGAGGTATGTACCCTTAGGACCATGATCTGTTTGGGGTCATTAATTATTTCATGAATGGTCTATCCAAAATAACAACTGTTTCTATTTCAACCTTTCCAAATGACATTAGGGATAAGAACGGAACCGCGCTAAGATGACGCAGTTCCTGCGTGTCGGGCTTTCAATTCATGGAATCTACTGAATGTTTAGTATTTATTTATTTGCTTTTTAGTCTAAAAATAGTTATCGACGGAGATGTCCCCAATTCTCCAGGGGTAGAGTGGTTAGTGTATCGGATTGTTTCTTAAGGAGATGCCGGAAAGGGGTGGGGGGATTTTCCAGAAGAAGCCCGCCAATCATAACAAAGCAGAGGGTGGATACAGCTTGTCAGCACCCCTAGTAGTAGCTTTGCCAACATGCGTTTGACGGTTAAATTCCATTCAAACATAGTACAATGTAACTCCATTCCTTCTCCTAATGAACCGATTTAGTTTATTTTTACAACACATTTTTCTCATTAGATGACAGAGTATTCTTAAAATATAACAAAAACTACGGCTGATATTGGCGATTTGGTAATCTGTGCCCGCAGTAACCCCCCCCCCCCCCCCTCCATATAGGACCGATTTCGCTGGTTAACAAGCTCCTTCAATTGTTTGCTAGGGTAATGCTGAATACTGTAGACACAAATATGCATATATGCATATATATATATATATATATATATATATATATATATATATAAATTTTAACGGGGGGTAATTTTCGGTGTCTACTAGGTAGAATCGATAAAGATTTGAAGCAATGCTTGACAATGTACAAAACGTAAGACACCATACATATGGACGCCTTTAAACGGAACGGAACCAAGCGCCATTTTTAACGAAATTGAGTTTTTGGTGCTATCTTGTCGAGAATTAGAGAATTTATGTAGTAATAAAAAACTGGTTAAAATATAATGTTGTCATTAAAGCAAGAAAAAATACCAAAAAAAAAGTGAAACGGTGTATTCAGTATGCTGTAATAAACAGAAAGGAATCGAGCACCATTTTTAGCGCGGTTCCTCCCTCCCCCATAGGGAGGAACCCCGCTTATAAGGTTGATACAATGAAACAATCCGGAAGTGCCGACTAGAAAATTTCGCGTTTCAGAACCCCTAGAGACCGAAAATAACGGTGGTTCAAATTTGTATATATATATATATATATATATATATATATATATATATATGTATATATTTATTTATACATATATATATATATATATATATATACATATATATATATATATATATATATATATATATATATATATTTGTCTGTTCGCTCATTTCTGGCTTCCCTGATGGTCCGATTATGATGAAATTTGGTACAAAAATCCGTCGTCCAATTTGAAAGGTCAAATTCGTTAACCAGCAAAATCCGCCTACTGGAAGATGGCGTTTGGGGCGAAATTCGCGCAGAAAAAATCGTAACGCTTACGTTTTTGAGTTCATACGCTTGTAAGTACTCTTTTTATAGGCTTCTTGGGCTAGGAAAACGAATGAAACCATTTTCAAGGCGATAGCTTTAACCGTTTTCGAGAAAATTGGAAAAATAGTTTTTGAATACCGTTTTTGGTTTGGGTACTTAGAATCACGGGATTCAGTTGAAACATTATCTGCATGTTCTACTTTCATTAAAACTAATATGTTGAAAGTTATGTTACGTTTGGAGTTACGAGTGGAAATACTTCGGAATCTTTGTATATTGTCCTTAATTTTTTTTTTATTTTATGGTGTATCAAAATCTGAGTCATTAGCACCATTTTTTCCTTATGAGCTTATATAATACTTAGATTTAGCTAGCAACAATATTTTACACCGCAATTAAAGTTGAAGATTTGCTCTTCTTATAAACATAATATTTATATTATAATATAAACATAATACATTAATTTGTCTAACAAAAAAAAAGTCCGACCCGCAGGAACTGCTTCATCTTAGCGCGGTTCCGTTCTTATCTCAAGTGCGATTAGTGAAGGAATAGAGCAGCTATCGGTAGGAATTAGCACCATTTTCCCCCCTTAATATCTTCCAAACAGTTAAGAAATCGTGGGAAGTACGATGTAACCATTCAAAAGCTTACTAAATTCTCTAAAAAAAAGATTCTGAAGCAAACCTACCGATAGCTGCTACTATTCCTTTACTAATCGCACTTCGGATAAGAACGGAACCGCGCTAAGATGATGCAGTTCCTGGGAGTCGGACTTTTATCAATAAGGGTGCGTTTACACCTGATAGTTATTTCAGGAAATTTATGCCAGACAGAAATTGCGACTAGTGTAAACCATGAGCAATTTATGTCTGAGATATATATTTCTATCCCGAGCAATAAGTGTCGACACTTCTATACCGTCAGGTGAATACGCTGATTATAAAGAGAGAAATAAATGTCAGACAGAAATATCTTGGTTTCTAGCTATATTGCCGAAACTTCTATACCAAGCAGAATGGACTAGACAGGACATATATGTCTGAGTGTAAACAGGCCGGACATTTATTGCAAAGCGAGAACCGTCCTATAGATATCCATGACATAAATGTCTAGCTATTTCTCTCCGTATGTAAACTTGCAAGAGAATATCTATCCGACACTTATATCGCGACATATATCGAGACATATATTTCCTACCAGAAATATCAAGTGTAAACGCACCCTAACTATAAAAATAAAACCCCATTACCATAACAACAGTTTATTTTAATGAGAAAATAAATGAAACATTTCAGATAATAAAGGAATTTTAGACCCATAAAAAACTTTAAACCCAATTCTCTAAAGAACGAACAGATGGCACTTGGTTCCTTTCCGTTTAAAGGCGTCCAAATATTCTTGTGTATTTCGACACGCTGAATCCGAATCCGGAGTCCGTTTTGCCCCAGCACCTCAGCTTTAAGGAAATTGGAAGGTCAAATTTCGTATGAAGTAGCTTAAGATGAAATAACTAGAGCTTCCATGGTTTCGAGGGTCGCTGATTTCGAATCCGAGGCCTGTTTCAGCTAATCGGCAATGACAAATATGTTTATTTTGCAAGAAATGAATCTGGAGTCAAAATTCTTTTTGTGCAAAATAGACATATTTTTCCTTGAAACGAACTTGATTTTGCGCTAATGTGCTGAAATAGACTTCGGATTCGAATCCAGCGATCCTCAAAACCATGAAAGCTCTAGTTATTTCTGTTCTGTCTACATCCACATATTCGTACATACCCATATACATATAAATAATAAAATACACGTACCTGATTCTGACCATAGGGCACACTAGGGAGATAATTTGAACGGCGTAGTAGTGGGTTCTTGGATAATATGCAGAATAGAACCCACTTCTACCCAAAACATATACCTTCTTATCTACCCAAGAGGTATATTATAGCAAGATTTCAAGGTGCATAAAACACTTCATGAAACTCGCGGTTACCGGCTCTTGGACTAATAATATATGAATCGACGGACATTTATCACATACACTCATTATGCACGGGCTTATTTAAAGGGGCGGGCTACAGCCCGCCCCCCTTCGAAATTTTGGTTTGCTCGGTAAAAATTTGTCATAAGCCCTTAAAAATAAATTAAATAAGATCACTTCATAAAAGTAATAGCGTTGGTTGGTTAAAACTATTCCAAGTTTTAAATTGTTAGAATTCCATACCCCGGAAATGGTCTCAGCCCCCCCCCCCGAAATTGCTTTCTATATACGCCCATGTCATTATGCCATGACCTAGTCGAAGGGAGATGGATTTTTTGAATTCAGAAATTTCAAAAGATCCTATAATTTATTAAATATTCCATTCAGACAATGTTTTTTTCCGGATCCTTATAATAATCATGCATTCAAAAAAAAATTTTTATCTATATTGGAAAAAATGGTTGATCTAATATAAATCCCTCACCTTATGTTAGATAAGCCACTGACAAGAACCCTACGACAATGCAGCGTACTGACGAGAAATACTGTTATAAGCAAGTTGAAGCTACGAAGCCGAAAGCAGAGAACCGACTGATCCTTAGGACCTGACAATCCTGTTCGGCAATGTTCGGCTATCTCCGTTTCTATACAAACTATAGAAATGTATCTCCTCTCTGTTTTCCCTGTAATTTATTTTATGTTTACAATAACTCTGCAAATATCAGAGGTTCAACTAATATATCATATTCCTAGGAAATAGAAAAATCCATATGATGGATGGATGGATTGGGTGTTTAAGGGCAGAAAACATCTAGGTCCTCCCCGCCCTCAAGTGTAGTGCTAGAGAGTCGTGTATATGTCGTGAGAGGGATTCTAATTTTGTGTTTAGGACAGTGCATGACAATCAACTGTAATTTTTATGACCTGTACTCTTTTTTTTTTTTTTTTAACCTGTGTCATTGCTTACGACTAACTTGTTACTTAGATACTAATAGAACTATTTGCACTAAAACTAATACTAACATACAGTATAGCACTATTAATACAGTTAAGAGACTTGTATATAATTTTTTTTAATGCATATACATATGTATATGTATATATTTTTTATATGTATATATCTATTTTTTCTGAGTAATGTTGTATATATCCTTTTTTTTTAATGCATATATATATATATCTTTTTTATATTTATATATCTATTTTTCTGAGTAATGTCATTTTATTTTTTTATTTTTTATTTTTTTTTTTATTTTTTTTTTTTTTTATTTTTTTTTTATTTTTCCTTTTTTTTTTTTTTTTTTATTTTTTTTTTTTTTTTTAACACCACTAACGAATACAAACTAAGTAACTAATACAAACTTAACATAACTATTACAACTATTTGTACTAAAACTAATACTTTACTGGATGCAATGTTAATACTAAAACTATACTAAATAACAAAATTTATAGTAATACCAATTCTAAAACTAATCTAGCACACGTATATGCACATACACCCACGTTGATACACATATACACACCCACATACATACATACATACATACTTACACGCACATGAGTATATACCCGTGCACGTATACATAAATATATTTATTTATTATTAAATTATTATTTTATATCATGAGATATAATTGCGCCTTTTTTAAGAATTCCACAACTAGGCCAACTGCTTTACCATCGTCCCGCAGAGCTTCTGTCAAGTTCCTTGGTATTCCCAGCTGTTGGAGCATCAGCCTATAACGAGGGCAGTCCTCGAAAATATGTTTCATACAGATCAGCTGATTGCATCTTCCGCAGACAGGTGGGATTCCTCTAGACATCAAGTACCCATGAGTCCATATGATTGCTAATATATATATATATATATATATATATAATTTTATTTCTTAATTTCAAAATCATCAACATTAGTTGCACTAAGAATAGTTTTAGAATATGATAACAAAAAAAAAAACAAAAACAAAAAAAAAAAACTAAGGGTCTTTTTGCGAAGACCACATCCAGTTACTTTTGAAGTAGCAGTAGTGATTTATAACAGTTACTCGTACTCGCTGATAAGCTTACTGATTAGCTTATAGGTTCTTTGCTGGTTATCTACTACTTCTTGACTCGTTATCTACGGTTATAATTCATATTAGATAATGGCAAGCAATATTTATTAATAAAAAGGTTAATATGATCAAAATCAATTCTCTCAACTATGAAATAAGTTATTAAGCTTTAAAGTTGACTGTTTTGCCGGTTATGAAGGATAACAAACAATGTTATTTGTAAACAAACATATTTTATTCCTTTTCTCTCTCTCTCTCTCTCTTTTTTGGATATTTTACATTTATTAGGCATTACATGCTATGCGTTTCCGCTCGCTACGCTACGCTCCGCTCGCTCAAGAAGATATCAAAACCCTAGTCAATCCAACTCCCAATTAATAGAATTATATTAATTGTAGCGACTCTAGTCTATCCAACTCGCTAAAATTAATAGGATTCCATTAATTTTTCCGAGTAAGAAACCAATCCCTTTTTCTTTGTCAGGAACATCGCGAACTAATTGTAAAAGACTCATTTTTCTCACAAACATAAGCAGAGCTTTTTCATAAACAAAAGCTAATTCACTGTTGAATGTTACTTTACTCCCAGCAAGAACGAATGCAATTGGTCATCCAATCCTCCAATAGGAAGGCAAAGGAGTTATGCGCATGCGCTAAATCACTGATACAATCACTACTGCTACTTTAAAAGTAACTGGATGTGGTCTTCGCAAAAAGACCCAAAACTAAGAATTAAGATGGTCAGAGGCGGCTCTAGACAAACATTTCTGGATGGGGAGGGGCTAATTTAGTATGGGCTTACCGCCGTGCCTAGCCATGGGCGTATGTAGATAATAATTTCGGAAGGGGGCTGAGACCATTTCCGGGGTAGGGAATACTAACAGTTTAGAACTTTTAGGAATAGTTTTAGGCAACTAAAAATAAAATATTTTTTAAGAACTATCAAAAAAATCAGTCCCGTAACAGGCCACGAGGGCCCTGAGGGGCAGATACTATAGAGGTATCTGATTCATGACCATACGGCACATTAGGGAGATAGTGTGGTCAGTACTATGCTCCGGCCGCCTGATTTTCCCCTTGGCTGCTTCGACTGCTAGAGTCATTAGCACCAACCAAGGTACCCATTATTAAATTAATTAAAGGCTGGGTTGGCCTAGGGAGGGTCAGGGAGGCCGAATTCAACCCATGAACGAAGACACTAGAAGAAAAAATCTTTAGTGCTTGCTCGGGATTTGAACTCAGGCCTCCAGCTTATTAGTCCAGTGCTCTACCACTGAGCTAACCTCGCCCCTTTTAAGAACTAAGTGATCTTAATTATTTTTAAGAGTTTATGACACATTTTTTCCGATCAAATCAAACTTTCGGGAGGGGGGCTGCAGCCCCTTCAGCCCTCCCCCGTTATATCGCTTATGTGGGGGTATATTTTTTATAACCAGGAACCTAGAAATCATTACGGAGGTATTTGATAAACTAAGAACAAACATTTATTAGAACTATTAATCTGCCCAAACAATTTATTTTTCTAACTTAACCGAAAAAGATTGAAAATTTTCATTTAGGGGGGGAGCTAAGCCTCCCAAGCCCTCCCTTTTAGCCGCCACTAAAACTTTAGCCCTCCCTTCTTACCACTTTAATGTGGTAAAAACATAACAAATTGGCGACGAGGATAAAAAGAAGAAATGTAAATCAAGGTTACTGAAGAAATAAGTAAGTTAAAGCTTTCTAGAGCATCTATCAAGAGTAAGTTAACTCAGTCGGGAAAATATCTGGATCAAGGGACGCCAGAATTTCAAGAAGATGTAAGTGTAAGATTCAGTCTTCTAGAAGCAAATTGGGAAAACTTTAATGACATTCAAGAGAAAATAGAATTGTTAACTATTGATGAGGAATTTGAAAATGAAATTGTGCACCGCCATAGAGTGGATGATATCTTCACAGAATTGAAGGTAAGGCTCAAGCAGTATTTAAATTCTGAAACTCTGAATGGACCTAATTGTGAAACTAGAGCTCAAGTTAAGTCCTCCCTAGTAAGTACTACTGCTAACTTTAATTTTGTTCCATATGATGAGCAGGAGTCATTCACTAATTTTGTGAATAGGTTAAATGTTTTTATGCATTTAAAAGGGATAAATGATGAAGAGATTAAAGTCTACACACTCCTACATGCATTAACTCCACTCGTTCATCAGAAACTGTATGACCTCTGTTCACCTGAGGATCCATTGCCTAAAACCTTAGGCATACAGCCTTAAAATCTTAGCTATACAGCATAAGTTCATTTGTAGGGAACAGAGACCACAGGAATCAGTTAGTGAATTTGCCTCAGATTTAAGGAAATCAGCTGCAGACTGCAAATTTTTGTGCGAATGTGGGAAGTCTGTTGCAGAAATGTTAATTTGCTTAGAGTTTATTAGAGGGTTGAAAGACTCGGAAATTCGAACTAGAATCATGCAAAAAAGGGAAATAAAAAAATGTAATGAGATTTTAGAAATGGCTAAAGCTATTGAATTATCAAAAGTGGAGAATGAGATATTCACATCAAGCAAAAATAATTCTTTACATAAACTAGAATCTAAGGAACAAACAGGTTATGTGGACAAAATAGAGAAGGCTTCTCAAAATAAGGATAAAAATCGCTTATCTGGTAGATGTTTCAGGTGTGGGAATACTTCTCATATAGCCAATCAATGTATGTTTAAATCTGCAATTTGTCGAGCTTGTAAGACTGTTGGGCACCTTGCTAGAGTATGTCGAGAATTTAAGAGAAAATCTGTGCATCAAGCTGAAGAGAAAGGAGCAGAACTTGATTCCCACGAAATAAATAGTTTATCAGGGCGAAGCACAGATAAATTTATTGTTAAAATAAACATTGAAGGAAACTCTGTAGCAATGGAAGTTGACACTGGAGCAGCCCGAAGTGTGATATCACTAAAAGAATTCAACAATCTTGAAATTTAAAACAGCTGTGGAACTTCGCACGTACACTGGTGAGGTTATAAAACCCAAAGGGTTTGTGTTTGTTAGATGCAGATACAAAGAGCAATCCTTTATAGGGAAACTATTTATAGTGAATCAAGATGTTGATGCCATTCTTGGAAGGGAGGTAAAACTGGATTGGTCTGAAATGAAATCAGTTGTTGTCACGGAAGGGCTAGAGCTTACCAAATTACTGGAAGAATTCGATGATGTTTTCCGATCTGAAATCGGAGAAATTCCAAATGAAAGGGCCAGATTGCATATAAGTCAAGATTCAAAACCAGTATTTATAAAACCAAGAAAAGTCCCTTACTCACTGATACATAAGGTGGAAAATGAACTCCAGAGGTTGGAAAACCTAGGAATCATTTCAAAAATTGAACGCTCGGCTTGGGGCACTACTATTGTACCCGTTGTGAAGGCAAATGGAAATATCAGAATCTGTGCTGATTATAAGGTTACTCTTAATAAATTTACCATTGATGAAAAATATCCGGGTAAAAATGCAGTTTCCAGCCCTCCAAACCGATTTCTTTCAAACTTTGCACAATAACGTATTTTGATGCACTAAACACGAATACGATAAAAAAAAAAAAAAAAAAAACGTCGGATTTAACTAGGAAAGAAGTTATTAAGCACTAAAGTTCACTGTTGTGCAGGTTATGAGAGCTAATGTAAACAACTAAATTTGTCAACATGCGCATGCGCGGGTATGGAAGTTTGTTCGTAATAAGGAAGTTTAATTGAAATTTACCATCAATTATCGAAATTCATCAGCAGTTATTTATTCACAATCATTTTTTTAAATAATGAAACACTCTTCACATTTCTTGTTTCGTTCATGAAAAGTATTATATATCAGAAATCCCTTAATAATTAGCTAATGCCTTTATAATTATCGTTCTAATTCGCGCCTACCGACCTTCAATTGTCTACTGTTATTTTATAAAAAAAAACAATAAGTTTGAAATTGCACAAATTTATAATTCTTGTTGATAATAGACAAGAATAACTCAAATTTTTGACAAGAATTACTCAAATTGGGGATTTGTATCCACCGAACATCCAGTCTCAAGAAGAAGAAGAAGAAGAAAGCTAAGAGAGATGTCTTGGAGGATTAGAAGAATGTCTAGGACGACTTTAAGGGCATACATGCTATGCGTTTCCACTCGCTCCGCTCGCTCAAGAAGATAACAAAACCCCAGTCAATCCAACTCGCTAAAATTAAAAGAATTCTATTAATTTTAGCGAGTTGGATTGACTGGGGTTTTGTTATTTTCTTGAGCGAGCGGAAACGCATAGCACGTATGCCCTTAAGCGACAGGTGACGACGGGTGAGGATGCCCTTAAAAATAACAATATCTTTGAATAAATGGTTTCTGAACATTTCAAATGAGAGTTCTCTGTTTCCCAATGTTACATATCTGCGCATGCGCGAGTTTACAAATACGCTGATGACGCCTAGTTTTATAACCTTCCTAACTTTAGTGCTTAATATTATAGTCAATTAATTTTAGCGAGTTGGATTGACTGGGGTTTTGTTATCTTTTTGAGCGAGCGTAGCGAGCGGAAACGCATAGCATGTATGCCTTAAAGTCGTCATTTATGCCTTAATGTCGTCCCAAATTTAGTTGTTTACATTAGCTCTCATAACCTGCACAACAGTGAACTTAAGTGCTTAATAACTTCTTTCCTAGTTAAATCCGACGTTTTTTTTTTTATCGTATTCGTGTTTAGTGCATCAAAATACGTTATTGGGCAAAGTTTGAAAGAAATCGGTTTGGAGGGCTGGAAACTGCATTTTTACCAATATCCGATACCTAGAATTGAAGATATTTTTGTGAAAATGACTGGGGGACGGTTCTTTTGCACATTAGACATCAGCAATGCCTATTTACATATGAGGATGGACGAGGAGAGTAGCAGGTTGCAAACTCTAAGCACGCATAAAGGTCTATATAAAGTGAATAGGCTTATGTTTGGAGTTAAGGTTGCTCCTTCACTTTGGCAGAGATTTATGGACACCATGTTGCAAGGCGTTGATGGAGTCGCATGCTTTCACTAAATGGGTAGAGGTTATACCCAGGAAAACTACAACATCCAGTTGATGCAATAAGGAACTGTTATCGCTTTTTACTACCTTTGGAATTCAATATGTTTTAGTTTCAGATAACGCAAGACAATTTACCTCTCATGAATTTCAGGAATTTTCGATACAGAATGGAGTGGTAGATAAAAGCTCTGCTCCATTCCATCCAACTACGAATGGGCAGGCTGAGAGATTTGTGCAAACATTTAAAAAGTCTTTGTATGCCATACAGAACGAGAAGGGGAATATACACTGGAAACTTTCCCGTCTCCTCATGCATTTACGAGAGGCTCCTAATGCTACCGGAAGTTCTGCTTACAAACTAATGTTTGATAGAGAAAGACTTGCGGTTATGTTCAAAACAAAAAACGGGACAACACTGGAAACGAAACAAGCTCGAGAGGATGAAACAAGAACCAGAAGATTTCAGGTTGGGGACCGCGTTCAAGCTCGGAACTATACAGACAGACACAAAACGGGACAACACTGGAAACGAAACAAGCCCGAGAGGATGAAACAAGAATCAGAAGATTTCAGGTTGGGGACCACGTTCAAGCTCGGAACTATACAGACAGACACAAAACGGGACAACACTGGAAATGAAACAAGCCCGAGAGGATGAAACAAGAAACAGAAGATTTCAGGTTGGGGACCACGTTCAAGCTCGGAACTATACAGACAGACACAAAACGGGGCAACACTGGAAATGAAACAAGCCCGAGAGGATGAAACAAGAATCAGAAGATTTCAGGTTGGGGACCACGTTCAAGCTCGGAACTATACAGACAGACACAAAACGGGACAACACTGGAAATGAAACAAGCCCGAGAGGATGAAACAAGAATCAGAAGATTTCAGGTTGGGGACCACGTTCAAGCTCGGAACTATACAGACAGACACAAAACGGGACAACACTGGAAATGAAACAAGCCCGAGAGGATGAAACAAGAACCAGAAGATTTCAGGTTGGGGACCAAGTTCAAGCTCGGAACTATACAGACAGACACAAAACGGGACAACACTGGAAATGAAACAAGCCCGAGAGGATGAAACAAGAATCAGAAGATTTCAGGTTGGGGACCACGTTCAAGCTCGGAACTATACAGACAGACACAAAACGGGACAACACTGGAAACGAAACAAGCCCGAGAGGATGAAACAAGAATCAGAGGATTTCAGGTTGGGGACCACGTTCAAGCTCGGAACTATACAGACAGACACAAAACGGGACAACACTGGAAATGAAACAAGCCCGAGAGGATGAAACAAGAACCAGAAGATTTCAGGTTGGGGACCAAGTTCAAGCTCGGAACTATACAGACAGACAAAACGTAGAGTTTTGATATTGTTGTGGCAGAGACTGGTGACCTCCATTATGAGATTAAGATAGATAAGGGACCCATTTGGAGGAGACACGTCAAACAAATGCTACCCACAATATTTAAGGGGGAGGATTCATATGTCTTCTCAGCTGTAATTGTTGCTATGGTTACAGATGTTCTTTTGTTAATAATTGAATTGCTTTCTAACAGTGAGTGAAAAAGAATATAGTAATGTTTTGGTTATATTGAAGTGTTGTTTATTTTAATGTGTTAAAAAAGTCCGACACGCAGGAACTGCGTCATCTTAGCGCGGTTACGTACATCTCGAAGAAATGGAATAGATTAGCATCACAAATCACAGGAAACTGACAGTAGTCAACTTACACAGAAGTGGATAATTCTTAATCTGTATAAGTCAATACAATTATGTACTGAAAACTGTATGAACTCTATGTACTGTATGTACCTATGTACTGAAAACTGTATGTACTCTATTCTAAACAACCAAAAATTCGTTGTCATTTAAAGTATCTTGTTTTACTAGCAAATTCATTTTACTGTTATTTAATTTATTTAAATTTTAACGTCCATTTATTATTAACTACGAATTTTAGAACGGGTTATCTATAGGTTACCACCCTTTTCTAGCCAGGATAGAGGTGATGCCTTTTCTTTTATCGAAAGAAAAGCCACCACCCCCAGTGGGAATCGAACCCACTACCTCTGGCACGGAGTGTTAAGTGCTCACGCCTTAACCCTCACCCCCCCCCCCCGTTATATTCAACTGTAAATATGTGCTTCATGGCGAATAAAATTCCATTCTGACGTGGGTTAAATCTTTCTATAAAATAAGAAATAACGATAACTTCAGTTAGAGGCTATGAGGAAGGTTATATAGACCGGAGAATTCAAAACAAACTACGCCATCATGATTAGCCACAGCCATCTTGATTACCACAGCCACTCCAAACTTATTACCAATACCTTTCACCACTTAGCTTATTTTACTACATTACTAATTAGCGCGGTTACTCCCTATCTCCATAGGAAGAACCCGCTTATGAGGTTGACCTCATGACGCAATCCAGAAATGCCGACTAGAAACTTTCTCGTTTCAGACCCCATAGATCACGAAAATATAGGTGGCTAAAATTTGTGTATATATATATATATATATATATATATATATATATATATATATATATATGCTTGTCTGTTCGCGCTCTAGCAAGCTCAAAAATGGTCCGATTTTGATGAAATTTGGTACAAAAATCTGTCGTCTGATTTGAAAGGTCAAGTTCGTTCACCAGCAGAATCAGCCCACTTGAAGATGACGTTTGGGGCGAAATTCGCGCAAAAAATTTCGTAACGCTTACGTTTTTGAGTTTATATGCTATATGAAACCATTTTCAAGGCGATATCTCTGACCGTTCCTGAGAAAAGTGGAATCAATGTTTTTGTAAGTCATTATTTTTTTGTGAGTACTTAGAATCGCGGGATTCAATTGAAATATTTTCTACATCTTGGAAATTAATCCCAACTAAGATGTTTAAATTTTGGTTATATTTGGAGTTAAGGAAGTATGCGAAAAAAAATATTTTATTAATAGACATGAAAAGTTTTCGGATCTTCATACATTTCTCGTAAATATCTCGATAAC
The DNA here is from genome assembly GCA_946811695.1 of Gonocerus acuteangulatus. Taxonomy (NCBI): domain Eukaryota; kingdom Metazoa; phylum Arthropoda; class Insecta; order Hemiptera; family Coreidae; genus Gonocerus; species Gonocerus acuteangulatus. Next base: position 2,119,871 of record OX328129.1, on the reverse strand, counting down.
GGTTGAGAAATCGTGGTAAGTGGATGGTGACCATTCTAATGCTTACTAAATTCTCTACAAAAAGTCCGACTCGCAGGAACTGCGTCATCATAGCGCGGTTCCAGTTCTTTATTTTTTATTTTTTTTTTTTTTTTTTACGGCTCATCTACATCTAGGTCATTAGCGCCGACATCCAGGGTTTAGCGAGGAATTTTACCAGCGAGCCGTGGGATGATAAAATTCCTGCCGGAGGTTGGGAATCGAACCCACCATCTCCCGCTTATGAATCCAAGGCGCCTAGCCATTAGACCACGGGAGACCCCGGTTCCTGTTCATATCCCTATTCTCATTTGAAAAGCATACAATAGAAACAGATAATATTTTCCTCGGCCTTTGTTCAAAGGGTTTTATGGCTATACCTGGGGTCGGGTCCGCAAGACCCTAGAAACCTCTTCTACCGATACTTCATTTCATACGTTTCAATGAATTGGAAAATATCAAAAATTTTCACATATTCCTGTGTTCTTTTACTATAGTAATAATTCTACAGATAAAATCAATTAAAAAATAAAATAAAAAAACCAACAGCATAAAGGCAATTGAAAATATTCAAAAGACGTCATCGAATCTTTTTCTCTTGGCAAGCTATATTTCTAACAATGAATTGTTTTTCTTATTTTGCCTAATCTGTTTTATTGTAAAATACATTATCCAACTATAAGCAATAAAAAATAACAAGGAATAAAAACAGACAAAAAGAACAGTTCGAATAAGCAAAATCAATTACTTTAATGTTTTAAGCACTTATTTCTCCGATTGACATCGCCTAATCAAAACTTTCATCAGAACCTTTTTTGAAGAGCATTTAGTAAGCTTTCTAATGGTATTCTTTTGTTTACCAAGATTCTCAACCTTTTTCGAGATATTAAGGAAAATATACAAAGTTACTAAAACTTTTTATGTCTGTTAATAAAATGTTTTATTCTAACCCTTCCTTAACTCCAAACGTAACCAAAATTTCAACATATTAGTTTTGATGAGAGTAGAACATGCAGAAAATGTTTTAACTGAATCCCATGATTCTAAGTACCCAAACCAAAAACGGTATTCAAAAAATATTTTTCAAATTTTTCGAAAACGGTTACAGCTATCGCCTTGAAAATGGTTTCATTCGTTTTCCTAGCCCAGGAATCATATAAAGCGAGTACTTAGAAGCTTATGAACTCAAAAACGTAAGCGTTACGATTTTTTTTGCGCGAATTTCGCCCCAAACGCCATCTTCCAGTAGGCGGATTTTGCTGGTTAACGAACTTGATTTTTCAAATTGGACGAAGGATTTTTGTACCAAATTTCATCAAAATCGGACCATTCGTCTTCTATCTAGAGAGCGAACAGACAAATATAAATATATATATATATATATATATATATATATATATATATATATATATAAATAAATATATACATATATATATATATATATATATATATATATATATACAAATTTGAACCACCGTTATTTTTGGTCTCTAGGGGTTCTGAAACGCGAAATTTTCTAGTCGACACTTCCGGATTGTTTCATTGTATCAACCCTATAAGCGGGGTTCTTCCCTATGGGGGAGGGAGGAACCGCGCTAAAAAGGTTCTGAAGCAATATTCGATGGGACAACGTCAATCAGAGATATAAGCGCTTAAAACTTAAAACGTGTTTGTTTGGTTGTTTTGAAAGGGTTTTTTTCTTTGTTTATCTCACTTTTTAATTGGTTGTTTCTTGTTTTCAATTGTATTTATCAGTAAAATTAGTATAGTAGTTAAATAAGCTAAGAAACGGTGAAAGGTATTAGTAATAAGTTTGGAGTGGCTGTGGTACTCAAGATGGCTGTGGCTAATCATGATGACGTAGTTTGTTTTGAATTCTCCTGTCTATATAACCTTCCTCATAGCCTCCAACTGAAGTTATCGTTATTTCTTATTTTATAGAATGATTTAACCCACGACAGAATGAAATTTTATTCGCCATGAAGCACATATTTACAGTTGATTATAACAGTAAAAGGAATTTGCTAGTAAAACAAGATACTTAAAATGACAACGAATTTTTGGTTGTTTAGAATAGAGCCTTCTTAGCAGTAGTCAAAGAGTAAGTACGTCTTCAGTACATAATTGTATTGACTTATACAGATTAAGAATTATCCGCTTCTGTGTAAGTTGGCTACTGTCAGTTTCCTGTGATTTGTGATGCTAATCTATTCCATTTCTTCGAGATGTACGTAACCACGCTAAGATGACGCAGTTCCTGCGAGTCGGACTTTTTTCTGATAAATGCAATTTAAAACAAGAAACAACCAACTACAAAGTGAGATGAACAAAGAGAAAAACCCTTTCAATAGACTTTTTTACACTTTTTAAGTTTTAAGCGCTTATATCTCTGATTGACGTTGTCCCATCGAATATTGCTTCAGAACCTTTTTTGTAGAGAATGTAGTAAGCATTCGAACGGTCACCTTCCACTTACCACGATTTCCCAACCGTTATCGAGATATTTACGAAAAATGTATGAAGACCCGAAAACTTTTCATGTCTATTAATAAAATATTTTTTTTCGCATACTTCCTTAACTCCAAATGTAACCAAAATTTAAACATCTTAGTTGGGATGAATTTCCAAGATGTAGAAAATATTTCAATTGAATCCCGCGATTCTAGGTACCCACAAAAAAATAATGACTTATAAAAACATTGATTCCACTTTTCTCAAAAACGGTTACAGATATCGCCTTAAAATGGTTTCATTCGTTTTCTTATGTTAAGAAACCTATAAAACAAGTACCTGCAAGCATATAAACTCAAAAACGTAAGCGTTACGATTTTTTTGCGCGAATTTCGCCCCAAACGTCATCTTCAAGTGGGCTGATTCTGCTGGTGAACGAACTTGACCTTTCAAATCAGACGACAGATTTTTGTACCAAATTTCATCAAAATCGGACCATTTTTGAGCTTGCTAGAGCGCGAACAGACAAGCATATATATAAATATATATATATACAAATTTGGGCCACCTATATTTTCGTGATGTATAGGGTCTGAAACGTGAAAGTTTCTAGTCGTGAGGTCAACCTCATAAGCGGGTTCTCCCTATGGAGATAGGGAGTAACCGCGCTAAAAAGAAAAGAAAAGAAAGAAAAAGATAGATCGGTAACTCCGAGAGAATCTTCTCCTGTGATGGTCCTTCATGTTTCTCTTCCTTTAGCTTAATTGTACAAGTGGTGATGAAGGATTCCTAGCGAGTCTACAATGATAGACTCAGCTAGTTTGGGCAAATGTTCCAATTCGATTTCGCACTCTTGGAAGAATGTCGCTGTACTTCTAGGAATAGCACCCCTTCCACCGAACCAAAGTCCTCTGACCTCGAAATCCCTTTCTCCGAAGGTTTCTAGGAACTTCTCCTTTAGGTAAGGGATGCATTTTTCGTAAATTGCCTTTTTTTCTTCGTCGATTTTTGAGGCCTGGTCGAGGTCATTGCATTCGTATCTCACCGTAGGGTCAACGGTTAGGGCTTTCATACTCTTCTTATGGAATGCCAAAACATCTATAAATCTAGTTGAACCCTCCGAGTCGATGCAGTAAACCTCGTCGAAACAGGTATAGTCCTTTTTTTCCAAGAGGTTCTGAATTTATTTTTTGACATTGTGGTGCCGCCTGGTGAGGAGAAGGGAGTTGAAGGGGCACTTTCCCAGCACGTGAGCTGGTGTTTCAGTCTCTCTACTAGATTTGCGGCAGAGGGGCCCTACTTCACCCGTCCACTTACACCTGGCACACCACGAAGAGGTGCGTAAATTACGTTAAGTTTAATTCCATTGGTCCATTCCGAGCCTGCCAAAACTTGTTTTTCAGTCATGAACTTGTTCGCCTTCGGAGTGTCTTTGAAATGCCGAAGTCCAACACCTTGCCATTTGCAGGATGCCCATTCTTCAAATGGCCCCCCTCCCTCCGAGAGGGATTATCTTATTTTCCTAATGCTGGTGTTGGAGGACGTTGGGACATTAAGTCGTCCTGCACAATTGGCTACTTCATCGCTGTAAAATTATTTAATAATAATAGTTATCATTTAATAATAATAGTTATTAGATTCAGGTAAATTCAGAATTTTAATATCAGATTTAGCTGGCACGTTCTTGAGGTTCATAAAAGAGAAGTTGTATAAGGGATTTTCATGAAATAAAACATTGCTACACTTAAGGGTGGGTTTACATCTGATAGTTATTGCAGGATATTTATGTTAGACAGAAATTGTAACTAATAGAAACCATGAACGATTTATGTCTCAGATATATATTTCTATCAAGAGCTACAAATGTCGACACTTCTATACCAACAGTTGTTTATATAACACTGATTATAAAGAGAAGAATTTAATGTCAGAGATAAATATCTTGGCTGCTAGCTGTATTGTCGACACTTCTATACCAACAGTTGTTTATATAACACTGATTATAAAGAGAAGAATTTAATGTCAGAGATAAATATCTTGGCTACTAGCTGTATTGTCGACACTTCTATACCATCAGGTGTAAACACAGATTATAAAGAGAAGAAGTTAATGTCAGAGATAAATATCTTGGCTACTAGCTGTATTGTCAACACTTCTATACTAACAGTTGTTTATATAACACTGATTATAAAGAGAAGAATTTAATGTCAGAGATAAATATCTTGGCTACTAGCTGTATTGTCGACACTTCTATACCAACAGTTGTTTATATAACACTGATTATAAAGAGAAGAATTTAATGTCAGAGATAAATATCTTGGCTACTAGATGTATTGTCAACACTTCTATACTAACAGTTGTTTATATAACACTGATTATAAAGAGAAGAATTTAATGTCAGAGATAAATATCTTGGCTACTAGCTGTATTGTCGACACTTCTATACCAACAGTTGTTTATATAACACTGATTATAAAGAGAAGAATTTAATGTCAGAGATAAATATCTTGGCTACTAGCTGTATTGTCAACACTTCTATACTAACAGTTGTTTATATAACACTGATTATAAAGAGAAGAATTTAATGTCAGAGATAAATATCTTGGCTACTAGCTGTATTGTCGACACTTCTATACCAACAGTTGTTTATATAACACTGATTATAAAGAGAAGAATTTAATGTCAGAGATAAATATCTTGGCTACTAGCTGTATTGTCGACACTTCTATACCAACAGTTGTTTATATAACACTGATTATAAAGAGAAGAATTTAATGTCAGAGATAAATATCTTGGCTACTAGCTGTATTGTCGACACTTCTATACCAACAGTTGTTTATATAACACTGATTATAAAGAGAAGAATTTAATGTCAGAGATAAATATCTTGGCTACTAGATGTATTGTCGACACTTCTATACCATCAGGTGTAAACACAGATTATAAAGAGAAGAATTTAATGTCAGAGATAAATATCTTGGCTACTAGATGTATTGTCGACACTTCTATACCAACAGTTGTTTATATAACACTGATTATAAAGAGAAGAATTTAATCTCAGAGATAAATATCTTGGCTGCTAGCTGTATTGTCGACACTTCTATACCAACAGTTGTTTATATAACACTGATTATAAAGAGAAGAATTTAATGTCAGAGATAAATATCTTGGCTGCTAGCTGTATTGTCGACACTTCTATACCATCAGGTGTAAACACAGATTATAAAGAGAAGAATTTAATGTCAGAGATAAATATCTTGGCTGCTAGCTGTATTGTCGACACTTCTATACCAACAGTTGTTTATATAACACTGATTATAAAGAGAAGAAGTTAATGTCAGAGATAAATATCTTGGCTGCTAGCTGTATTGTCGACACTTCTATACCTACAGTTGTTTATATAACACTGATTATAAAGAGAAGAATTTAATGTCAGAGATAAATATCTGCGCTGCTAGCTATATTGTCGACACTTCTATACCTATAGTTGTTTATATAACACTGATTATAAAGAGAAGAATTTAATGTCAGAGATAAATATCTTGGCTGCTAGCTGTATTGTCGACACTTATATACCTACAGTTGTTTATATAACACTGATTATACAGAGAAGAATTTAATGTCAGAGATAAATATCTGCGCTGCTAGCTGTATTGTCGACACTTCTATACCTATAGTTGTTTATATAACACTGATTATAAAGAGAAGAATTTAATGTCAGAGATAAATATCTTGGCTGCTAGCTGTATTGTCGACACTTCTATACCTATAGTTGTTTATATAACACTGATTATAAAGAGAAGAATTTAATGTCAGAGATAAATATCTTGGCTGCTAGCTGTATTGTCGACACTTCTATACCTACAGTTGTTTATATAACACTGATTATAAAGAGAAGAATTTAATGTCAGAGATAAATATCTTGGCTACTAGATGTATTGTCGACACTTCTATACCAACAGTTGTTTATATAACACTGATTATAAAGAGAAGAATTTAATGTCAGAGATAAATGTCTTGGCTGCTAGCTGTATTGTCGACACTTCTATACCTATAGTTGTTTATATAACACTGATTATAAAGAGAAGAATTTAATGTCAGAGATAAATATCTTGGCTGCTAGCTGTATTGTCGACACTTCTATACCTATAGTTGTTTATATAACACTGATTATAAAGAGAAGAATTTAATGTCAGAGATAAATATCTTGGCTGCTAGCTGTATTGTCGACACTTCTATACCTATAGTTGTTTATATAACACTGATTATAAAGAGAAGAATTTAATGTCAGAGATAAATATCTTGGCTGCTAGCTGTATTGTCGACACTTCTATACCTACAGTTGTTTATATAACACTGATTATAAAGAGAAGAATTTAATGTCAGAGATAAATATCAGCGCTGCTAGCTGTATTGTCGACACTTCTATACCTATAGTTTTTTATATAACACTGATTATAAAGAGAAGAATTTAATGTCAGAGATAAATATCTTGGCTGCTAGCTGTATTGTCGACACTTCTATACCAACAGTTGTTTATATAACACTGATTATAAAGAGAAGAATTTAATGTCAGAGATAAATATCTTGGCTGCTAGCTGTATTGTCGACACTTCTATACCATCAGGTGTAAACACAGATTATAAAGAGAAGAATTTAATGTCAGAGATAAATATCTTGGCTACTAGCTGTATTGTCGACACTTCTATACCAACAGTTGTTTATATAACACTGATTATAAAGAGAAGAATTTAATGTCAGAGATAAATATCTTGGCTGCTAGCTGTATTGTCGACACTTCTATACCAACAGTTGTTTATATAACACTGATTATAAAGAGAAGAATTTAATGTCAGAGATAAATATCATGGCTACTAGCTGTATTGTCGACACTTCTATACCAACAGTTGTTTATATAACACTGATTATAAAGAGAAGAATTTAATGTCAGAGATAAATATCTTGGCTACTAGATGTATTGTCGACACTTCTATACCAACAGTTGTTTATATAACACTGATTATAAAGAGAAGAATTTAATGTCAGAGATAAATATCTTGGCTACTAGATGTATTGTCGACACTTCTATACCAACAGTTGTTTATATAACACTGATTATAAAGAGAAGAATTTAATCTCAGAGATAAATATCTTGGCTGCTAGCTGTATTGTCGACACTTCTATACCAACAGTTGTTTATATAACACTGATTATAAAGAGAAGAATTTAATGTCAGAGATAAATATCTTGGCTGCTAGCTGTATTGTCGACACTTCTATACCATCAGGTGTAAACACAGATTATAAAGAGAAGAATTTAATGTCAGAGATAAATATCTTGGCTACTAGCTGTATTGTCGACACTTCTATACCAACAGTTGTTTATATAACACTGATTATAAAGAGAGGAATTTAATGTCAGAGATAAATATCTTGGCTGCTAGCTGTATTGTCGACACTTCTATACCAACAGTTGTTTATATAACACTGATTATAAAGAGAAGAATTTAATGTCAGAGATAAATATCTTGGCTGCTAGCTGTATTGTCGACACTTCTATACCAACAGTTGTTTATATAACACTGATTATAAAGAGAAGAATTTAATGTCAGAGATAAATATCATGGCAACTAGCTGTATTGTCGACACTTCTATACCAACAGTTGTTTATATAACACTGATTATAAAGAGAAGAATTTAATGTCAGAGATAAATATCTTGGCTACTAGATGTATTGTCGACACTTCTATACCAACAGTTGTTTATATAACACTGATTATAAAGAGAAGAATTTAATGTCAGAGATAAATATCTTGGCTACTAGATGTATTGTCGACACTTCTATACCAACAGTTGTTTATATAACACTGATTATAAAGAGAAGAATTTAATGTCAGAGATAAATATCTTGGCTGCTAGCTGTATTGTCGACACTTCTATACCAACAGTTGTTTATATAACACTGATTATAAAGAGAAGAATTTAATGTCAGAGATAAATATCTTGGCTGCTAGCTGTATTGTCGACACTTCTATACCAACAGTTGTTTATATAACACTGATTATAAAGAGAAGAATTTAATGTCAGAGATAAATATCTTGGCTGCTAGCTGTATTGTCGACACTTCTATACCAACAGTTGTTTATATAACACTGATTATAAAGAGAAGAATTTAATGTCAGAGATAAATATCTTGGCTGCTAGCTGTATTGTCGACACTTCTATACCAACAGTTGTTTATATAACACTGATTATAAAGAGAAGAATTTAATGTCAGAGATAAATATCATGGCTACTAGATGTATTGTCGACACTTCTATACCAACAGTTGTTTATATAACACTGATTATAAAGAGAAGAATTTAATGTCAGAGATAAATATCTTGGCTACTAGCTGTATTGTCGACACTTCTATACCTATAGTTGTTTATATAACACTGATTATAAAGAGAAGAATTTAATGTCAGAGATAAATATCTTGGCTACTAGCTGTATTGTCGACACTTCTATACCAACAGTTGTTTATATAACACTGATTATAAAGAGAAGAATTTAATGTTAGAGATAAATATCTTGGCTACTAGATGTATTGTCAACACTTCTATACCAACAGTTGTTTAAATAACACTGATTATAAAGAGAAGAATTTAATGTCAGAGATAAATATCTTGGCTACTAGATGTATTGTCGACACTTCTATACCTATAGTTGTTTATATAACACTGATTATAAAGAGAAGAATTTAATGTCAGAGATAAATATCTTGGCTACTAGCTGTATTGTCGACACTTCTATACCAACAGTTGTTTATATAATACTGATTATAAAGAGAAGAATTTAATGTCAGAGATAAATATCATGGCTACTAGCTGTATTGTCGACACTTCTATACCAACAGTTGTTTATATAACACTGATTATAGAGGGGGTCTCCCGTAGTCTAGTGGCTAGCGCGCTGGATTCATGAGCGGGAGATGGTGGGTTCGATCCCCACCGGCGCCAGAAATTTTCTCATCTCAGGGCTCGCTGAGAAAATTCCTGGTTGCACCCTGGATGTCGGCGCTAATAGCCACGATTTGTTGATGCGCCGTAAAAAAAAAAAAAAAAAAAAAAAAAAAAAAAAAAAAAAAAAAACACTGATTATAAAGAGAAGAATTTAATCACAGAGATAAATATCTGCGCTGCTAGCTGTATTGTCGACACTTCTATACCAACAGTTGTTTATATAACACTGATTATAAAGAGAAGAATTTAATGTCAGAGATAAATATCTTGGCTACTAGCTGTATTGTCGACACTTCTATACCAACAGTTGTTTATATAACACTGATTATAAAGAGAAGAATTTAATGTCAGAGATAAATATCTTGGCTACTAGCTGTATTGTCGACACTTCTATACCAACAGTTGTTTATATAACACTGATTATAAAGAGAAGAATTTAATGTCAGAGATAAATATCTTGGCTACTAGATGTATTGTCGACACTTCTATACTAACAGTTGTTTATATAACACTGATTATAAAGAGAAGAATTTAATGTCAGAGATAAATATCTTGGCTACTAGCTGTATTGTCGACACTTCTATACCTATAGTTGTTTATATAACACTGATTATAAAGAGAAGAATTTAATGTCAGAGATAAATATCTTGGCTACTAGCTGTATTGTCGACACTTCTATACCTACAGTTGTTTATATAACACTGATTATAAAGAGAAGAATTTAATGTCAGAGATAAATATCTTGGCTACTAGCTGTATTGTCGACACTTCTATACCAACAGTTGTTTATATAACACTGATTATAAAGAGAAGAATTTAATGTCAGAGATAAATATCTTGGCTACTAGCTGTATTGTCGACACTTCTATACCTATAGTTGTTTATATAACACTGATTATAAAGAGAAGAATTTAATGTCAGAGATAAATATCTTGGCTACTAGCTGTATTGTCGACACTTCTATACCAACAGTTGTTTATATAACACTGATTATAAAGAGAAGAATTTAATGTCAGAGATAAATATCTTGGCTACTAGATGTATTGTCGACACTTCTATACTAACAGTTGTTTATATAACACTGATTATAAAGAGAAGAATTTAATGTCAGAGATAAATATCTTGGCTACTAGCTGTATTGTCGACACTTCTATACCTATAGTTGTTTATATAACACTGATTATAAAGAGAAGAATTTAATGTCAGAGATAAATATCATGGCTACTAGCTGTATTGTCGACACTTCTATACCAACAGTTGTTTATATAACACTGATTATAAAGAGAAGAATTTAATCACAGAGATAAATATCTTGGCTACTAGCTGTATTGTCGACACTTCTATACCAACAGTTGTTTATATAACACTGATTATAAAGAGAAGAATTTAATCACAGAGATAAATATCTGCGCTGCTAGCTGTATTGTCGACACTTCTATACCTATAGTTGTTTATATAACACTGATTATAAAGAGAAGAATTTAATGTCAGAGATAAATATCTTGGCTGCTAGCTGTATTGTCGACACTTCTATACCTACAGTTGTTTATATAACACTGATTATAAAGAGAAGAATTTAATCACAGAGATAAATATCTGCGCTGCTAGCTGTATTGTCGACACTTCTATACCTATAGTTGTTTATATAACACTGATTATAAAGAGAAGAATTTAATGTCAGAGATAAATATCATGGCTACTAGCTGTATTGTCGACACTTCTATACCATCAGGTGTAAACACAGATTATAAAGAGAAGAATTTAATCACAGAGATAAATATCTGCGCTGCTAGCTGTATTGTCGACACTTCTATACCTATAGTTGTTTATATAACACTGATTATAAAGAGAAGAATTTAATGTCAGAGATAAATATCTTGGCTGCTAGCTGTATTGTCGACACTTCTATACCTACAGTTGTTTATATAACACTGATTATAAAGAGAAGAATTTAATCACAGAGATAAATATCTACGCTGCTAGCTGTATTGTCGACACTTCTATACCTATAGTTGTTTATATAACACTGATTATAAAGAGAAGAATTTAATGTCAGAGATAAATATCATGGCTACTAGCTGTATTGTCGACACTTCTATACCATCAGGTGTAAACACAGATTATAAAGAGAAGAATTTAATCACAGAGATAAATATCTGCGCTGCTAGCTGTATTGTCGACACTTCTATACCTATAGTTGTTTATATAACACTGATTATAAAGAGAAGAATTTAATCACAGAGATAAATATCTGCGCTGCTAGCTGTATTGTCGACACTTCTATACCTATAGTTGTTTATATAACACTGATTATAAAGAGAAGAATTTAATGTCAGAGATAAATATCTTGGCTACTAGCTGTATTGTCGACACTTCTATACCTACAGTTGTTTATATAACACTGATTATAAAGAGAAGAATTTAATGTCAGAGATAAATATCTTGGCTACTAGCTGTATTGTCGACACTTCTATACCAACAGTTGTTTATATAATACTGATTATAAAGAGAAGAATTTAATGTCAGAGATAAATATCTTGGCTACTAGCTGTATTGTCGACACTTCTATACCAACAGTTGTTTATATAACACTGATTATAAAGAGAAGAATTTAATCACAGAGATAAATATCTGCGCTGCTAGCTGTATTGTCGACACTTCTATACCAACAGTTGTTTATATAACACTGATTATAAAGAGAAGAATTTAATCACAGAGATAAATATCTGCGCTGCTAGCTGTATTGTCGACACTTCTATACCTATAGTTGTTTATATAACACTGATTATAAAGAGAAGAATTTAATCACAGAGATAAATATCTGCGCTGCTAGCTGTATTGTCGACACTTCTATACCTATAGTTGTTTATATAACACTGATTATAAAGAGAAGAATTTAATGTCAGAGATAAATATCTTGGCTACTAGCTGTATTGTCGACACTTCTATACCTACAGTTGTTTATATAACACTGATTATAAAGAGAAGAATTTAATGTCAGAGATAAATATCTTGGCTACTAGCTGTATTGTCGACACTTAAATCCAGAACTGTCGTACTGATATCCATGATATTAATGTCTAGCTATTTCTCTCAGTATGTAAACTTGCAAGAGAATATCTATCCGACACCTGACATATATTTCCTGCGAGAAGTGTCACATGTAAACCCACCCTAAGATCCACCGATTCTGCATATTAAACAACTCCTGTTTCATTAAGAATTTTATATACAGAGTTGACTTACCTCTATGGAGAGGATATTGCTCAGAAGGTGAAGATATTGGAGAAAAAAGAACATCCCCGTTTTCAGACTAAGCCCTGAGGAAGCTGGGAGTATGACTAGCGAAACGTCGGCAAAGAAGTTTGTGACACGGTCAATACCAGAAGACTATAATAATTGTAATATCTCGGACAGTGGAAGCCAACGAGTAAAATTTATATATATATATATATATATACTATCTGACTACTCTTGCTTCGTCACGGAAGATTAGTATTTATTTTATTGTGTTATATAATGTATCATCAAAATCATCGCTACTGTATAATTTTGTGTAGTTTATTATAGCACGGTTCCCGTCATACAATATGTTATTCATGAATTGATAAGTAATCAAACTATAATGTTTCTTGACATTATAATGTTGTAGTTCTAGTTTTGAACTGTGATTCGTCACCATTTCGAGATAAAAAGAAATGAATGAAATGAATGAAAACAAGATGTTGAATTAACGATTACACATGACAAAGTGCGAGCATTGTAAAGCAGGCCTTGCTGTTATTGTGTAATACTCCACCATATTGGTATTGTGTAATATCCAGCGTATTGATATTGTGTAATCACAGGGATTATTGGGTAATTGCTTCAAGAGGGAGGATTTAATTAATTCCAGTAGCAATCAATGCCCGATCTATCTAGAGGCAAACCTTTGTAGACGGCGAGACGCCAACAGCCGAGCGGTAGTTCAGGTAGGAGGTAGGAGGGAATATTAGGAAGGATCTAGAAGGTGGCATACGGAAGGATATAGAATGAGTTATCAGACCGGATATAGAAGAGCATATAAGGAAGGATTTCGAAGCGCATATTAGGAAGAATATAGGAGGAGATATTAGGAAGGATATAGAAGGTGGTATTAGGAAGGATAAAGTAGGTGGTATTAGGAAGGATATAGAAGGTGGTATTAGCAAGGATAAAGTAGGTGGTATTAGGAAGGATATAGAAGGTGGTATTAGCAAGGATAAAGTAGGTGGTATTAGGAAGGATATAGTAGGTGGTATTAGGAAGGATAAAGAATGAGTAATTAGGACGGATATAGAAGAGCATATAAGGAAGGATTTCGAAGCGCATATTAGGAAGAATATAGGAGGAGATATTAGGAAGGATATAGAAGGTGGTATTAGAAATTATACAGAAGCTGTTATTAGGACGGATACAGAAGGGCATATTAGAAAGGATTTGTAAACGCAAAAATTCCCCTTGTAACACCTTAAATATCGTTCCTGATACCACCTTCTATATCCTTCCTACTACCACCTCCTATATCCTTCCTAGTACTATTTTCTATATAGTTCATAGTACCACCTTCTACATCCTTCCTAGTAGCATCATCTATATCATTCCTAGTACCATCTTCTATATCCTTCCTAGTAATATTTTCTATATCCTTCCTAATACCACCTTCTGTATCCTTCCTGGTACCACCTTCTATATCCTCCCTAATACCACATTCTATATCCTACCTAATACCACCTCCTATATCCTTCCTAATACCATCTACTATATCTTTACTAATACCACCTTCTATATCCTTCCTAATACCACCTTCTATATCCTTCATAATACCACCTTCTATATCCTTCCTAATACCACCTCCTATATTCTTCTTAATACCATCTACTATATATTTATTAATACCACCTTCTATATCCTTCGTAATACCACCTTCTATATCCTTCCTAATGCCACCTTCTATATTCTTCCTAATACCACCTCCTATATCCTTCCTAATACCACCTTCTATATCCTTCCTAATACCACCTTCTATATCCTTCGTAATACCACCTTCTATATCCTTCCTAATACCACCTTCTATATCCTTCCCAATACCACCTTCTATATCCTTCCTAATACCACCTTCTATATCTTTACTAATACCACCTTCTATATCCTTCCTAATACCACCTTCTGTATCTTTACTAATACCACCTTCTATATTCTTCCTAATGCCACCTTCTATATCTTTACTAATACCACCTTCTATATTCTTCCTAATACCACCTCCTATATCCTTCCTAATACCACCTTCTATATCTTTACTAATACCACCTTCTATATCCTTCCTAATACCACCTTCTATATCTTTACTAATACCACCTTCTATATCCTTCCTAATACCACCTCCTATATCCTTCCTAATACCACCTTCTATATCCTTCCTAATACCACCTCCTATATCCTTCCTAATACAATCTACTATATCTTTACTAATACCACCTTCTATATCCTTCCTAATACCACCTCCTATATCCTTCCTAGTACCACCTCCTATATCCTTCATAATACCACCTTCTATATCCTTCCTAATACCACCTCCTATATCCTTCCTAATACAATCTACTATATCTTTACTAATACCACCTTCTATATCCTTCCTAA
>OX328129.1:2082110-2104541 GCA_946811695.1 Gonocerus acuteangulatus | reverse complement strand
CCATCCACTGAGCAGTTTATCAGGAAACCCTTCGTGGAGGTTTTAGTGGAATCCATTCATAACCTTCACCCCTACAATGGAAACCCGTCTCAGCTTCACTGCTTTTTCATAACACACATTTCCCACGCACAAACACACACTTGTTAGAAATACCAGATCAAGTCTCACAAGATGGTCATAAATGATAAACTATTTAACTTCACGATTAACTTGTCTCTAAAAAACGAACACATTTGTAATTCACTTAAATATGGCAGAAGCTGAATAATAAAAGTCCGCCACGCAGGAGCTGCATAACTAAGCACATTCCTCAGAATTTGGAAGTGTAGACTCCGTTCTTGAACAATTTCCTTAAAATAACCTATAGAAATAAAACATGAATTTCACACTTGAAGGGGTCGGGGCTAATAGCAACATTTTTAATAAAACTCACCTGTAGCTGCTATATGTTGGATATTATGTAGGACTATCAGTTGAAATGGTTAGGAGCAACAAGATTAAGTAGCATACAGAGCTTGTAGTCATATTTTAGTAGGATTTGCATCATAGACTGATAGGCATAATATCCAACATATAACAGCTATAGTTAAGGCACAAATCATTTTATTAGTATTTTTGTACTAATCTAGTAAAATCAAAGGCAAGACACATATTTATTTATTATTTATTAAATTTTAACGTCCATTTATTATTAACTACGAATTGACTGAACATATAATATATATTTTTATTTTTATTTATTGGGAGATACAATACACATACAATTGTTACTATTATTCTCAAATACAATTGGTCAACTTAACAATTGGGTGACTCCTTCAACCCTCGTTATTTAGGCTTGAAAACAACTCAAGCCTAGTTGCTAGGAGAGCTAAGTTAATAATAATATGTCTTCATTAGTTTAAGAGTACGTCATGAATAATATAATAATTACGTCATGAAGGCACAAAAATAATTAAATAAATAAAATAAACTAATATACAAACAAAATAATAAAAAAAAATATAAGCCATACAAATCAATATATCTCATAATATAATAATATATAAAAATATAAAACTGAAATTAATATAATAATTACAGATTTAACCAGATAGATAAAACTAAAAAAATAAATAAAATAACAGAACAGAAAAACTAACAATAAAAATGATCAATATAATAATAAGAAAATACTACAGCGTACCGAACCACTTCACCTACTAGACCAGAGCACAAAGATGGAGGTATTAACACTTCACCTACTAGACCAGAGCACAAAGATGGAGGTATTAACACTTCACCTACTAGACCAGAGCACAAAGATGGAGGTATTAACACTTCACCTACTAGACCAGAGCACAAAGATGGAGGTATTAACACTTCACCTACTAGACCAGAGCACAAAGATGGAGGTATTAACACTTCACCTACTAGACCAGAGCACAAAGATGGAGGTATTAACACTTCACCTACTAGACCAGAGCACAAAGATGGAGGTATTAACGGTGCAGTCAAATTTACCAACCACAGACATACCCGCACCCCAAATTACCATAAAAACAAGTAAAAACATAAATAAATTAAGAAAAATATATATATATATATATATATATATATATATATATATACGTACACATAATCATGCACAAACATACAATTCTCTAATAGATTGTAAGATAAAGCTACTAATGCTATCTTGGAAGCTGGCTATGGACCAAGATCTGTCATCTACTTCAATCTGTCACTGCAGTGTTTGCTGTACACCTGGCCTGCCTCTTGGAGAATGGGAGATAGCGTGATTACTCAACAACAGCTGTTACTGACCAATATAGCTCTCATGCTGGCTTGTCGCCATCGTCTTCTCTGTAGTTATCAATGGTTCTCAGGGCTTCCAGAGATTGTATACTCTATCAGGCTACAAATAATTCATCGGTCTGTCAGTTGGCTCCGTCACAAATTCACTAATTTGCACAAATCACTATCAAAACATTCCAAGATATCTAGAAATAAATACCAGTTATTAAATGGATATTCTATTTTAAATTTAATCTCGAAAAGTCCACGGCGGAAACTTTTAAAACATTTTGTATCAGATCATCCCATAAGTAACGTCGGTTTTAGCACTTTCCTCCGAAGGAAAGTAGCTATTGAGGTTCGACTCATGAAGGAATTTTTGAAAAATTTCTTCAAAATCTTTATATATATATATATATATAAGGAAGGGTATTTGTTCTTTCGTCACGAAACTTGGTATATAGCGTTCACTTGGCAAACGATGGGACGAGCTCGTTAACCACCAAAATCGGTCCACCGGGAGGGGGAGTTTACCCCGAACCCAAAACACTAATTTGACCATGCCAGCCGTTGCGGCCATCTAAAGAGAAACATACGTTGTAAAAATAAACTAAATCCGTTCGTTAGGAGGGGGGGGGGGTTACTCCTGTGCGAAATTACTAATTTGCTCATACCGGTCGTAATTTCTGTTGCATTAAAACTGTAACTGTAAAAATGAACTAAATCCCTCTATCAGAAAGAGGGGTTTACTTTGTACTATGTTTGAATAGAACTTCCCAGCGAAACTAAGTTTGCAAAGCTGCCGCTACGAGTGCCTCTGTCTTCACATTACTTCTCACGTCTACCGCTAGGTGTGCTGTATCCCGCTCCTTCATCACCAAAAGACGAAAATGTAAAGTTTTCGTGTATTTATTAAGTAGTTTAGTACCAAGCATACACAAAACTCTTCGAGGAAATTATTTAAAAAATTGATAATTAAAATAATTTGATTGAGTTGCTCATTACAAATGTAAAAGAGCAGAACTATTCATGTTTTTATTTTATTTATATAGGATATTTTAAGCAAATTATTCAGGAATGCAATCGACACTACCCAAATTCTGAGGAAAGTGCTTAGTTATGCAGCTCCTGCGTGACGGAATTTTAATATTCTCTCTGTTTATTTTTCCTTCCTTTTCAATTTATTTGTTTACATTTATTGTTATTATAATATTAAATATTCTTATATTTATCATGTTATGGTTGGTGAAACATATTTATCCTGTGCTGAAATTCTATTTGAAATGGATCTCCCAAGACACCACTTACGCCATCTTATGCTTTGGGAATTCGATAAGGTAGAAATGCTGCTCCAACTTATTTTATTTAAAGCTCTGTGTGTTTTAGATGTTGAAAGATAGTGTTTATCAATTGGCTAGTCTCTTTCAAAAGTTCAGTAATGTCGTGCGGTATTTGTAAGTAATCACCTCTTCTACATTCTGTCAATATGTGTTTAACTGTTAGAGGTGAGTTACACTGTCTGCAAGTAGGGTTTTCAGTTTTAGTCATTAAGTAGGAATGTGTGTCCTATTCTCAGTCGACATAGAACTACTTCCTCTCTCTTACGTCACAGGAGCTGGACGACCATACTGCTGTCAGACAATGCTAAGTCGGTGTCGTTTGCTTCTTACTTACTAAGACAAAACTAAAGGTTAATATATGCACCACCGCTTATGTATGTATGTACAAATATCTATTTATGAACTAGCTGAATACCCGTGCTTAGTCACGGCAGATAAGTAGTTATTTTATTGCCTTAAATAATGTATCATCAAAATTAACGATACAATATAATTTTTCGCAATTTATTATAGCACGGTTCCCATCATATGTACTATAAGTTATTCATCAATTGATAAGTAATCAAATTATAATGCTTCTGGACATTGGGGCGCTCCGGGCCAGTGTCAAGAACACAGTTGACCTAGACATAATCCGTAGATAATCTATAGGTTAGCAGTAACAGGGGTTTAAGGGTTAGGGATATTATTACCTCGGATAGACTATCACCAGGTACAGGGTAAACTCTATGAGGGACAAAATCACAGTTTATTTCTAGTGACTCAAGGTCTGCCATCATAGTTGAAATTAACCTCAATTAAAAATAATATTATGAAATATGTAAATACAGTACGCTAACAGCTGACCTGTTATCGTCCTAGCAACGCATGCTGCCTAGGCTTGCCTGCTCTCTAACCAACTAAAACTTTAAACCCCTCTAAAAATACTTAAAAATTCGAATATAAAAAAATCCTTTCTTAGCGAGTGTTAACGTTCAAAAGGGAGTGTCCATGCAAAATTTCAAATTTTTCTTTGGAGTGGTTTGGGCTGGGCGTTGATAGGTGAGTGAGTGAGTGAGTGGTACTTGATCACTAACATAAGATTTACCTTCAGTTCGGGAAGATACTGCAGCCAACAGAAGCAGCACAGTGTGGAGCCAAGCTGTCATCCTGAAACACCAACAGTATTATCTTGTATCAATCAGTAGTATTCTTGTAAACAATAAAATATACCCCCTACAATAGATAGATACATATTTATTTATTTGTGTAAGATATATCTTGTACAAATAATATCAATATTACACACTTTGTTACTTTCCATTTTGAGTCTGGTAAATGCTATAATACTTTAACTATTTCACAGCAAATGACAATATACATTTTGTATAGTTCTAAACTTAATATATTATAATAATTACATCATTCATATATAATTTACATTAATAATTTACATCATTCATATATTTATTTTATTACATATGTTACTTATATTAATCATACATTTATCTATCATATCTATCTATCTATCTATTTCTTGAATTATTTTGAATTATTATGAAGGGTAATTTCGCAGGTTGTTTGTTGGCAGCACTGTGTTTTCAAACCTCAACCTTCCCCACTTGACATGAGTCACATGCTGCACTCCTAGGGCAGTTGTCATTCTTCTTGTGTTTATTGTTGTTTGATGTGTTTTAGTTCGTCCCTCCTTTCGAATTGACAGATGAATACGAATAATATAAACTATAATGCCTGATATAATGGCGTGTAGGAGAAGGTGGGGCTAAACGACTTTCTGTGTTTCTAAAAGACTATAGTTTTTAATTCACTGCATTTTCTTTTAAATGAAAGCTAATAGAATTTATAACAACATTGTCTGGGCAGATGTTTGTTTTGGTGTTTTTTGTTCGCACTGTTTATTAAATTACGGGTAAATAATTCACGAAGTTTTACAATTGAACATAAAATAATATTTTATTTTTTATCTAACTTAATATCAGGACTATATCGTTGAAATCACACATTCAAATCCTGATTAGACTTGGAAAAGTCAGACTGACATCATCGAAGCGTAAATTAATCTAAAATCAACAATGAGTTGATTGAAATAATATGATTCTTGAATGATTTGAAAATAGATATTGATTTTTCCCTAAGTCTAATCAGGATTTGAATGTTTAATTTCAATCATATCACTGATGATATTAGCTAGGGCTTATGAGCTACTCAAAGAACAACACCAAATATCACATTCCTTACATCAAATTCTAGGTGATCACACCAACCAAGAGGCTTTTCACCTTTTTGAAGGCCCCGAAGTTAATTGACGAAAATGAATTGAACCTTATACCGATTCCTACTTGTAAATGTAGGTAAGTTGCAGCTTGAATTGAAAATAACACTCTATTCATAACTAAATACTTATTAATTATCAATTAAAGAACTGCATTAATGACCTTGAGGGTTGACATCCCTGTAAAAGAAATATATAAAACCTAAACCTCTTAAAAGCGGGACTCGAACACGAATCTACTTTAGTACTAGCTGTTCCCCGGCGTGCCATGCAACACCTGCTTTCTGCATATAGAAGAGCAAAAATAAATAACAAACCAAATAAGTGTAAAGATTTGCGGATTCCTTTTAAATAAACTCCAAATGATTTATTAAAATGAATGCTTTATTAATTCAAGTTAAATACTAAATGAAATAAATTATTAAATAAAATGATTTATAAAAATTAATGATTTTTTAAACTAAATGGATTATTAAAATTATGACTGATGCATCGTTAAATAAATATAAGAACGAATTATATTACATGCGATGCCAAATTAAATAAATTGTTAAATACATAAAAATAATAAATTGAATGAGTTACTAAATTAAAGTTGATTATTACAAGAATGCTAACTTACAACAAATTACTCACTATACTCAATATACACTGGCCAGTGTGAAATACGTATGAAACAAACATGTTCTACTGGCTAATTAATTTCGCTGCGTAGCAACATACACACTAGTATAACACACGAATAAGACTAGAAGGCTTCCGGCAGAAGGCAGACACGTGCCGACCGCTTTACACAGAGGAAGGCACAATCACACTTCCAAAGAGGCAAGCATCCAATAGAGACTAGCATCATTAGGAGTGTGACGTCATTGCCGCCTCAACATAAGTAATATTAAAATCTAATAACGGAAATCAAATCTCTAACTGTTCGGGTTCAATGTTTCGAACCCGTGACCTCCGAACTGGGAGTCCTAGACGATTTTCACCAAGCCTGTGACACTATATCACACCTGTATTAAGAGTTACCTGTGTGCCAAGTTTGGTCATAATCGGTAAAACGGTGTGGATTTGTACAAGGAACAAACAGAGAGAATAATCATATAATTGATGATAATGACCCAACCTATGACACACGTGGATTTTTCATATTGAACAAACATACAGACAGACAGGTGATAGAGGATTTTGACCTAGCCTAGGGCACTCCCCGTATCAATACCTACCTGTGTGCCAATTACGGTCAAAATCGATCAAACGGTGTGGATTTTTATAAGGAACAAACAGACAGAAAGAAAGCTTTATATATATGTATACATATATATATATATATATATATATATATATATATATATATATATATATATATATAAATAAATCAGACACCTTATCCACCCTATGAACAGAAGTAATGCAGCTGAGTCTTACTTTTCTAGCCTTTTTATAATCCCCCTCCCTCCCTAACATAATTAAAATTTTGAAGGAAATTACTAGAACGGAAACAGTTAACGTTCTGTCTTCTACCATTCGTAAAAAAATCAGATCCTTGGTGGACCACAAGGGAACGTCCAGCACAGTAGGGAGATAGTGTGGTCATTGCTATGTTCTGGTCGCCAAACACCCCATTTGCAGGTACCCATTAATAAGATAATTAAAAGCTGGATGGGTCTGGGGACGGTCTGGGACCTCGAATCCAGCCTTTAATCAACTACACGAAAAAGATAAAATCTATTGTGTGCGGCGCTAATGGCCAAGTTGTAGATGCGCAGTAAAAAAAAAAAAAAAAAAAAAAAAAAAAAAAAAAAAAAAAAAAAAAAAAAAAAAAAAAAAAAAAAAAAAAAAAAAAAAATCTATTGTGTGTATCTGAGTTTAGATCTCTTGTCTTATTAGTCGACTGCTCTGTCCTCTACCACACAGCTAAACCCATCGCTATACATATATATATATATATATATATATATATATATATATATATATATATATATATATATATACATGCAGTAGAACTTGGATAATTCGAACCCCTAGGGACCGATAAAAAAGTTCGAATTATCTAAAATTCGAATTACAAAAGTTTTTGAAAATAAAGGACTAAAAAATCGAACTTCATATTTTCACATTTTTTAATTTAAAAAAATGCATTTTATTTAAAGAATAACAAACATTTCATGAATTGATGATTAAGTACATAAGTAATAAATAAACGACAGGATGTAACTATAACAACCCCTGGAAGGGAGGAAGCGCGACCCACCACTTTGCAGAACTCCTGGAGTCCAAGAACTAGACTATGAGACCGCCGCGCTTCTTGTCCCGGAACCCCTACATCCGTATCTTACTATCCTTCTTACCATAGGGGAGAATATTTTCACAAGATTTAAGATCGACCGCCTCTCTGTCCACTTCCCATTGGAGGTACAGACTCGTAGAAAATTCGAATTATCTAAAATTTTATTCGAATTAACCACGATTTTTTTACATTGTTTATGCCCTAAATTCTAGTGACCGACAGAAATATTCGAATTAAAGACGATTTCGAATTATCGAAGTTCAAATTATCCATTTTCCACGGTATATATATATATATATATATATATATATATATATATATATACACACACATATATATAAAGACTCCCCACTAGCCGGATTACTCAAAAAAGCGAACACAGCAATCACAATCGGCAAGCCAACTAAAACATTTTAAAAGTGTCCTGTTTTTTTCTACAGAGTGAATATATATGTGTGTTTGTGAGGCGTATGGATGTTGCGGAGTATGTGAATGTAAACCTTGTTAAAACTAAGTTGTGGGAAGACTGAAAGAGAATTGGCGGGAAAATATAAGAAAAACCCGGGAATGCTCTTGACAGGTTTCAATCACAAATTCCACCCCTCCCCTCCCTCCACCCCTTCAACCAATTCACACTTTCAAATAGCATCTTCTTGGAATAAGATTTGTTTCCTATTGCTTGGGAAACACCATTTCCAACTTATAGCTTATATCCAGCATGGAGATGGCGGCAGGGCTTTTTATGAATAGAAATTATTTCCAACAGAAAGGCGCTTTCGGCAGATTTCCTACCTCTTCAGTTTCTGTTAACACATTCGAAACGGACAGCCATTTTCGTAACAACGGCAAAGCAGGGCCTTATTTGTGTTTTACCCTTTTATACATATATATATATATACCGTAAAAGAATATCATTCTATCATATGTGGCATATTTTCACTTTATTGATAAGTGAAGTCCAAAGCTAAATATGCTATTCCCTCGACTCCTGCTTTCTCGTGTCTGGTTGTTGATAACTCCAACGTTCAAAATTCGTAGCAACATTTTTTTCTCTATTCTCTAACTTTATTTGCGTTATAATTTGATATTACTTATTAGGTTTCTAATTTATTTTTGGTTATTTTTCGCACTAACTATGACCACATTTATTATTTGACTGTTTAATGAAATATGTTTTGTATTGTGTGAATATATATTATCTATAACTATATATATATATATATATATATATATATATATATATATATATATACCCTGAGTATCTCTGCCTTAATTAGAAATAAACAGCTGATAAGATTGAAAGACACAAGATACAGAATTCATCTATTGTACAGATTCATGTATGAATTCGATATGTTCTCTGTCTCAAATAGATAGGCATAAGTAATAAATTAAAAAAGCACAATACAAGGTCTGTTAATCAAATTAATGAAAAGAGAAACAATAATACTTGGAAGATTATAAAGAAAGTGTTTGCGGATAGATAAATGAAGGAGATAAAGAACTGGAAGGGGTAAGAGGTTTAGGGTTATTTATGGGAGGGGAGAAAGCAATTAAAGAGGAAGGTTATAATCAACGGAAGTATAACCTCTCAAGTAGAGGAGGAAGAGTGGGGGAAGAAGAGGGGAGGGGGAAATAAATACAGCCATATCTTGGAATATATCGTCACGATCATATTAATACTTGGTATGTAATGAATTTTAGTGCGGTTCCTCCCTCCTTCTTTAGGGAGGAAACCAGGTTATAAGGTTGACCTCATGACGCAATCCGGAAGCGCAGGCTAGAAAATGTTACGTTTCAGAAGCCCTACAAAACGAAAATAACGGTGGTTCAAATTTGTATATATATATATATATATATATATATATATATATATATATATATATATATATATTTATCTATATAATTTGATGAAATTTGGTACAAAAATCTTTTTTTTAATTTGAAAAGTTAAGTTCGTTAACCAGCAGAATCCGCCCACCTAATCATGGTTTTTGGAGCGAATGTCGCACGAAAAAATCGTTCCGCTTACTTCATATGCTTGCAAGTACTCGTTTTATAGGCTCCTTGTCCTAGGAAAACGAATGAAGCCATTTTTAAGGCGATAGCTTTAACCGTTTCCAAGAAAATCGGAAAAATAGTTGTTGAATGGTTTGGGTACTTAGAATCATGGGATTCAGTAGTATTATTCTCTGCATGTTTGAAATTCATATAAACAAAGATTGTTAAATTTTGGTTACGTTTGGAGTTAAAGAAGGATTAGAATAAAATATTTTATTTATAGACATGAAAAGTTTTGGGAACTTCGTATATTTTCCTTGATTTTGCGCTAATGTGCTGAAACAGACTTCGGATTCGAATTCAGCGACCCTCAAAACCATGGAAGCTCTAGTTATTTCTTCTCTAACTGTTCTGTCTACATCCACATATTCGTACATACCCATATACATATAAATAATAAAATACACGTACCTGATTCTGACCATAGGGCACACTAGGGAGATAGTTTGGTCAGTACTGTACCCCGGCCGCCTGATTTTCCCCTTTGCAAGGGGAACCCATTAATAAATTAATTGAAGGCCGGGGGACCGAATCCAACCCACAAACAAAGATCTCGCCCCTACACACACACACATGTAGTGTATTTAATATGTTTGGTCGGTGAGACGGCTTCTCGCAAGTGGTTTACTGCACCATCAATTCCTTGTCAACCATCAAGGCTGAAGAAGCCTGAGAGGAATCCGGCAAAATATTGTACTATGGATCCGGCAAAATATTGTACTATATATCCGGCAAAATATTGTACTATGGAGAGGAGCAGCACCACTCTGGGAAGATACATATATATATATATATATATATATATATATATATATATATATATATATATATATATATATAAACTACAACATAATGAATACACAAAAAAAACATTGTTGTACAAAATGGCTTACGATACAAAAATACAAAATGATCGTCTCCTTCGCTCAAGATTTGCTTGGCTTGCTAGCAAGCCTTGCTTATATTATTATCTCCTAAGTATTAAAACTATATTGACTTGCTAATCCTTAACAATCTAATGCGTGAATACAATTTAAATAAATAGTAAACTAAAGACAATAAAAATTACTTATGCTACAATCACCCAGAGCAGTTGTCTCTATAAAACTAAGTAAAAACATGAATGAGTAGAACACATTCATAATTTAGAAGTAATACATGTAAACAAAACAAAACAACAACAAAAAAAACCAAAATAACTCTGGATTTTCAATTTAACTACAACTCCTTAGTAAATAGATTGCTTGGCTCAGTACTGCACTTGAAAGACAAAGAATAATAAGTAAATACATATTTATTTATTTAAATTTTAACGTCCATTTATTACGTATAAGAGAAAAAGAAGAATTTTAACAAATATTAAATAAATAGATAAATATATACAGTAAAATAACCTATACAAACTTGTATACATAAAAAAATTCAAGATATTCATATTTAAAAAGGAGCAATCAATTATACAAACTATATATTCAGGATAAAATAACTACCGGCTAATTAACTAATACTGAATTATCAGTCTAATTTGATATTGTACTATGGAGAGGAGCAGCACCTCTGTGGGAAGATATATATATATATATATATATATATATATATATATATATATATATATATATATATATATTTGTTTGTTTGCTCTCTCACAGGATCAAAAATGGTCCGATTTTGATGAAGTTTCGTTCAAAAATATTTCGTCTAGTTCCAAAGTTCAAGTTAGTTAACACACACACACATATATATATATATATATATATATATATATATATATATATATATATAAAGTTTGTGTGTGCGTGTGTCTATGTCTGTTTGCTGACTCTAGAAGTGGACAGATTTAGATGTCGGAAAAATTTCGGCATAAAAATGCTTTGTCTTTTAGAGAAAGTATTTTTATGCCGAAATGTTTATACATCAAAATCAGACCACTTCTAGAGTCAGCAAACAGACATAGAAGACATAGAAATTTGAACGGCGTAGAAGTGGGTTCTTGGATAATACGCAGAATAGAACCCACTTCTACCCAAAACATACACCTTCTTATCTACCCAAGAGGTATATTATAGCAAGATTTCAAGGTGCATAAAACACTTCATGAAACTCGCGGTTACCGGCTCTTGGACTAATAATATATGAATCGACGGACATTTATCACATACGCTCATTACGCATGGGTTTATTTAAAGGGGCGGGCTGTAGCCCGCCCCCCGTCGAAATTTTGATTTGCTCGGTAAAAATGTGTCATAAACCCTTAAAAATAAATGAAATAAGATCACTTCATAAAAGTAATAGCGTTGGTTGGTTAAAACTATTCCAAGTTTTAAATTGTTAGAATTCCATACCCCGGAAATGTTCTCAGCCCCCCCCCCCGAAATTGCTTTCTATATACGCCCATGTCATTATGCCATGACCTAGTCGAAGGGAGGTGGATTTTTTTAATTCAGAAATTTCAAAAGATCCTATAATTTATTAAATATTCCATTCAGACAATGTTTTTTTCCGGATCCTTATAATAATCATGCATTCAAAAAAAATATTTTATCTATATTGGAAAAAATGGTTGATGTAATATCAATCCCTCACCTTATGTTAGATAAGCCACTGACAAGAACCCTATGACAATGCAGCGTACTGACGAGAAATACTGTTATAAACAAGTTGAAGCTACGAAGCCGAAAGCAGAGAACCGACTGATCCTTAGGACCTGACAATCCTGTTCGGCAATGTTCGGCTATCTCCGTTTCTATACAAACTATAGAAATGTATCTCCTCTCTGTTTTCCCTGTAATATATTTTATGTTTACAATAACTCTGCAAATATCAGAGGTTCAACTAATATATCATATTCCTAGGAAATAGAAAAATCCATATGATTGCTAATATATATATATATATATATATATATATATATATATATATATATATATATATATATATATATATATATATATATAATTTTATTTCTTAATTTCAAAATCATCAACATTAGTTGCACTAAGAATAGTTTTAGAATATGATAACAAAAAAAACAAAAAAAAACAAAAACTAAGAATTAAGATGGTCAGAGGCGGCTCTAGACAAACATTTCTGGATGGGGAGGGGCTAATTTAGTATGGGCTTACCGCCATGCCTAGCCGGGCGTATGCAGATAATAATTTCGGAAGGGGCCTGAGACCATTTCCGGGGGAATACTAACAGTTTAGAACTTTTAGGAATAGTTTTAGGCAACTAAAAATAAAATATTTTTTAAGAACTAAGTGATCTTAATTATTTTTAAGAGTTTATGACACATTTTTTCCGATCAAATAAAACTTTCGGGAGGGGGGCTGCAGCCCCTTCAGCCCTCCCCCGTTATATCGCTTATGTGGGGGTATATTTTTTATAACCAGGAACCTAGAAATCATTACGGAGGTATTTGATAAACTAAGAACAAACATTTATTAGCACTATTAATTTGCCTAAACAATTTATTTTTCTAACCTAACCGAAAAAAATTGTAAATATTCATTTGAGGGGAAGCTAAGCCTCCCAAGCCCTCCCCTTTTAGCCGCCCCTGCAGATAGTTAAAATTTACTTTTATATATGATATGTCTTCTCAGCTGTAATTGTTGCTATGGTTACAGATGTTCTTTTGTTAACAATTGAATTGCTTTCTAACAGTGTGTGAAAAAGAATATAGTAATGTTTTGGTTACTTGAAGTGTTATTTATTTTAATGTGGTAAAAACATAACTAATTGGCGACGAGGATAAAAAGAAGAAATGGAAATCAAGGTTCCTGAAGAAATAAGTAAGTTAAAGCTTTCTAGAGCTTGTAGCAAGAGTAAGTTAACTCACTTAGGAAAATATCTGGACCAAGGGAAGCATTTATTTAAATTCTGGAACTCTGAATGGACCTAATTGTGAAACTAGAGATCAAGTTAAGTCCTCTCTAGTAAGTAGTGTAGCGGATGGTTGTCGCTACTAAAGGTAGGCTAGGAAGGGTAGGAAGGATGTGTCGGGAGAAGGTAGCCAGGTAAGTACTGTGTCCCGGTTAAGGGCGCTTCCTTCAACCTGGGGGATACCGACTAGGTACTAGGCGTTAGCTGTTCCACTGAGTCGGGGAGAAGGTGTTCGGTACTGAGCCGTAGCCGTTCCTCGAAGCGGGAGTGAGAGGGGTAAGGAAGTAAATGAATAAACCAGGTATTGACTAGAGTTGGGGGAAGTCGGAGTCGGGAGTGTAATGACTGGAGGCTCGCTTGACCACTGGGTACATCGAGACGGCGGCTTCGTACTTTGTCCAGAGAGAGAGAGGGGCAGAGCAGGTAGCTAGGTCCTTGATCCTGAGTGCATGGCTGGATGGTTGCTGGAACGCCGGTTGCTTGGTCCTGAATGCATGGCTGGGTGGAGTCAGGTCTTGAGAGAGCTGAAGTGTCCTGGAGAGAGCGCCGGATCAGAATGTCCTCTGGCCAGCAGGAACGCCCCCAGTCATAGGCCAAGGTCGGGGCGCCTCGGTCGAAGTCGGGGAAGCTCGGCTGAGCGCTCGTTCCTATTGGCTGTTCCTGGATGCTTCTCATTGGTCGCCAGTGGTCACCTGTCCAGTCACTACTTCTCCTCAGTACTACTGCTAACCTTAATTTTGTTCCATATGATGAGCAGGAGTCATTCACTAATTTTGTGAATAGGTTAAATGTTTTTTTTGCATTTAAAAGGGATAAACGATGAAGAGATTAAAGTCTACACATGCATTAACTCCACTCGTTCATCAGAAACTGTATGTAGAGGGTTGAAAGACTCGGAAATTCGAACTAGAATCATGCAAGAAAGGGAAATAAACAAATGTAATGAGATTCTAGAAATGGCTAAAGCTATTAAATTATCAAAAGTGGAGAACGAGATATCAAGCAAAAATAATTCTTTACATAAACTAGAATGTAAAGAATTATTTTAAATTCTTAAAAAAACATTAGAATGTAAAGAATTATTATTATAATAATTATAAGAATTATTATTATTATTATAAAAATTAGAATGTAAAGAATTATTTTTTACATAAACTAGAATGTAAAGAATTATGGCTAGAATCTAAGGAACAAAAAGGTTATTTGCAGAAAATAGAGAAGGCTTCTCAAAATAAGGATAAAAATCGCTTATCTGGTAGATGTTTCAGGTGTGGGAATACTTCTCATATAGCCAATCAATGTATGTTTAAATCTGCAATTTGTCGAGCATGTAAGACTGTTGGGCACCTTGCTAGAGTATGTCGAGAATTTAAGAGAAAATCTGTGCATCAAGCTGAAGAGAAAGAAGCAGAACTTGATTCCCACGAAATAAATAGTTTATCAGGGCGAAGCACACATAAATTTATTGTCAAATTAGACATTGAATGAAACTCTGTAGCAATGGAAGTTGACACTGGAGCAGCCCGAAGTGTGATATCACTAAAAGAATTCAACAATCTTGAAATTGAAAACAGCTGTGGAACTTCACACGTCCACTGGTGAGGTTATAAAACCCAAAGGGTTTGTGTTTGTTAGATGCAGATACAAAGAGCAATCCTTTATAGGGAAACTATTTATAGTGAATCAAGATGTTGATGCCATTCTTGGAAGGGATTGGCTAAGGGAGGTAAAACTGGATTGGTCTGAAATGAAATCAGTAGTTGTCACGGATGGGCTAGAGCTTACCAAATTACTGGAAGAATTCGATTATGTTTTCCGATCTGAAATCGGAGAAATTCCAAATGAAAGGACCAGATTGCATATAAGTCAAGATTCAAAACCAGTATTTATAAAACCAAGAAAAGTCCCTTAGGCCCAGCGCACACGGTGAGATTGTTTTGCAACTCCAGTTGCAAACTAGTTGCACGCGCAACTTTTTTGCGACCTCGGCAATGTATTTCAATGGACAGGCGCACACGACGCAACTGGTTTTTGACCATTTCAAACTAACCTGAAACCAAACATATGTTAAGGCCCATCGCACACGATGCAACTCGTTTGCAACTCCAGTTGCACGCGCAACTGTTTTGCGACCTCGGCAATGTATTTCAATGGACAGGCGCACACGACGCAACTTGTTTTTGACGATTTCAAACCAGTCACATGCAACGCAACTGCAACCGCGGGCCCACGGTTGCATTTGAGTTGTACGAGACTTTCGTCGGACAGCCTTGCATTCTATCGATATTTGTGGTTGCTTAGTTACATGAAGGTTCATTTATTACATATGTTATTCAGCTATGTTATCTTGGGTTATCAGTCCAGGCAACGAATGCTTCAAAACAGCTATAGGTGGAAATTTTTGGAACACAATTTTTGACGTCGTAACTTTGTTTGGGCTGGATAGGAGGTGCACATATCAAAAGTCCTCGCCCCTAGCCATTAAGCCGGGGGGGAGGGTGGGGTTTAGAAGGTCCCATTTTTCGGGGTTTCACTTATATCTCGGAAACCCCGCGTCCTAGCGACATGACTATTCTATAACAAATAAAAGCTGATTAAATTTCCTACAAGTTCTATTCTATAAAGTTTTTCGAGATATCTTTAGTTTTCGAAATATGCGCTCGTGAAAGTCTGTCATTTTGGGAAAAAACACATTTTTTTCTATTTTCGACCGGATATCTCTTCAACGATGAACCCAAAAAATAAGTTGTGGCTACAGGGTTGTAGGAAATTCCATTCGCTTCAATAATATATATAACTTTACTATTTTATGTATTTTCCTTCAACTGTGAAAACAGTTTTAGTGTTCATCGTGATATCTTGCAACAACTGTCGACCAATGAACCGTTCAATTTCTCACCATTTCCAGTCATTGTATTGTCCAAAATATACTCCATTATGTAAGTAATGGAAGTACGAAATACATAATTTTGGGCCTCTGACCAATTATTCACACTCATTTATATAAGATCTTGACCATTATATTGGCAATGGTTTTGCTAAGACCAAGTGAGTGCGTATATAACGTTTGAAAGAAAATACATAAAATAGTATTGTAATATATATTACGGAAGCTAATGGAATGCTCTACAACTCAATAACCGTTATTTATTTTTTTGGGTGCATCGTTGAAGAGATATCCGGTCGAGAATAGAAAACAGTGCTTTTTTTCCAAAACGACAGACTTTCAAGAGCGGATATTTCGAAAACTAAAGATACCTCGAAAAACTTTATTAAATGTAACTTGTAGGAGATTTAATCAGCTTTCATTTGTTATAGAGTAGTCATGTCGCTAGGACGCAGGGTTTCCGAGATATAAGTGAAAAGTCTAAAAATGGGACCTTCTAAGCCCCCTCCCCCCCCCGGCTTAAAGGCTAGGGGCGAGGTCATTTGATATGTTCACCTCCTATCTAGGCCAAACAAAGTTACGAAGTCAAAAATTGTGTTCCAAAAATTTCCATCTATATGTACGGATGACTGTATGTAAAGGCAGTTTTAAGTAAAGTGTATTTGAGCCATGTAGCCAATAACAATATGTGCCATCAAGAACTTAACGTGAAGCAATTTTTGATTTAAAAACGGATGTCAGATTCGTTTATAGCACAAAAAAAACCCTAAATTCAAATTTTGTGAATATTACAAAAATAAAAAAAAAGAAGGTATTTTAAATTTCCCTTATAAGGGGGGAGGACCCTTATAAGTTTGTTAAAGATTCAAGAATCCGGCCATATTTCAAAGAATATTTACCCGATTCAAACCAAACTTGGAGGGTCGATAATCTGACACATTTCCTTCCAATCGGGGTGTTTCTACATGTTCTGGGATTGACGTTATATGCAAAAAACTTTACATTTTATTTTTATTTTGAGAACTATATTTTGCAAGTACATTTTGATATAATACAATAGTCATTTATATGATGATGGTCATTTATTGGTTAGAACAAGGAGTCTTTCTTCTTTTTAAGGATTTCAATGAATTAAAAATGGGATTATCTCAAGGGGACTTTACTTGAAAGCATAAACATATTTTTTAATTTATTTGAGGTAATATAAATTATTGTTTAACGATTGTATTTTTCTTTTAATCTAGGAACTCTATAAAACAAATGAATTGGTGAAAGAATCATGTCGATATAATTTTTAAACTCGATGAAAAAAGCACTTTCAACTTATTTTATTTTATTTCTCGGCTCCAAGGCGTATTGGACGGAACGCTCGGACTCGTCGACTATTTTTCTGTGTAGAAAACCAATAGTTCATATTGGTGACCCCCATCGCTGTATACTCCCCTTGTGAGTCTGACATCGCTGTATACTCCCCTTGTGAGTCTGACATCGCAACTTCTTACAAAAAAACACGTAACTCACTAAATAAACAAACCACTTGCGAAACTGTTGGGCAATTTATTTACAACAAGCCAATATACTCGCGTGTTTTGTTTTAGTTAATAAATAATTTTATACGCAACTGGTTTGCAACTCGAGTTGCAGAACAGTCGCGCCTTTTGCTGAAAAAAGTTGCAAACTGGTTTCAGACGCAACTAGTTTGCAACTCGAGTTGCAGAATGTGCGCTGGGCCTTACTCACTGATACATAAGGTGGAAAATGAACTCCAGAGGTTGGAAAACCTTGGAACCATTTCAAAAATTTGAAAAATTGAGTAGCAGGTTGTAAACTCTAAGCACGCATAAAGGTCTATATAAGGTAAATAGGCTTATGTTTGGAGTTAAGGTTGCTCCTTCACTTTGGCAGAGATTTATGGACACCATGTTGCAAGGAGTTGATGGAGTCGCATGCTTCTGTACATTAGACATCAGCCATGCCTATTTACATATGAGGATGGATGAGGAGAGTAGCAGGTTGTAAACTCTAAGCACGCATAAAGGTCTATATAAGGTAAATAGGCTTATGTGGATGGAGTGGCATGCTTTCACTAAATGGGTAGAGGTTATACCCAGGAAAACTACAACATCCAGTTGATGCAATAAGGAACTGTTATCGCTTTTTACTACCTTCGGAATTCCATATGTTTTAGTTTCAGATAACGCAAGACAATTTACCTCTCATGAATTTCAGGAATTTTTGATACAGAATGGAGTGGTAGATAAAAGGTCTGCTCCATTCTATCCAACTACGAATGGGCAGGCTGAGAGATTTGTGCAAACAATTATAAAGTCTTTGTATGCCATGCAGAACGAGAAGGGGAATATACACTGGAAACTTTCCCGTCTCCTCATGCATTTACGAGAGGCTCCTAATGCTACCGGAAGGTCTGCTCCATTCCATCCAGCTACGAATGGGCAGGCTGAGAGATTTGTGCAAACAATTATAAAGTCTTTGTATGCCATGCAGAACGAGAAGGGGAATATACACTGGAAACTTTCCCGTCTCCTCATGCATTTACGAGAGGCTCCTAATGCTACCGGAAGGTCTGCTCCATTCCATCCAGCTACGAATGGGCAGGCTGAGAGATTTGTGCAAACAATTATAAAGTCTTTGTATGCCATGCAGAACGAGAAGGGGAATATACACTGGAAACTTTCCCGTCTCCTCATGCATTTACGAGAGGCTCCTAATGCTACCGGAAGGTCTGCTCCATTCCATCCAGCTACGAATGGGCAGGCTGAGAGATTTGTGCAAACAATTATAAAGTCTTTGTATGCCATGCAGAACGAGAAGGGGAATATACACTGGAAACTTTCCCGTCTCCTCATGCATTTACGAGAGGCTCCTAATGCTACCGGAAGGTCTGCTCCATTCCATCCAGCTACGAATGGGCAGGCTGAGAGATTTGTGCAAACAATTATAAAGTCTTTGTATGCCATGCAGAACGAGAAGGGGAATATACACTGGAAACTTTCCCGTCTCCTCATGCATTTACGAGAGGCTCCTAATGCTACCGGAAGTTCTGCTTACAAACTAATGTTTCATAGAGAAAGACTTGCGGTTATGTTCAAAACCAAAAACGGAACAACACTGGAAACGAAACAAGCTCGAGAGGATGAAACAAGAATCAGAAGATTTCAGGTTGGGGACCAAGTTCAAGCTCGGAACTATACAGACAGACACAAAAAGTGGAGTTTTGGTATTGTTGTGGCAGAGACTGGTGACCTCCATTATGAGATTAAGATAGATAAGGGACCCTTTGGAGGAGACACGTCAATCAAATGCTACCCACAATATTTAAGGGGGAGGATTCATAGGTCTTCTCAGCTGTAATTGTTGCTATGGTTACAGATGTTCTTTTGTTAACAATTGAATTGCTTTCAAACAGTGAGTGAAAAAGAATATAGTAATGTTTTGGTTAAATTGAAGTGTTATTTATTTTAATGTGTTAAAAACAATCAAAATCAATAAATCACTATTTAAATCATATGGTGTGTGAAAAAACAAGAGAGTGAGAAGAAAAGTGCAAAGTGCAGTGTATGAAAATTCAAGACATTCTATTCAAGACTATTTTATTCCTTCCTACGTTCCTTCAGTTTTATCATGAGTGAGTAGGAGAAGAAAACTATCCTGGTGAGGGAGGAGGGAGAGAGGGCCGGCCAACAACAAACCACAATTTTAAACCTAAGTATGTGAGTCCAACCAAGTCAGATCCACCCCCACCATTAAGCTCAATCCATGTAAATATTCATTACCATTTAATATATTTCATTCAAATACAGTCCACTCTCATTTATTTACAACCACCCTAATCAATTTTCAGGTTTAGAGTATAATTCAATTTAGTTTATAGATTGAACTACCTAGCCTAAACAATAACAATATAGTTATTAGATTCAGGTAAATTCAGAATTTTAATATCAGATTTAGCTGGCACGTTCTTGAGGTTCATAAAAGAGATGTTGTATAAGGCATTATCATGAAAGAAAACATTGCTACACTTAAGGGTGTGTTTACATCTGATAGTTATTACAGGATATTTATATCAGACAGAAATTGTAACTAATGTAAACTGTAAACAATTTATGACTGGTATATATATTTCTATCATGAGCTATAAATGTCGACATTTCTATACCGTCAGGTGTAAACACTGATTATAAAGAGAAGAATAAATGTCAGAGATAAATATCTTGGCTACTAGCTGTATTTTCGACACTTCTATACCTACAGTTGTTTATATAACACAACTGTAGGTAGGATTATTGGGGTCTCCCGTGGTCTAGTGGCTAGCGCGCTAGATTCATAAGCGGGAGATGGTGGGTTCGATCCCCACCGGCGCACAGTGGGACGAATGACCAATCTAGGTGGAAAAAAT
Organism: Gonocerus acuteangulatus; assembly: GCA_946811695.1. Lineage (NCBI taxonomy): Eukaryota > Metazoa > Arthropoda > Insecta > Hemiptera > Coreidae > Gonocerus > Gonocerus acuteangulatus. The sequence goes on along the minus strand of OX328129.1, from coordinate 2,083,622 downwards.
TCATTCAAACTGTTGTATTTAGTGTATAGAGAAGTAGTTGTTGGAACCGTATTCGAGGTTGTTTTTTAGCAGGCGAATTCCAAAGTAAACACAACGCTGTAAATATTATTAGATTCGACGGGTTACATTTGGTTTAAACTATTCAATCTTTCAATTGAACTCCGTACATCATCGTACTGATATTTTTTTTATTTTTAGTTTTTTATTAGTGAATATATACTACTGTTATTCAAGCAAGTGATTCTACAAATAATTAGTTTATAATTATTACAATTTTTTTTAACATGCTTTAAAATAAGGCATTTTTAAAACTTAAAAGGACTTTTACTAAAAAGTACCTCAAAGTACCTCTGTGAAATTTATGGTACAGGTTACTTAGAAGGTATATGAGAGAAAATTGAAACATTTTGCTGCTTTCGTCTGCTTATGTGTTTTGTGGAAAATAAATTCCATTTCCGCGAAGGAAGCTATTTAGTATTTGGTGAAATTGTAAGGATGTAGATTAAATATATATTGCCATATTTGGAAACATTTGCGATAATAAATATTATTTCAACGTTTTCAGCTACATTAAAGACTCATTTAAAATAAAAAATTGTGAAAATGAAATGGCACGAGGCTGGAAGATATCCGGACATATTTATAATTGAAAATAATAATTGGCTAGACAGTATGTTCATGTTCGAATACTTGCTTCAAGACATTTTGCCATCTACTTGTCTGTTGATTTCGGTTGCTCTATTAAACGATTCGATGACTGCTTTGTCCGGGGAAAGTTAAAGTTATTATAAAGTCACGCAGTACGGAAGAATTAGCATTCGCCATAGAAGAATCTGTTAGGAATTCGGTGAAGATTCGATGCTAAATCTTATCAGAGAAATAGTTCAATCTCCCTCAGAATTTGCAACTCAAATGAAATGATTTGAAATGAAATGAAATGATTGAAAAAGCATAATTATATTAAAGCTCGAAAGCTAGCTCTATGAAAAGGCCATTGTAGTTACCAATCATCCCCCCCCCAAGAATCCAAACCTAAGGGTAATTGTTATCCTTCATCGTGTGATATGACCGTTACTGAAACATTCGAAACCATAAACCTCCAGAGCATTGTAAGCCTCAAAACTCAGAGACTTGTTTCACCTCAAAAAGAAATTATTCAAAACCTTGTAGAGCTACTCAGATATCTATGAACCATCTTCCTCTGTTGTCTTCAATTAAAAAAAGTCAGTCCCGCAGGAACTGCATCATCTTAGCGCGGTTCCGTTCATATCCCTAGTCTAATTTGGAAAGATTAAAATAGAAGCAGTTATTATTTTGGTTCCACCAGTCTTTTTTTTTTTAATTAATTATTATAATGCCGCGTCAACCCTTAAGGTCACTAACGCCATTCCTATGTGTACTAAAGTCTTGAAAAGTCATGATTTACAATCTGGAAGGGTCGGCAACACTAGAAACGGACCCGCTAGTGACAAGGTCTTGGAATCCTGGAAATCTATATTTCTAACAATAAAT